>JALJCO010012532.1:0-227335 GCA_023101725.1 Atherinomorus stipes
GCACCCAGACCAGGGACATTCGACAGTGTTTGAAGTAAACATATTCACATTGGTAAAGGGAACAGAAACCCCCAAGACCTCCCTCCCCTGATTCACTTAATCTTTTTTCTGAAGGAACACTGAGGTGTTTTGATTTTGAAAGTAAATTTTTAGTCAATTTTAGGCAAGTTTATTTGTATAACAAATTTCATGTACAGGATAATTGAAGGTGCTTTACATAAAACATTAAAGGCATTACAGAGGGGTGCAGAGGAAGACAAACTTTTAAAAGAAATTCAGAAAAAAAATCTTGAATAAAATAAGGAAAAAAAAGCAAGAAATCCGATAAAATAGTTAAAAAATATTTTTAACCGTCAGCCTGACTTTGGCATTTTATTCATGCGTCACTGGCTGGTCACTTCAGTCTGGAACACCGACCAGACTGGAGTGACGAGACGAGAAACAATGAAGCTGCAGCTTTTCGCACGACACATTCAGAGGTGTGTTTGAGAGAGGAGGAAAAGGGTACGCAGCACAGCTGGAGCACTGTAACTAAGGACAGTTTTGATTAAACTATAACTCCTATATTACATTAAGATATCAAAGGATTGTTTCAAATTGGGGGGTAGAAAATAATGAAACCTTTAATCCTCTATATGTTCTTAAAATGATAAAAAGCTGTCTTTAAAACTGTCAGTAGTAGTAGTACTACTACTACTCCCAGATTTTTGGCTCAGACTCGTGACTTAACAGTCATTTAGTTTTATTAATCTATATTATTTCTGGTTTAAGTCCACTTGTAGTCAGCTGATGATAATGGTTTCATTTTTAAGTTTCTCTTCAAATTCTGAAGCTTTTATTTAAGAAGCATGGTAATTTTTTAATGGCTCCAATGAGTAGCTCACTGTTTTCAACTGTTCTTTAAAGGGACACTGTGTAATCGGGAGCAGCTCCCTCGTACTTTTCATGCTGCATTCGCGTGAAACCGGGCAGACCGACGACAGCCGATGCAAGTAAAGTTATCACCGGCCTCTATGTGAAGACGTGGTCCGTCAGTTACAGTGACATCAGTCCACATCTGATTTGTTGTCATGGCGATGTCGTATTGTTTTCCCTGACCCATGTTTTACCGTCTTTCGCTCGGCTTCATTGATTAAAATGACCTCTGGTTTGTTACCAACGGCCGTCTGCCCGACTGCACGTGAACCCAGCATCAGTGAGACGCTAGTCTCTCCCCTCTGCAGCGCGGTGACTTTTCAAAGGCATTACCTCGAAACTGAGCTGAAAACTCCGGTGTGTCCGGTGAGTTTCTGTGTTTTCCTACTGTCACGCTTCTCCCGAACGCAAAAACATGGCGATACGACATGGCAGCCTCCACCGAGCCGCCCCGCTCGACGTGTAAATGAATGATACGGAAGGCAAATTTAGAACTTAGAGGAGCACTTCAGTTTGTTGATGGGAGTGATTACTGATTAATGAAAAAACACTTTTGAACCAAATAATCAGTTTTTGTGAATAAAACACAGGAGAACTTACACAATATCCCTTTAAATGTGCCGTGAATAATTTTTTTTTTCTCATAACACTAAACATTTCTTTAATTGGCCAGTCAATTGATCATTTTCATTTAAGATTAATTGTTAAGTTACATCTGCAATTAGTTACATTTACATGACAGCTGTAGCATTTAGGTTTGTAGTCTTGCAAGAACTCCTGCAGTTTATGACATGAGCTTTAGCATTCTTAGCTTTGCATGGATGTCAGGATGTTGCTTCATGTTTTTGGTGTATTCCAACAGTTATAGTCACTTGACAGAATAAAGTATATTTTGTTTGCATAAAACAAAAAATGTGCATTTCTTTTTCCTCCCAGGTTTTGACATTTAGTCGCATTAGTTTGATGAAGAGCACATAGCTTTACCATCTTCCCCAGGTCAGATCAAATGTCTGTTTTTACCACACACAAAGATTAAGTCTGACTTGAATCTCTTCCCAACTTGTTCCACCTTTCCAAACAACCTTGGTCTTAATCTTTTCTCTTCTTAATATTTTTATCTTATTTTTCTTCGTTGCTAAAAGGGTCAGGGGATTATATCCTAGATATTATCTTATCAGGTTTTGTTTTTATCAAGGGGGAAAAAAAGAGTCAGCAAAAACTGTGGTGAAAACTACTAGATGGCAAAATTAACACTGATATAGAGGTGTTATGGCAAACAGAAATAATCCCTTTATTGGGTCTTGGGTCTGCTCTAAAGCCATCACCTGGTGGGATGTCCATAAAACTTCATCAGAGGCATATGACCGATGCATTTCTAATGTGATCGGGAGCTCTTTGAGGCCATGCATGTTGAAATTGGTCCAGTCTGACCAGAATGAGCAACCACTTTCCTGTCCTTCCTGTTAATTTCCATAATAACTCCATAATAACTCCATAATAACTATTATTCCTCCCATCCTTGTAAGAATATCAGTGGCAGCTACTTCATTTGAAAGCTGTTATTTCTCGGTGCTGGTGACACTAATCAGAAAGTACAGCGCACACCTGTCTGTCTAATGATCTGCCATCTGTAACATCACCCATATTTATCAGCCATTTAGAAAATTGTATTTCCAGTCAAGTAAACAAACAAGGTAAAGACCCATCTGAAGCCATCAACAAAGGGCATCTTTCAGATCTCCTCTAATGAGTTTGCCTTTCCTGGCTCTTTGAATCACCCTGTCCAATCAATTGTGGACTCTTAATACACTACAATGGTGTATGGATTAGTGAAGGTATTTAAACGTTGGCTTTAATTAGAGCTGTGCCTTAAAGATTTGCATTTTGGGGTAAGACTGCAGCTATACTGTCCTGTCTGAAAGGCATGGAGGACACAATGGTAAAAGTAAAGAGAAAAGAAGGATGTCTGATGGTGATGAATCAAAGTCACCTTGTGGAGGTCTGACCACTCATTAGGCTGAAAGAATAGAACATGTTGGCCTTTGCTCTCTTGTCTCCACGATACATTTTTCCTTTTGCCCCAGAAATTAACAAACCAGGTCATTTAAAACTGTCTTGAGTTATTTTGAAACCATTTCTTCTCTGATCTCTGCATGGTAACAAAGCATGCAGTTATGAAACAATTTACTGAGTGAAGATTGACAATCTTATTTGTCAAATGCACTGAGTGGCATGCAGTGAGGAGATATGGTTGTCCTGACAACTGATCTCGTTTTTTGTAAGTATAGGAATTCAGTTGCAAAATCTCAGACAATGAAGATGCATTTTGACACACAAACTATATGACTGTGACAACAGCTTAAAATTATTTGTGTCCTTTGAACATTTTCCGCTGTGACCATACAGGTGGCACTTCAGAATAGTTCCTACAACAAATATTGATTTGTGTAAAACACCATTAGATGCTGTTTATTGCCCATGCAGTAACTGGATGACTAAACAAGCATATATGAGGTTTTAATAAAATGAAATGAGGATGCATCAAGAAAAACGAAACTAAGGAAATCCAACTATATAATACAACAGCTATAATGATGAGCAGGTTATTTTAGAGAGATGGAGTAACACTATAGCTACATCCATTAAAGACCAATAGTGTCTTGGTTCAATACACCAGGCTCTTACACTAGCCCTGTAAAGAATATTTTCTATTGATTAAAACTGTTGAGGTGAAAAGCAGAAAAAGATTCGGCTATTGGATTATAATGAGCACCATTTACAATGATCTTCATTTATCTTACTTGGTGTTGCTCTGTTTAACATGCTCCTGCAATAGAATCAGTATTGGCCTCAAAAATAGTGCCTGAAGGCTGCTTTCCGCTTTGTCCTTCATTGTCAATAAAGATCTTGTTGCTTTACCAGCAGCTGCATTTTCTATGCTGGGAGAAGACACCACCTAAGACACCTACTGAACAGTTAGTTTTGCCTAAAGCAAACCAAACTATGACAAAACAGAGAAAAAAAAACCCTGAGAAAACGAATATTATTTGATAATGGAAATGAGTAAATTTTATATATTACAGTATATTTTAATTATGGCTGAGCGTGTTAAAGATGCACTACAAACTAGAGTTTTCCAATATCGATACCAGGATAGTAAATGTCCTCGATACTGCCAAAAATTTGGGTATTGGTATCTGTGAGTACTGGAGTTCAGGCACCGACCTACTACCATGTAATTTAGTAAAATAGGAATCTACAGTATTTATGGCTTAGCCCTGCTTGTTGACAGCTCTTCTTCACTGCTCTTAAAACAACTGTGCTATGCTGCCAGCTTGATAACTTGACACCTGTTTAGACAAGGAGGTAACCAGTAATCTTGTCGGCGGTGTGGCAGTATCTCACACTGGATTCCCTCGCCAGCAAGACGTCATTTAAAAATAAATGGCTTCAATTGTATTCATTCATGTTTTCCAAAGGGTGAGCCAGGCCTTACGATGATAATCATATCACAATCATGCAGGTGTAATTCTTTTTTTTTTTTAAATTAACATAGTGGTTTCGGTACTCTGTATCAGCCAGTAACCACAGCACAAGTATCAGAACATCTCTACTACAAACCTTTGCAGATCCTCTCATATGAGCCCTATTGACCGCTAATCCAGCATCCATACCTGTACTGAGATCTCTCCAGCCAGTGAAAGACAGTTTTATCTTGACTTTTGTCTTATCTCTTGTGTAGCCCTTTCTATTGTTCTTTTCCTCTCTTCCTCCGATAAAATTTTCTTGCTTTTTTTTTGCTTACTAGTGTGTGACATGGTGTGTAGAGTAGAACCAAGCGGAAACTCTAGTGGAAAAAAGTGATGCCAACTTGGAAATGGCAAAAAATGCTGTTCACCCCTCATCCACTAGGGGCTGGCTGCATACGGGAGTATGTTTAGTGTCTGGTTCAAAACATCATTTTAGGTTTGATAGGTCAAGCTTATCTTTATTAGTGCTGGGTATCACCATAAATTCCCTGAATCGATTAAATTCACAGCAGCCCGATTTTGATTTTGATTAAATGTGATTTTGATTAATTTACAGACATTTTTGTACCAAGACAATTTTTCCCTGAATATTTAAAGACCTTCCCAGATAACTATTTGTATAAAACACTGAGTCTGTTTATAGGAAGAGTGTTTCCATCAAGGTTATAGTTTTGGATTTTTAGTTTCAGTTTTTATTTAGTTTTGACTTTTTGTTTTTCACTTCAGTTAGTTTTAGTTAGTTTTTCGAGCAAGTTTGCTAGTTTTTCTTATTTTTCTTTTCATACTTAGTTTTTAGTTTAGTTTTTTATTAGTTTTAAAGGTATAGTCCGGAGTTGCCCCGTTAAAATAACGTTAGACTTGAGCAAGTGAACCATCTCAACCCTGCCTGGGCCCTTCTCCCGTGCTGTGGTGCGGTTGACGCAACCTCTCTCCCCATGCCTGTAATTCGCTCTTTTGTATGGTTTGGTTGGTGGGATGTTCTGGGTGGAGATTTCTGGTTTATCGGCAGCCAATGACAGAGCTAAGAGCATGACGCTGTGTGGAAATAAGCTCATGATTGGAGCAGACGCCAGTCACTCGAACTCTCGAAGGAAAAAAGAAAAAAAAGAAAGGAAACACCGTGTATGCACCGAAGAAAAGGTAAGAGCTTCAGATAATGCCGTTTGGAAAACCAGGGTTAATAATAGTTTGGCTTGTACCTGCTTCTGAGCTCTGAAGGAGAAGCTTGAAGTTGAATAGGCTAGCTAGAACGAGGTGGCCGTTAGCCTGAGAGGGAGGAGCGCTAAGTTTGAATACTGTTGTTTGCAAACAAACTCTGGAGGGACTTCGGACTCTACCTTTCAGTGTCAGTTTGGTTTTTTTTTTTGTTGGTTTTGTACTTTTAGTAAATTATAGGTATTTGTCCGGTGTGATATTCGATATCAAAGTTATAATAAAAACTCAAGACACAATTTAAAAAATTCATTCAGAGGACACATGAACAGCCATGAACAAATACAACAGTCCACAAAATAGCAGCCCTAAGTAAAAATTGCGTACAATACTACTTCTGAGGCTTCTGAAATAGATTTTATATCCATTCTAAAGGCTAACAGTATGTGTTTTAAAAAAAAACTGACAGACAAAAACGTTGTGTTTTTGCAATAACTTTAGTTAGTTTTAGATAGTTTTGTACAGACAAAATACAGTTTCAGTTAGTTATTGTTTTTCAAACTGTCTTTGTAATTTTTATGTCAGTTAACGGAATTTTTTTTTTCAATTTTAGTTTTAAATTTTAATTAGTTTTAGTAAACCATAATGACCTTGTTTTCCATCTTCATCTCTGGCAGAATTTGATAAGTCTCCTCTTGGTATCTTGTCTTTAGCTTGTTGACATGTTTTCCCAGGCGCACGCTCTATCCGGTGACAGACCTACACACACACACACACACGCACACACACACGCTTGTGTGCACGCTGTGTGCTTACAACTCCCTGTAAAACACCAGGAGCAGTTATGATATGTCGTCATGTAAATCATCTAATAACATGAGACTTTTTAACAATGGAGTGAAATATAAACCTGTTTTACAGGAAATTAAAATTTAAATTACTTCTGTTGTGACTTGGTCCAGTTACAGGATTTATTTCAGAGTGCATGTGCACTTCCTGAGGTTTTCAAAACATTCTGTTGAACATGGCGGCACCCGCTGTCTTAGCTGCTTATGTGAAAAGTAATAATCTGCTAAATAGTGAACAGGTGAACGTAATCCATAGCTGAATCAAACAACTTGTCTTTGGGATTAGCTCAGGCTTACAGGCTCAGAGAAGCTTACAGTAGTTTGAACAGAAGCTACACAGCCGACCTCTCAGTTGTGTAGGTACGCTAAAATTTCCCCACTTCTCGTTAAATCACGCGAAACTAAAGTCACTTCAACGAAAAAAAAAACTTTTTGTTGCAGCTCCCCAGCTGCAACACACCTGAATCCAATCAACGGGCAATTAGCAAACTTTTGCAGCGCTTGATGCCAAGCTCTGAACACGTCACAATGGGTGTTGTAGCAGGGCAGCTCCTAATACCTGCAGGATGCCGGCCCTCGAGGACCGGAATTGGTGATCGCTGCTTTATGACAACAGTGAGGGGGATATTTTTTTTAATTTGTTTGGATGTTATTTACTCTTGAAATTTCACATAATTAGGGGTTTGTCATTTTGATTGACAGGCCAGACTGGCTGCTGATATCCGCACTGGTGGCTAGTGACTAGCTCCCTGTTTGCTCCTGGAAAGGCCTTAGCCAGTAGCAGAGTAGCACAACTGTGGTTTTTCGCTATCTAACAGCGAGTCAGAGTGTCCCTTACTTTTAGCTCTCCTATCTTCATTACCTGCTGTTAGCTTGGTTAGCTCTTAGCTCAGAGTACGCTGACTGTCAATCATTTGCCCGACACTCACAGCCTCTCTCTTCTTGCCCATTTTTTGTATTTTCTGGAATTAATGACACATGTGACGTGGCTAAGATGGTGATGGTGGGAACCACCCAATTAGCCTCACTTCAGCTCTTCAGAAAACAACAGGTCGCAGGAATGTGAGGTTAATCCATCTTCATTATATACTGTCATATGGGCTGAACTCATTAGCAACATCACGTGCTGTTCCAGAAGAAAAAGTTGTATAGTGCAGTTTCTCAGCCTGAGGATGCTGCCGGGCAGTGATGGTCCCAAAAATTCACATAACAGATGTCACTGTACCATCAAACGAGTCTGGAATGCAGAGTTATGACATCGGAAATTTACGTAATTCGTCTGTAACATGTTACTTTGCTGTTAGCACATTCTTAATCTAATTATGTTAATTATTTTATCACTCAATACAGTTTCTTGAAACTTTTCTTCTTTTTTTTTTCCGAAGACTTGCTCAATGGCTATGAACACAGAGAAACCACAGACAGCAGAGGCACTGCTTGCTAACAGTCAAGTACCTGGGTCCCCAAATCAGAAGGGATTCTCCGAGGGTTGACCAACTTTGACTTATCACAGCGCAGCAACAAAGAGTTTGCAATGACAATGGATGACTTGACCAGAACTCCTTAAAGAGGCTCCATCCACCTTCCGGTTTTGCAACGCTGCATCTCATGTAAACAAACAGATGAGAGCCGGTTTATTAAAGTGAAGAGAAGTTTTCTGTTTGGCACTAACAAAAGACAGAAAGAAAAAAAAATGAGCTGAAAAGAGACAAGGACAGTGGTACTGTAAGTAGTACAGATAATACAGAAGCTACTATATTGACTTTATCTGCTCAGTCTGCCTTCCTGGGTGTCAGAAAGCTGAAAAAAAAAATTGATTCGACAATAGTCAAGTCTGCGGAGTTCCCAAAAGCTTTAAGTTATAAACTTAAAAATTTGTCATGCTAAACAGTCAAGCTAAAAATGCCAAGATAGAGAATTTTAAAAATTGTATTGTTGATTATGTAACACCAAAAGGAGCATGGATGAAAGCTATTGCGTGTTTTGTGAGGATTTACCTCACCCAACAATCTAGAAGTGCTGAGGTTCTTCTTCTTCTTTCTTTCTGTTTCTTTGTTTAGAAGGAAGGCATCTTCACATATCTGTGAAATTAATCCTGCTGACTTGTTGCCTTTGTAAATACAAACATTTTTATTCTTTGTCACAAATATTTAATTTTACCACGTTAATATTTGAGATTAAATTTACAAGAAATATTTTAACTGATACTGTGAAAAGACAATACTGCTGCTAAAACCTGTTTTTATTTAGTCTGGCAAATATATGAGGAAGATGGCCTCATGGGGTTCAATGGTTATCTTCCAAACAGAAAGTCACTGGTTAATCCCCACTGTGTCCATGTGTCAAAATGACCTTGGGCAAAACATTGAGCCCTGTCCCAAACATTTTAATCTCTGTCCTTGTAAAAATGTAGAGAAAAAATATGTACTGTGTAAAAACTCCCATTTTGTTTTTGCTTTTATTTTGTAAATCTATTGAATATCTTTTGTCCTGCTTAAAACTACCCACTTTTTTGTTTTTAGGATTTAAACCCTTTAAATGCCAGTTTGAACTGATGCCTCAGCATTGTTAATTTTACTGATGAAATTTTTTCGCTATAGTCTTCGTCAACTACCTATTTTTCTTCATGAAAACTAAACGAAAACCAACACACGGGAATCAAAACTAAAGTTAAAGTTAATGACATTTTTGCCAACGAATAAAAACGAGAAGAAAATACCTGACAGTATGGACATCCAATCAGAACTGTTTATGTTGAAAGGCGGGATGTATTGCAAAGACATCCAATAAGAACCCAAACTCTTGCAGCAAGGCTGGCCTGCACACGTTTGGTTTCCCGGGAAGATACCAAACAGTTCTCACGTGTTTCACATTTCGTGATTAAAGTGATATTAAAAATGTCCAGTCCGGGGAGATAAAGAAGAGCTGACACACGTACACGTTTCACATATGACGGAATGACGCGACACAAAACAAGATGTGTAAATGGTGCGGAGCTACTATTACCAGCATAAACAAAATCGACCTAAAACCACATCTGCTAACAAGTCATCCTGAGATCCATGCAAAGGTAACCATGCTTACACTATGTCGAGATTTTGGTGTGCTTTTGCAAAGTTTGTTATTTTTGAAGGAAGAATTGACTCATTACTTTGATATGATGATAAAAAAAGACCTGAAATGTGCTATGAAAAAGAAGTAGGTGCTGTGAAGAGAAAAGAAGAAAAAACAACTCTTTTTAAATAAACAGTGCTGTTACTGTAAGACGCCAGCCTGACTGTTGTTTTTTTTAATTTACACAAACACACACACTCACATATATATATATATATATATATATATATACACAGCCATACATAAAAGCAAGGCAAACTGCATAAAAATGTGCTTTTTCTATTAAATAAGCAAAATCTGTGTTTGTGCATGCGTTATACATTCAAACTTACTCATTTACATTTTACCCCATACTTTAGTCAACTGAATCTATGTTTTAGTCGATATTAATATTATATTTTTGTCAACTAACATTAGACTATAACAAATTGAATCAAGATGACAAAATTATGACTAAAACTAAACATTTTAGTCAAAAGACTATGAACTAAACTAAATCAAAGTTTGCTGTCAAAATTAACACTGTGCCTCAGTCATTACAATAATGATGATAAAGAAATAAACCAACACAAAAACTGAATAATTTTTTATTTGATAAATATTATAGGTATGTGTCTTTGGTGGTAATAGGGCACTTGCACGTCTCAAAGATTAGGAGCAAAATCAGTTTGATTCCATTTGCATTTTCATGGTGTAACATGTTGAGAAAGGTCAAAAGTTTTGGGGGTTCATTGCAGTCAGCCAAAAAGCAGTGAAAAAACTAATATTTAACACAAAATTAGGGGAACAGAGCTTATATATGCCTGTAGTTGGCTTTTGGAAAGTTTGAAAAGCATGATACAGCATCTTTTAACATACTGTAGAGCATGTGTGTTTTTCCCTGTTGAGACTTGGGTCATGTAATCATGACATGTTATGATGACAATTCCAAGCCTGAGCCATCCATCCCGTCTGTCCTGTTTTTTTGTTTGTTGTTGTGTGCCTGCATGTGTGTGTATTCAGAGGGAGTGAACTTTTGGGGGAAAAAAAAAAAAAAAAACTGCATTAATACCTGATAAAATATGCATGTAAATCACACTGTTGATAATGTTAAGTATGCATGCATTAATAAAGAAAACAATTAACAGAGTAATATCTTTGATTTTTATATCTTGATAGAGAATGAATGTCATTGAGTCTGCCTCTGACAAAATGCAAGTAAAGTTCCTTTAAAGCAGTGTATTGTCTCTGGTGTCTGCTCACCCTGATTTAGAGGCTCTGCTTAAACAAGGTAGTGAACTGTTCCCTTCAAAGCACCTTCAGACCACAGGCAGGTGCTCCCCCATGTCAGCATATTGATCTCATCATCAGTCCAAAACCTTCCCCTGCTGGCCTGTCTGCCTTCATTTAAATGACCTCTATAAAGCATCTACATCTAATCTTAATTAGATATTGAAGTCCGTTAATTAAAACATTATCTCTGGCGAAACACAGCTGGCCAGTCTGACGAGTTAATCAATGAGGATGAGAGGCTGCTGTCTGCTGAAAGGCGCAAGGGGAAGAATCCAAAACCACTCTCGGCTCAAGTGTGTCAAACCGTTAAGAGGATTTCATGTGCATGTCTTGCATTTTTGATAAGTATCTATAAATGTTCAAATTTTCTTTTTGTTCTACATTGGCCGCGTTTCCCAGATTAGTTAAGACACTCTTAACGCTGAGGTCCTCCTTAAGTCACTTCTTAAAGGTGCCTTGTTTGGACGTTGTGTTTCCCAGATGCGCTCTTAACTCAGTAGCTTCTTTATTTTCAGGAGCGGCCAGACCCACTCTTTCGACCCTTCTTTTAACGTTCCCCCTGCTAAGGGAACAACAGGCCCATCTACTGGTCACTTTTGGAAACAACACTATTTCCCGTGAAAAAAAAAAAGTAGAAAATGGAAATTATTAAAAATGGACCTATTCACGGATCAGTTGTTGTATTTTGAGTCATGTTTTCCTCACTCATGTCATAATGTCAATCATCTATGATGGAAGAAAACTGTAGTTACCGAGTGAATGACAGACTTAACCAAATATTGTGGTTAAGTTTAATCATTATGGCAAGATAGGCCTCCCTATACTTAGCTTACGTTAGATAAAGCTGTGGGTATCAACCACAGAAACAAAAAACATTGCGGTAGGAATTGTACGCAAATTATACGCAATCTATGAGGACTCACGTCATATTTACGCATTTGTCAGCTGTTCATGATGAGATGCACGTACTTCGCTCAATAAAAGCATGGCCATTTACGCATACCCGTATCAGACATTATGGCTGCTTTACAGCAAATTTTGGTAGCAAACCAACAGCGTCGCCGTAGATGAAGTGACACTGTGTATGTACATGCTTTCATGCGCCAGCATTTCAGTCCTCTAGATGTGCTGTCAGATCGCGCTATTCAGATGCGTTACAGGCTACCGCGCGACGAAATCGAGCGGATCATTCAAATAGTTGCTCCACACATCAGGAGGCCCACAAGGTGCAACTTTGCTCTGAGCCCAGAGGTGCAGTGCCTGGCTGCGTTGCGTTTCTACGCGGTGGGGAGCTTTCTGGAGGTAGTGGGGGATGGAACCGGACTCAGCAAGGCGTCGGTGTCAGTCGCGCACACTGCAAGGGCTGGATGGGGACATTTTCAGCGCTATTGATTGCCATGCCCTGGCCTTTGCTTCTATGTCTTTTTTCCCCTTTGTCCCTCCAAAGAGAATGCTTTTTTTTTACCTACCACTTCTTCAATCAGAATCGCCATCTCCTCTGGCGTGAAGGCCGGAGAGCGCTTCATCCTCTTGGTGGGGTTCCCTTCAGCCATTACGTCAACAAATAGCGTCAGAATGACCATTATTTAGGGCATCTGTAAATTTCCAATCGCCTACACCTGTTTAGCACAATTTGGCCAATTACACAATATACAATGAGCTTTTCAATGAATATTTGCAATCACTGGTAATCACATGCATATTTTTAACAGTTTGTCTTCTTGCACAAACACATAAACGTGTAAATGGGCTCAATATCAGCGTCGGAAAATAACCTCCACACTAAATGAATGGTGTCGATCGGTATACCTGACCTCGATTGCTTTTTTTTTTCAGCACCCCCGGAAGTGGATAGCTTCTGTTAGGACCTTCTAAAGATGTAGCGTAGCCAAGACGTTTCTCAGGAAATAAGAACGCGTGAAAGAAGCAATCTGGGAAACGGGCGTATCTTTGCGATCCTTTGTTGGGAAGAGCTTCCTTGAGGCCTTCTTTAATCCAAAGAAGAATCTTAACTGGGAAACGCGGCCATTATTAGATGCCATCAGAAATATGATATGAACCATTCTCTTGTGTCACCATTGGTGACATGACAGGCGCTACGGCTACGTTCGTAGGTGATAAAAAGAACATTGCAGGTTTACTGCTATGGGCTCAGCTACGACAGCAAGCATTTTTCCCTCTGGAAAAAGAAAAAAGGTACATTCGTTAAAGCTGGGCAATACCAGGAATTTTGGTATCGATCCGATACCAAGTAAATACAGGGCCAGTATCGCCGATACCGATACCGATACTTTTTCATATTTAAGCTTCATAGATCCAAAGGATCCAAAAAGACCTAAGATAGAATTTCGTTAAGCTCAGCTCTTGGGGAATCGGGAAATAATAATGGACTATAGTACCTGTATGTTATCATTCTGTATATATTTCACACGTTACACAAAAGGGTACTTATATGCATATCATATATATATCAAGTGTGAGCTGTATCATATTTAGTATATTTGTTTCAATTCCAGAAAATCATTAATCTAGTTTTTTACTAGTCCACCTCTTATGATATTATATCTTTCAATCCTTATGTATAATGTTGCACTGTGTGCACTTGCCTGTTGCTTTAAAGTAATTCTATAAATTTCCATGTTTTGGAATAATCAAAGCTTTATCTAATGTTAGATAACATTTTTCGATGGAATAAATGTACTAGATTATTTCAATGTCTTAATTAAATTTTTTAGTTTTTCCAGTAGCATTTGATTTAAGTAACATGCACTTTGAAAAAGTAATATGAACTGATGCTGAAGATGACCACTCTCAATTTCATTTTATAATGTCTCTCTGTTCCTGCAGCTCCGTGTTTTCTACTGCATTGGTTTCCATGTGCGTGTAGAGGTTTGTTGTGTTTTTACTGTATTTAACAGCCCCGTTGCGATCTATACAGCTTGCTGTCGTTCCATTTTCTGCAATAAAATAAAGCCAAACAGCGCTTCTCTTCGTCATTTCGATACTCCGCCGTCTCGAGGAGAGGAGAGCGCTAAGTGCGTGGGCCAGGCTGAGCCGACCTACAAGGCTGTTTGGCTAGCGCCACTGAGCCATGTGATGGTGCAACAACTAAAGACAAGAGGGGGGAAGAGTGCGCTGCTTCCTGCTCTGTGACAGCGCAGCACTGCTCCAGACTTTTATTATTCCGTTTGCACAGCAGTGAGTGCGTGCGGGAGAGGGGGAAAAAAGCTTGAGTATCGATCTTTTTACACAAGTATCGTTCAATATCAATACCAGCGTTGGTATCGATAATATTGATATTGGTATCGACCCGCCCACCTCTAACATTCGTGCTTTGTCTTTGGATGTTTCTATCATCATCCCAGGATGGGACAATGAGCTAAATGGTTTGCTGCCATTAAACATGGAAACTAACTGGAAGCCATTGGAGAGCTCTCGGCTGTATAGAAGCACATTGTTGGTGGTAAGTTTACTGCTTATTCTGTATATGCTTCTGAGTATACTTTTGGTGAGCTGGTCTAAGTTTGACAACATTTATCCATGTAAAATTCATGACAATACATAACTAAAATACAACAATCTGCAGTGGTTTAATGATATTGCGACCAGAGGCTTCACGTTGGTCTTCCGTATAGACACAACAGATGCCTGATAGAGGCTTATTTTGTTTTACTCAGGTGAAAAATGTGACAATGCATTGTCACCCCACACCTATGTCCCGTCCATTGTCATGTTTGTATGTGCCCTAGAAAAAAGAAGGCAAAAGTAAGATTGGAAACGTTTGCAAGAGGAAAACAAACTAACGAGAGTTCATTTCTCAGTTTTCAATACTAATAAAAAAATTATTATTTTTTATTTTGTTTTGTTGTGTCATGTTTCCTCTCAGTTATTGTAACATTAAATACATCTCAATCTGCACATTTGGGCCTCAACTCTCGTGTGGCGGTGACTTTGTTTGCAAAGGGGAGACCCTGACTGTATTTAGCTTTCCCTTTGTTTTTGATGTATTCAGGATATTTCTGTGTGGAGATTTGCGTATTTACCTCTAGCCATTCTGCTGCGTCCGCCATTCTTTTTTGGGGGAATTCAAGTGAATGGTGTCTGCTCCAATCGAGGAGTTTATCCCCACAAATCACTTCGCCCAATATGCAATCTCTGCCCAGAAACATCCCAAATACACCAAAAAAAGAGAAAAGACAAAATATAGAATAAAGGCTGCCTGCCACCCAGCTTTTGCTGCTAGCTACCTTCAACTGCTAGCCTGTTTGGTACTATAGCTTAGTTCATGGGCGCAAATAGCGCTGGGGGCGGAGGAGATGTGTCCCTCTGTTTTTATAGTGACACAGATCAATCAATCAATCAATCAATCTTTATTTATGAAGTGCTTTTCCAGCAGGTTACGCGACTCAAAGCGCTTTACAGTTTAAAAACATTCCCGCCCCGCCCACTGCTGCCCCCCCCCCCCCCCCCCCAAAAAAAAAAAAAAAAAAAATTGTACATCAATCTACCTGAGGCTGAGTACAGATGGAAAAAGTGAGGGAACCCCATCAGAGGAGCCGTCTGCACCGGGGCGGCACAGCAACCGTAACCGCAGCGGCCCAGGTGCCCAGGGGAGGCGTGATGGAAGACCAACCCCCCACCAAGGCACCAGTGATACTGCATCCAATTGGCCAACGCCACCCCGGACAGACGGCCCCCGAGAGGAAAGCACCGGAGAGACCTAAGGACCCAGGAACAATAAAAGTAATAAGTAATAATGATAAAAGTAATAAGAATGTATGAAATGCATTAAAACATTGAATAGAAACATCTAAAAATGCCCAAACAGCAATAAAAAGCTATTTAAAAACAACCTGTACAAAATATTAAATTAGCCAATTACAAAACAGTAAAAATCAGCTGAAAGCCAAGCTAAAAAGGTGGGTCTTGAGCCTGCTCTTAAAAATGTGAACATTCTCTGCGCCCCTGAGATCCTCCGGCAGACTGTTCCACAGGCGAGGTCCGTACCATTGGAACGACGCCTCACCATGTGTGTGTGTCCTGACTTTGGGAATAACTAAAAGCCGGCTACCGGAGGAGCGCAGGGACCGCGAGGGCTCATAGGGTAAAAGCAGTTCTGAGAGATAAGAAGGCCCAAGACCATTAAGACATTAAAAAACCATTAAAAGAACCTTAAAATCGATCCTGAAACACACAGGGAGCCAATGCAGCGATCGTAAAACTGGTGTAATGTGGGCCCGCCTCCTGGTCTTCGTCAGGACACGTGCTGCTGAGTTCTGCAAGAGTTGTAGACCTGAGATGTTCTTTTTGGGAAGACCAGAAAGCAGGCCGTTACAGTAGTCAATACGACTTGTAATAAAAGCATGCATTAGCATCTCTGTGTTGGCCCGAGAGAGAACGGGGCGGACTCTGGCTATATTTTTAGATGGTAAAACCCTATTTTTGTGATATTCTTTATGTGTGGAATAAAAGTCAGCTCAGAGTCAAAAATCACGCCCAGATTTTTTACTTGTAATGATGGATTAAAAGATAAAGATTGTAGTTTGGGTAAAAGTGTCTCTCTCTGGGCTTCAGGATCAAGCCCCCTCTGTCCCAGCATAGGGTGGCAAACATTGCTGGTAAAACAGAGGATTAATGTCAATACAGCAGCCTTGTGAGCTCAGTGTTTGTATGATCCAGCTAATGGTGCATTTCAGGTAAAAACAAAAGTCCGACTTTCTAGCTCCAAGTTAGAAATTTTTAGGTTCTTCATTGAGTCTGCTTCTAGATACTACATGTCTTTGCATACATATTGTCTAAATAGTGTCTAAAAGAAGAGGGGAAAGTGATTTGGAAGCACCTTGGGATCTCCCTTGTGAAGCAGCAGCTTTCTTTGTCGAAACATCTTGGCAAGAAAAGCTTAAAACTGGGATTTTGACAGTGGTGAACTGCCAGGGCCTTCTACGCCTTCATTAACTTATATAGTGTATGTATGTGTGTGTGTATATATATCTTTTTCAATAATTTAATAATCAATACGTCTAATACATTTTTTCTCATCTGCATTATAAGATTGAGCCAACTGGCATGATTTTATCCAATCAAAATCGTTCATCTCTGTTAAGACCCAGTCAGACCTTCATGAATCCTGGTGTAGGCAAACCTGTGATTTCTGGTTTGGAGAGTGATTGGCAAATTGATCAATCATGGTTTGACTTTGTGTGGGCAGGACAAAAAAACACGAGATTGGGGACTCTGTGAAGTCCTAACAACGTCACAGCCATCTGAGCAGACTGGTAAGAGCTAGAGCGAGAGTTGAGTGAGTTGAACGAGAGTGACGTTGTGGCTAGCTGCTAAAAACTCTCTTTTCAAGGCGGACTTTTGCTGGAAAGCATCAAATAATATAAAACGGACAAGCAACTCCAGAATTAGAGTGGAAAGAAAAAATGAATCCCTGTGTCCACCTCTGTTGAGTGCTCTCTCGGCCCTGAAGCGCATATGCCAGGAGCAGTAATGGACTGCCATCACTTTGGCACTGATGTCCACAGAGACAAGACGACGTATGGAATTGGAGCCAAAGGATAAACTGTAACTTAGATATTGACATCGCCCACTTCACAAAGAAAGACCAGCAGATGGATTTGGTTTTCATCTAGTAAGGCCTGTGTTGTAAACCAGCTGTTATTCACATGGATTAATATTATAGCCCAAGGAAACTTTTGGCTTATTCATCTTTATTGTGGAGGTCGTTGGTAAAGCGTCCAGCGCAAACTGCCTCTTGTTAAATGTGTGAGCCTGCAAGGTTTGGGTTTTTTTTCTTAAGGTTTTTATTTTCCCTCTGTCCACCTCTTACTGCCACTGGATTTTGAACACAGAAGTGTGTTTAATTAAGCATTTTGCATAATGCATGAATTTTTGGTGGGTAACTGGCATTCCAGACAAATAACAGTTCCATCATGCATAGTGGAGTGCAGATGTA
Organism: Atherinomorus stipes; assembly: GCA_023101725.1. NCBI lineage: Eukaryota > Metazoa > Chordata > Actinopteri > Atheriniformes > Atherinidae > Atherinomorus > Atherinomorus stipes. The sequence goes on from JALJCO010012532.1 coordinate 17,790, forward strand.
ACGGTAGATGTTGTGTCTGAATGCAGCTATCAGGCAACAACCAGCAGCCGCCGACTTCAGGGCCAAGAGAGCGCTCAGCAGAGGAGGTCGACATGGGGATTCGTTTTTTCTTTTCCGTTTTGTAATATTTGATGCTTTTCAGCAAAAGTCCACCTTGAAAAGAGTGTTTTAGCAGCTAGCCACGACGTCACTCTTGTTCAACTCTCGCGCTAGCTCTTGCCGCTCTGCTCAGATGGCTGTGTCGTTGTTAGGACTTCAGGAAGGTCTACAGCTGGAGTTTTTTGTCTCGCCCACACAAAATCAAACCATGATTGGTCAATTTGCCCATCATCTCCGATCCAGATACATACGTTTGCCTGCACCAGGATTCATGAAGGCCTGACTGGGTCTTAACAGAGATGGACTATTTTGATAGGATAACATCCTACTAGTTTGCTTAACCTTATAACGTAGATGAGAAAAAGTGTAATAACCATATTGATTATTAAATTATTAAATAGTTTAAGTTATGTATATATATTTTATATAAAATAAAACTATTTCAAATGAGAGATTTTTCTCTTTCTTAATTTTTCAAGGCCTTCTCTGAAGGTGTTGAAGGCCTTGACGATTCCTCACTGATATATATGAAAAACACAAACAGTACATGCACAGTTTAAATGAGGAAATAGTTAAATTTAAAAAACTCAATGTCCTGTTGGGGCGTGTGCTAGAAAAACACTGTGATAGATGAGGCACTGTGTCTCTTTTCACAGACACTAATTTTATTGGATCTTCTCATCGATTTTCCATGAGTTTCCTCTGTGCAGTTGCAATCTCTTTCTTTTGATGACCACAAATTCATCATGGGGAGGCCTACCACTGAAAAATGCACCCGCAAAGAATCAACTCAAATTGAAGCACGGTTTCAATCTGGGTCGTATTCTTTGAAGCAATCACTATCGGACCCAGACAAATGCAACAGGTGAACACACAGAAATTCATTTAATCACATCATCCTTTCATCTTCCTCTGCTTCAACAACTGCAATCAATGAGTGGGATATAGAATCATTTGGACCTGGAGAACGTTGGTGGGTACTGTCAGCTACTTATTTAGAAAAATACTTTCTCATCACTTCCAGGGATTTTTAGACCTTTGATGTGTTCCCCTAATGAAGACAATGCTGATTTTATTCCACAGCTGTTTCAACCCCTTTCACATCATCATGATAAAATGCCCAACTGGGGTGACTTCTAGCAATCTAGGGATTTGTATTTTGTTTGCTTTTGGTATGTTAGAGAAAAATCAACCAGACTTCCCTATCAGGTATTTCCAATACATTTGATTGAACCTGAACTTAACAAATCTACAGTACAGACTTCAAATGTAAAATGTATTTTGCAGGGTGTATGATGGATCACAATTTAAATGTAAAGACAATATAATGGTTTCTCTGATGTGAGCTTTAGATATTTTAAATAAAAGCTTGCCTGTGTTTCTTGTCTGGAAGGAGACGATAAATCTTGGGTGCTGTCAGCCTTGAAATGAGGTAAACTGCAGGTGCTGAAGAAACAGACTGAATGCAGCTCACAAATGTCATGTCTTAATTTAATGTCTGTTGTTCAGCTGTTTGTATTTTAGCTTGAAGGTCATCACTTCTTTTAATTTGTGCTGTAAAGTGTAATTCTCCATCAGATTAGAGGATGCACGCCAAACATAGAATGCATCCATCCTATGGAATTATTCACCCTGTAAATTTATTATGATATAGACATGTTTGTATGTTACATTTATGACAACAGGTTTAATGTCAAACTGGACACTGGGGTACTGCTTTATTAATAAACATTAAAGTGCTGATGACATGATTTTGACATTTTATTTCCATGCTTTATAGACCAAAACATTCTTCATGATGATCTAACAGAAACAGGTACGCCTGCATAAATGAGTTATTAGGAAACACAGCTGCATTTCAACACATCTGATCAGTGTGGCACTGTTCACCGAAACAGGCCTTGACATCAACCAAAGAACGTTTGCAGAGTTGCCAACTCTTCACGGAGAGAAGTTGTTATTGGCAGGTCCAAAAGTCGCCAGAAGTCACTAAATGATGTCACCACACCACACAATTAATTATGCACATGTGCAGTTCCATATAATGGCATCCCGTATACTGTATTAATTTTTTAACATGCTACAATGTCAGTTAACAAGGGTACTGAAGGGGTGACATGCACATTTGAGTCATGGTGCAAAGAAGACCCAGTTGTGCCACAAGGCATCATGGGAAATAATCTTGATGACGAGGCGTGTACATCTCACAGCAGCTCAGAAGGGCTGCTGCCTGTAAAGGGACAGCAGGAACAGTGAGTGAGTGCCGGGAAACAGGGAGGGAGGGGCCAACGGCAGGCAGCTCCCAGTGAACGGGTGGAGCGATTTAAACCTTCTGTCTCCATGAACACCAGAAAAAGTTGCTAGATTTGTTGCTAGGCACTTTTGAAAAGTTGCTAAAAATAGAGACAAAGTTGCTAAGTTGGCAACAATGGTCTGCTGCTCATTTAACATGGAAGTTATTGGGTAAATAGCAGTTTTAAGTTCCTTTTTTCAGTTTTACAGACAAACAGTAATGGCACAGACTTCTGTTGTATTGCCAGTTAATGTTTAAAGCAACCCTTACTGATCTTGCATTTCAGAAAGCACAGCAAGATTATTTGAATATAAGCAGTCCTGCCTCACTCCTAAGACCCACCCCCCATTCCCTCTGCCTCCCTATGCAGAAGCAAAGGTCTGACAGGCAGGTCCCTCGGCCAATTCTAGGCGTGTACCCCACAGCATGGATTGGTTTGAATTTTTATTGAATATTTAGAGATTGGAATAATATTTTGTTTTGATTAATGTTGGGTCTGTCTTGTATTTCAGAATTCCATTACCTCATCCACAGCATTTTACCCTATTAAAAATTAGTGCAACAATGCAACATCGGTAAGGGTTGCTTTCAAGGCTCGTATTGACGGTGTTAGTTTATTTAAGTTTGCTACAGATCCTGAATTACATTGGAAGAGGATAAAATAGATCGAACTTACCAGCGGGAGCCCTTCTGCTCATCTCTGCCTTCCGTCTGCAGCTTCTGTTTACTGGATGTGTTAAGATACACACACATGGAACTGCAGTCACCTCAGCTGGAATAGTCTTTTGCCGCCATCATTGGTTAATCATATCGGTCATGCAGCTGTATGAAGAGACAGCTGCTCCTTGGTTATAACAGGACTTCTCGGTCATGACAGATCTCCTGCTTCCAAAAATGCATTCTTCCCTTCATTTTAATAAATGGGAACCATTTAAAACTCGACTGGAAGCATGTCTCATTTTAAGACTAAAAGCTAATGGTTAGCCTCAAGCTAACGCAGGGAACAAGTGTCTCTGCATCATCACTCCTGACTCTGCGTTGAACCCGTGCAGGTCTAAGTCCCTCCTTAACAGTTCTGGGTCCACTCCTTACAGTTCTCCGTCCGCTTGTGTGCACGCTGGATCTGAACCGAGTGGACTTGGAGCTGTAAGGAGCAGATTTACCATTCTAGTTCGGTTCTAACCTGTAAGGTCCGATGACCCATATTCCTCAACATCATCACACTCTTTTTGACCTAGCAGATGATCCCACCATACAAACTACTTCCAAGCTGTTCTGGAGCCATCTTTCATGTTTTCCATTGCTTTGATTATACACGTAAAGCAATGAGCCGACTGCAACTGATAGCTCGCTGACGTCATGTCACAGAGTGGAGTTTCCTTGCTAAGAGCTAGCTGCTAGTGAGCAGGACCTCTTAAACATCAGATATTCATGTGAATGCACGTCTAGGGATGGGTACTGATTATAATTGAATTGATAAGTACCAACTTTTGGCCCATCGAATCTGGGAACAGGCACAGGTTCAACAGTACCAATTTTCAGTACTTTTGCGTGTTTATATGGGAACAGATATCTCATTCTCAACATAATTGTTGATCAATATACTGAAGGTAAAGTTAATTTTGTTAAGTTATTCAGCAATGCTTTCAAGTAATGCCACACCTGTCATGACAGTACAAGTGTCATGGTTTTAGATAACTGCCTTACCCATAAGCAACACTCTCAGGAGACAATAGAATTTAAGATGTTTATTATGGCAAGTGGCTATAGTCCGAGGTGGGCTCTGGAGTGGCTGGGATCACTGGAAGGAGGGGATGAGATGGTGAGACCAAGAAGTGATATTGGAAGATGCTGAAGGGCAAAAGCTTACTGTGAGAGTAATCAGGTCAGCATGGGAGGTGGCGAGTGGGATCCAGCCTGTGGGAAAGTGGTTCCAGAGAATTGTAGACAGGTGGGGTGAATCATTGGAGGGCAGACAGGTTTGCTGAGTTTGAGGATGGATGGAATGGGGGTCTTGATGCCAGCTGTGGTAGATGAAATCCAGAATTCTCAGATGTGTCAAGGTGGTGGTTTGGAGCTGAAGAATCTCAGAGGAATAAATCCTAGAGATGGGACATTTGACACTGAGACTTCGAAGCCTCTGACACTTGAGTGAGACAGACAAGCTCGAAACTATGCTTCGAAGCCCCAATCGAATCTGCGTGATGACTGATGACATGTGAGGCTCATTGACACGGACATCAAACCATATTACTAGTACACTTTCAAAAATGTTGCGACACCTCCATGCTTACATGATGATCATGAGATGGACAAAACAAGCCTAAGACAGTATTTCTGTTATGTTGGAAGATAAAGTTGAATGATTTATATGAAGATTGGAGCTGCTATGACTCCAACTGACCACCAGGTGTCACTGGCATGGCCGACTATATGAGGCTTTGAGGTTTCGAATCTTTTTTCCAATACAGTTAAGCAAAAGCCTCAAAAGATTCACAAGGCTTCGTTGGCCCATCTCTAATAAATCCAGGTTGTCCTTAAAGGGGTAAACAAAAGGAAAGGTTGTCAGCGCAAAGGAGCGCAGAGAGACTTGACATTACCACAGAGGGCTAACACTCAGGCACTGAAGACCTGGCAGTAGACTCCTCTTATCCTCCTCTTGACGAGGGTAAATGGAATGCAGGTGTGCAGCTGCACACTTGCTGGAGATTCCATCCTCCTTTCAGCTGCACTCCTAGAGGACCTCTGGTGGACTGCTGCTGGAACATACCAGGAAAGCCATAGATCCCAACAATAAATAACTTATTTGAACAAGAAACATCTGACCCAAACCTTAAAGTATTTTGTTTTTATACACTTTGGCTTGATGACTCCATTGGAAGAATATGGCTTGCCATCACTTCTGAAAGTAAAAACTTTTCCTTTGACGATAACACTGTTATTAAGCCTTTAGAAAGATGGGTTTGAAATCATCACTTTGTACAGCACCTGTAGAAATAACCACTTAAGGTTAGGAATAATTGTGGTCATGGTAAAAAGAAATGTGATGACTGTAGATAGAAGATGAGATTTTAACAGCAGGTTAGCATGTTAACATCTACTGTTTTGTTCTTTCATGATTGACAAAGTCATAATTATAGTCACTCAGGGAAGATTGCGTGTTGTCTCAAGAACAGTTGGTAATGGCTCCTGTGGTGAGATTGCTTTCTGAGCAAGATTACGTTAACATTACATTCAGACCTTACTTGACCTGACTCTTTAATTTAGATTTTTTTAAACTCTTCCTATAGACTTGGAAAGTGATGAGAACAGACTTGAGGTCTGAAAGTCATAAATGAAGAAATACATGTTTAGCAAGGAATATAAGAAAAACAATATATAAGCTGAGTCAAAAGCTACTGTAAATCTGTGAGAAAAAAAGTCTAAGGAAATGAGCAAGCAAAATTGCGGCAAACAAAATTAGATCCAAGCACTTAACAATGCTAATGTAAATGCCTACTTATGGATGCATCCCACAGTAAAGCCTTTTTGATGAGAGATGTCAAACTCTGGTCTTTCAAAGCCACTGTTCTGCAGATTAATCATAGAAAAGATATCTATAGTTCTTTTTACAGCATCCAAAGCCCGTTACACTGAATCCATTAATCATTCACACCACATTCCTGCTCAGTGGTAGTAGCGTGCAGCCACAGCTGTCCTGGGGCAGACTGACCACCATTGAACATTCATATCAACAACCTTTCTGTTGGACAACCTTGTGGCTTTACTGCCTGAACTGCATGTTGTAGGTTCTTCTCTGCTGCAACACACTTGACTTAAATAAAATGGGTCAATTTTGATCTCCTTCTATTTTTAGATGTTTTCCTGTTTCAACACACCTAATTCAAATGACACAGAACTTCCTAGTGGCTTGTCAAGCTCTGCAGCTTGTTAAAGCTAGGGTTGACAATGTTGGAAAAATGATTTGAGCAAGCGACATTTAAAAAAAAACACACAATCCGAAACCAAGCCTTCAGCGCACTGATGTTTTACAGCAGGTTAACGGTAACAGCCGAGTGGATAGCTTGTTAGCTTGCTAGTAAACAGCTAACAAACCAGATTTCTAAAAGCTTTAATCCACTCACCTCCAACTCCTTCTGCGGTGTAAAAAGTCCACACTGTAAACATTAACGCCTCCAAGACTTAATCCTTATCTGTTGTTTTGTTTTTTGTTTTTTTGACGCAGCAGCAGTTAGCAGTCCATTAGCTATATTTGTTTACAGTGAGCGGCGCACAGGGGGGGTCACATGGGGGACGGAGAGAGGGGAGGGACAGAGATGAGACATAAAGGCATCCATTTGTTCTTTCTATATGTTGCGAATGACCAATTCCTGCCTTTCGGTGTGAATAGCAGGGATTGGTCAGAGTTTTTACAGAACTGCAGCTCTCACAGAGGTCTGACTTTTGTCCTTCTTTTTTATGAATACATGATGTATTGACTACTGTCAGGATGGAAGGACCATTTCACCCAGAAAAACGAACCCCAGGGTTCTACTCCTTCCCCGACGTCGGCGTTCAACCCGATCACGTGGAGTCGACTTCTCCAACCTCCGCTCCGTGAATCGGGCTTCCAGTTCGAGGAAGGAGCTCACCATAAACCTGGCTCTCATCAATATAAGGTCTGTCTCTAACAAATCACTGCTGCTCAAGGCTTTTTTCGAAACTTGGAATTTGGATTTTTTATGCACCACAGAAACTTGGCTTCGAGACGGTGAGTCCCTCGTTTTCTTTCCTTAGTTCTCCTCGGCCCCCAGGCAGGGGCAGAGGAGGTGGAATTGCTTCTGTGTGGAAATATGCTCATACATGCTGACAACACTCCTCAAACTGCAATCCCTCCTTTGAACATCAACTACTTTATTTAAAACTTGACTTTCCTCTCTTATGTGCAGTAATTTACCGACCTCCAAGCTATAATGAGAATTTCATTAGTGACTACACTATCCTTTTGGGTGACATTGCTGTTATCTCTGAAAAGTTTTTGATTCTTGGTGACTTAAATATACATGTTTGCTGCCCTGATAAACCTTTGGTGCAAGATTTCATGCAAGTCGTTGACTCATTTAATTTAATACAATTCGTTTCTGGTCCAACACATATAAAAGGGCATACACTGGATCTCGTCTTGGCCCATGGTGTGGATGTTTCTGTTTCTGAGATCAGTGATGCAGGCCTCCCAGATCACTGGCCTGTGATTTTCTCTTTGACTTTCCCCCGTTCTCTCCCTATTACATCTGCGCCCACCACCCTCAGGCGGATTTTGGGCCCGCAGACATCATTGCTATTTTCTGCAGCTTTAAGTAGTTCCCCTCTATCCTCTCAGCCCACCTCAGATGTAGAAAGCTTAGCAATCCAGTTCAATGCTACCTGTATAGAGATCCTGAACTCCATTGCTCCACTCACTGCTAGGTGGCCAAAACAGTCCTGTCAGCCCTGGTTGAATGACACCACATGGGCCTTACGATGCTCTTTCAGGCGAGCGGAGCGCAAGTGGAAGAACAACGGGCTTCGAGTTTCCCTTGAAATCCTGAGGGACTGCCTTTCTTGTTATCAGAATGCAGTTAAGGATGCTAAAAGTACTTATTTTTCCAACCTGGCTGTGAAAAATGACAAAAAACCTTGTATTCTCTTTACAACTCTAAAGAAACTTGTAGGTCCCTGTCAGGCCCGATCGGTTTCTCTTTCTTCGGATCTTTGTGATCAGTTTGTGGCCTTTTTCACTGCCAAGATTGATTCCATTAGATCAAATTCTCTTCATCATGCCCCAACCACTGAACTTTTCCCTGCCTGCCCATTTGTTTTTGAATACTTCGAGCCAGTATCACTAAATGACCTCTTCAAAATGGTTCATCATATTAAGCCCCCCCCCCCCCCCCCCTCCCCCGCCGACTGTATACATCCTTCTTTGTTCCATTGTGCTTTTTCATCTGTGGGTCCTATAATTCTGCACCTCATAAATCTGTGTCTGGAGACTGGTTACATCCCTTCTGTCTTTAAGCAGGCAGTGGTGCAGCCGCTCCTTAAGAAACCCAACCTGGACGCTATGGTCCTAGCGAATTACAGACCTATTTCAAAACTCCCTTTCATATCAAAAGTTCTTGAAAAATTTGTTTTCCAACAGTTACAATCTCACCTTGACCAAAACAAAATCTCTGATAAATTCCAATCTGGTTTTAAATCTGCTCATAGCACAGAGACTGCCCTTTTAAAGATTTTGAATGATCTTTTTTTCAACTTTAGATTCAGGCCAGTCTGCTGCTCTGGTTCTGCTGGAGCTAACAGCACGTTTGACACCGTGGACCACCAGATTTTCTTGTCTCGTCTTGAACATTGTGTGGGTTTAAAGTGGTCTGCTTTGAACTGGTTCTCATCCTACCTCAGTGATAGATCTTTCTCAGTCCATTTTGACCACTTCTCTTCTGCCACATCCCCGTTAACCTGTGGTGTCCCCCAGGGTTCTATCCTTGGCCCAATGCTGTTCTGTTTCTATCTGCTTCCACTTGGTAGAATTTTTGAGAAGCATGAGATATCCTATCACTGCTATGCAGATGATGTCCAAATTTATGTACCTCTAAGTTCAGATGGTGACTCAATAAACCGGCTCCTTAGTTGTCTTGTGAGCTCAGAACTTGGATGTCTCAGAATTTTCTACTTCTGAATGAGGGCAAGAGACGGGGGTCGTTGTCTTTTACTCAACACCGCAAAACAGTGTGGCTCCCTCACTGGGTTCTCTATCTTCACACATGCAGTACATCCTGTCGTCAAAAGTCTGGGAGTTACTCTGGATAGTGCGCTAAAACTGGATAAACAGGTCAACTCTGTAGTGAGGAGCTTCTCTTACCATCTGAGACTGCTAGCCAGGGTGAAGCCATATCTGCCCAGGCGTGACATGGAGAGGGTGGTTCATCTTCTCATCATGTCACGCCTGGACTATTGTAACTCACTCTACCAAGGCCTCTCTAAATAGTCAATACATCGTCTTCAAATAGCTCAGAATGCTGCTGCCCATATGCTAACTGGCAGGGGCAGGCGTGAGCACATCCCCCCTATTTTGGCTGAGCTTCACTGGCTACCATTTGGGTTTAGAATCCAGTTTAAAATTCTGTTGCTGCTGTATAAAACCCTTAATGCTCTGTTCCCTTTGTACATTTCAGAGCTCCTGGTCCGCTACGACCCCCCCCCCCCAGGGCTCTGAGATCTTCTTCTCAGGGTCTCCTGGTGATCCCAAAAGTTAAATGTACCTCGAAGGGTAGGAGAGCCTTTTCTGTTGTAGCCACCCGTTAATGGAATGCACTGCCACTGTCTGTCAGATCTGAGTCTATCACCATGTTTAAGTCAGCACTTGAAATCTTTCTCTTTAGCCAGGCATTTGGAGGTTAGTCTCCTCCTGCTATGCTGTATTCCTATTTATTCTATTTTTATCTATGTTTTTATATTTTAAATGTTTGGAATTCTATTTTTATCATGTTTGCCGTTTTGTGGTTTGATATTATTATTAATATTACTTTTCCCATGTCTCCCCTGTTTTTAACATATGCTTTTTAATTTAAATTCTTAATTTTATCTTTTGTGCTGTCATTGGTCTCTGTTGTTGCAGAATTGTGTTTCAAGTGTTTTGGCACTTTGTGCCATATTTCTCAATTGTTAAGCACCTTGGGCGATCAGTTGATTGTTTTTAAGTGTCCTCTATACATAAATTTGAACTTGAACTTGTACCAGTATTACAAAAAGTGTTTCTGAACAGGATTACCTACCCTGGCTTTAATCCAATAATTTGAGTCAGGTGTATTGCAGCAGGGAAACCTCAAGGACAGAAGCCCTGAGACACCAGGCCTGGTGAGCCCTGTTTAGAGAAACTGAATGTGTTGTATAGGTGAGCATGATGGTGTTTTGGTTTTTTTTTTTCTTTTTTTTTCTTGATTTCTTCTGTTGTGTGTCATTACAGGGCAAACACCCCCTGCAGTGAGTTTGATGTATGGAGCCAGCCCATTTTATCATTTTGCCCTAAGTGGAGTATAATATTGTGGGGTCTTGTGGTCTTGTTTTCAAGTGAGAGAAGAATTGAGTGGAGATCGATGGGCAGATTGGTGTGACATCCACAGAGGCATAGGCTCTATGTAGGTATTTTGTGGTGGAAAAAAACAGCACAGCTGAAAGTGAAACTACTTTACCAGCCAACCTACCTTCACCTACAGTCATGAGCTGTGGATCGTAAACGGAAGATAAAATTGCAAACACAAGCAGCTGAAATGAGTTTCCTTTTTGGGGTGGCTGGGCTCTTTCCTTGAGACACTGAGAAATCTGGGAGGGGCTCTGAGTAGAGCTGCTGCTCCTCCATACTGAGTAGCCAGATGATGGCTTGGGCATCTGGTTAGGATGCCCCCTGGACACATCAATGTAGAGGTCTCTGGGCACATCCCACAGGGAGGAGGCCCCGGGGAAGACCCAGGACTTGCTGGAGGGACTAAATCTCTCGGCTTGCCAGAGAATGTCTCAGGATTATCCCAGAAGTGCTGGAAGAAATGGAAAGGGGAGTCTGGGTGTCTCTGCTTAGACTACTGCCTGTACGAGCCAACTCTGGATAAAAGGAAGAAAATGGAAGAAATGGATTTTACTAAATTATTTTTTTTTTCCACTTGTTCTGTCATAAAAACACATTCTTTTGAAGGCAATGCCTCTGTTCCTGCTTTGCTCATTTATTTGTACAGTATGAAGAATTTGATTTATTGCCCAGAAGTTCAAGTTAAAATCTGACTTACCAGTGTCTCTGGCCACACTTTTAAACACACACACAAACACTGGGTGGCTATTAAGTACATTGTCTATAGACATGAGAAGTCAGAAACTCAGTTATCAACCTCTTCAACTATTGTGTGAGCTGCATCTGCTCCGTCAGTCATTTTCTATTACTGCTTATCCAGTTCAGGGTCGCAGGGGTTGCTGGAGCCTATCCCAGCTATTATCAGGTAAGAAGCAGGGTTCACCCTGGACAAGTCATCAGTCTGTCACAAGGCCAACACAGAGAGCCAGACAACCATGCACGCTCACATTCATACTTAGGGACAATTTGGAGTGACCAATTAAACTAACATGCATGTCTTTGGATGGTGGGAGGAAGCCGGAGTACCCGGAAAGAACCCACGCAGAGAACATGAAAACTCAACACAGGAAGGCCACTGTTGGAACTGTTTGAAGCCGGGAATCGAGCTAGTGAGGCTGCAGTGCTAACCACCACGCCGCCCTGCAGCCCATGCTCCAGGACATTCAACGCAATCCTAAAACGATCTTCAGGCAGGTCCAGAGAGAGATGGGTCTGCATAGAAAATTTTATATTGCATAAAAAGTACCAACAAAGGCAGAAGAATGAAGCCTTGCAGCATGAACTCTAGGTTCTCAACAAAGACTATAAAAACAAAAAGTCTTGACAAATCCTGAGTGGGGAAAAATATGACTCATAGAAATATTGAACAGAGAAATGTCAGCTTGCGAGCTTAAATCCAGGATGACTGCTTCACTTTCTAAGAGGAAAATTTCAAAGAATCAGTCAGTGATGAGGAGGAAACCAATGGAGGCATTGAGGAGAGTCCTAATTAACAGTGCATGCTGAGGCCTTAAAAGACTTATGAATGAAGAAGACTGGAGGTGCATGATGTGCCAACGAAGCAGGAGGATGCAAAAAAAGTAAAAAAAAAAAAAAAAAAAAAAGATGAAGTAAAAAGACTGTCAAGGAAGAATTCCTGTAGGAGTTTACAACATGGAGATGCGAAGTGAGAATGAAATATTTTCAGTTGCAAATAGTAACATTTATTTAGTGTTGCCAGTGAGTTTCAGAAAGTTTAGAATTTAAATTATTTTCTGGTCTGAATTAGTGTGGAAGAAGAATTATTTCCAGACTACTGATTTTTTCAAGTATTACTTACAAGTTGACCATATATGCATTCTTTATTTTGTGATAATGTTTTAAAGAAATAGTACACCCACCGAATCATGTGCATTCATTTTCTACTCACCCTCATGCTGAGCGAGACTGTGGAGCACTTTTTTAATATCTCAAATGCAGCAGGAGTTCGGACAGGTTTTCGTTTTCCTCCAGCTTTCATATATTAGAGTTCATCGACGCCAGCACAAAAAGGTCCATAAAAGTCCACAAAAACTTGGTAATACTCCTCCATACCGCTCGTCCAATGTAATCCAAGTGTCCTGAGTGGGTAGTGTCCATAATTTAGTCGAAACAACATCATTTAGTATATCTTTATAGCCTAAAAAGTAGTACATTGCACTTACGACACTACGGAAGCCGCGGCAGACGAGATCGCACGTTCTCTTTTTCTAAATCAATAGCCAATCCCTCTTGTTTTCGTCCCGGTTTGTCTGCAGCTCGTTCACTCTTAGCACAATGTAAACTGCAAATTTCTTCTGCTAGACTTGCATTATTGGCAGAGTAGGCGCTTAACGTCGCGGCTTCTGCAGTGTCGTGAACTTGCACGAACGCGCAAATAGTGCAATGTAGTACTGTGAACGATATGATATGACCCAGCCCTACTACACATGTAGCTTACCATCACTAAGTATGAATAAGTGAACGAATAATGGATTTGATATAAGGTGCCTTGGAAAGCACTATATAAATTTAATCTATTATTATTTGCTTGGCAGTGGACACGTTTATTTAAATGTTCGTGTGTCTGTGTGCAAATTTTAATTAAAAAATTTAAAGTATTTGCACCCTTACATCAATATTTTACTCAAATTTCTTCTAGAGTTTACCGATACAGGATACTGCACATAAAGATGATTGCAAAAGAAATATGTTCAATACACCTGCCCCAAGAACTTCACAAATAAATTTCAAGGTCCAAAGACAAGGAAATAAAATCCAAAAAGGCAGGAAAACAAAACAGAAAAGAGAGGAACAGAGAGAAGCCTCTGTTGGTGTATACTGTGATCCCCAGTTTGCTGCCAGGTGGTTGAATGCCCATTAGTCTCCCTGTCTGCTCTGCTCTGCCAGCTTCAGGCTCAACAGGCGTACAGAGAATAAATTATGATCCACCCACGGGCTATCAGCCTTCTCTGGCCCTGACTCACATTTACACTAGCCTTGCACTTGGGGCAAATTGCATTTTCCCTTCAAATATTTGCTTTTATTAATGTTGTGCAGCATGGTAATTAATCTCCTCAACAAAGGTACCATCTGCCTGACCCAAAAAATGGAATTATACTTTCTTGTCCTGTGATTAAGATGAATATCACACATGGAGCAAAATACAGCTTTAATAGAGAAAATACTTGAGAGATGAGCCAGCATCCTTACCTGTCTGACCACTTCTTCACCTCTGTTCTCAATCTTATTTCTTTTTTTTTTTTTCCTGTTCCTCTTCTGATATGCTTCCCGAGGACACTCCTGCATTGTAACATTACAGAATGTTGGGCCAGATAAACCTGAAGTAATGAAAATGAATGTTCCCTCTTTGAGCCCGATAGAGTTCCATTATGATGCTTATTTGTCAGGGCCAGGGTGCTGGCTCTGGGAAGAGTTATGCTTGGCTCCCGGCAGGCCTGCTGGGGTGAAAACTCCTGCACCAGCTAATCCAGCAGGACAGTTCTGCCCAGCTGGGTCCTTGTTTGGAAAACTGAAACCACTCTCTTGCTATCTGTCACTTTCTCTCTGGTCTGCATTTCTGTCTCTTTCTGCAGCCTTTCTTTTCTAAATGAAACTATCTTGTGACTGTTTGCTTCACTTTTTTGTTTTTATTTATTACTGTAATAAATATACTGTATTTTTCTACATTTGTAAGCCAAGGCTTGAGGACATAGATTAGTCCTTCAAATATTTGAGGGAATTTTCATACAGGAACACTGGAGGCTTAAGAAAAAAAAAAGTACAAACTCTTAAGTCCAATCTTCTTTTTTTTCTGCAATTACTGTACCCTCCTAAATGCAAACCAGCAGTTTCAAGAAAACAGCTGTCTAGCTTTGTGAGAACTAATGACAAAAAATGTCTTTCAGTTTCTCTTTTGGGTTTTCACCCAACTAGTCTACGTATGTTTTCTAGACATGGAGAAGGTACACTATTGCCAAAAATATTCTCTCACCTGCCTTGACTCACATATGAGCTTAAGTGACATCCCATTCCTAATCCATAGGGTTCAGTCTGACATTGGTCATCCTTTGCAGCTAGAACAGCTTCAACTCTTCTGGGAAGGCTGTCCACAAGGTTAAGAAGTGTGTTCATGGGAATTTCTGATCATTCTTCCAGAAGTGCTTTTGTGAGGTGACACACTGATGTTGGACTAGAAGGCCTGGCTTTCAGTCTCTGCTCTAATTAATTCCAAAGGTGCTCTATTGGGTTAAGGTCAGGACTGTGTGCAGGCCAGTCAAGTTCACCCACACCAGATATCCATCTATACCTTTATGGACCTGCTATGTGCACTGGTGCACAGTCATATTGGAAGAGGAAGGGGCCAGCTCCAAACTGTTTCCACAAAGTTGGGAGCATAGAATTGTCCAAAATGTCTTTGTATGCTGCAGCATTAAGAATTCCTTTCACTGGAACTAAGGGGCCAAGCCCAGCTCCTGAAAAACAACCCCACACCATAATCCCCCCTCCTATATGGCTTGGATGCAGCTGCTCGACCATCTGCGCACTATTCTTGAGCTGATCTGAAGGCTACAAAACGTTTGGGGGTCTGTAGTGATTGACTGTGCAAAAAGTTGGCAACGTCTTCACACTATGCGCTTCAGCATCCACTGACCCCGCTCTGTCAGTTTATGTGGCCCACCCAGGGCCTGAAATTCACTGCGGGATTGCGGGAATCGCGCATAATACCATCAATTCCCACAAACTTTGCTCTTATAATGCGGGAAATTCCCGCTTGCAATTGCAGCGACGTAATGTGCAGTGAGCGTTTGCATCGGAGCCATAAAATATCGAAGCATAAAGGGCTCAACACATTGAGGCGACGTCGCGCCTTCTCATTCAGGAGGAGTGACGTCGCCTCCTACGTCGGCCATTAAAAGCGCGCGCTCCCTTTCTCTCTCTCTCTCCCTCTCTGACCTGTCAGATGTCGCAGCTTCCCCCTTGTTTATAAACCAGCCATAGTTGGCGGATTTCCCGCCGGTAAGACGATACTTTCACGGAGTCTTATAACGTAATGTAACTTCGGGTCCCCTGCAGGGAAGCTGGTCTGGACCAACACCAGTAAAGATCTGCGCTGTGGCAGCGCTGGTGTCGGTCTCGTTTACGACCCAAATCCTCCAGATCCTCAGGTAGCGCCGGTGCTGGTCACGGTACCAAGCAGCCCAAAGAAAAATTTTAGCCTAACTGGCTCAGAATATCCGTGTTTCTTCTGCTCAGTTTAATGTTGGTGTGATGAGACCAACATCAGCGCTGCGTCACCGTTTCTCACAGCAGCTGAATGTGAGATCGATTCATAGATAAAGATAATATTGATAAATAATAGTTTGATATTAGGAATACCTTTTATATTTTGACGCATAGGCTAAAGAGCATTAAATATGTCATATTAAAAATCTAAATTTGGTATTATTTTGGAGAAAGAAGCTGATTTGGAGAATGTTTCCTCATCATTTTCTCACATTCTCACTGCTTTTCACTTGTTCTTGTTTATTTCAGCTTCTTTATTGTTTTCTCTGTGTTTCCATTTTCTTTCCTAATAAGTATTTTTGGGTGTTCTTAAATGTGTTATTATTATATTCATTAAGTTTCTGAGTTTTCTAGCCTTGCATGTAGGAGATGCTCCGTTCTCCCCAAGACCGTTTTTTTTTTTTAACAGAACTTTTATCAAATGCAAGAGATTACGTAGAGAACAGAGAACAGAACCGAGCTGGAAGAGGGAACCACCAGAACCACTGATTATAATTATGCAGTTGAAAGATGCAACAGATTACAGCAATATGTACTTTTTATATTAAGTTGGTAAAAACTGATGATAGCTGAAAAAGAGAACAGACAAGAGAGCTGTCTAAGATGGAAACTAAGGACAGAAAAGACAAATTAATGCTCCTTATTAATCTGAGGTACGGGTAGGATGCTGTAAGACTTGTGGTAAAGCGCCCTGTAAATATCCCCCCCAAAGTATACAAATCCCCCCTTGGTAAAGCATGTAAGGGGGGAATCCCCCCCCATTTTGAGAAGTGAATTTCAAGCCCTGGGCCCACCACTTTGTGGCTGAGTTGCTGTCGTTCCCAAACACATCCATTTTCTTACAATGCAGCTGACAGTTGTCTGTGGAATATGTAGGAGCGAAAAAATTTCACAACTGTATTTGTTCCACAGGTGACATCTTATCTCAGTTCCATGCTGGAATTCACCGACCTCTTGAGAGCGACTCATTCTTTCACAAATGTTTGTAAAAACAGTCTGCATGCGTAGCTACTTCATTTTATACACCTGTGGCCGTGGAAATGATTGGAACACCTGATTCCCATAATTTGGATGAGTGAGCAAATACTTTTGGCTATATACAGTAGTGTATCTGACCATGTCTTGCAGGAAGTGCTTCTGGGGTATGCGGTACCAGCCCCAGTAAAAGGGCTATCTGGTCCCTGTTTGACTGGTGTCAAAGCTTGGTCCGCATTGCCAGCAGTAAGTCAGATTTGAGGGTTAGACTCCCCGAAGGCTGCCCTTTGTCGCCAATTCTGTTCGTAACATTTGTGGACAGAAAGTCTAGGATCAGTCGAGGTGCTGAGAGGGATCTGGTTTGGTGAATTTAGGATTGGGTCTTTGCTTTTTGCTAATGATGTCATTTTGTTTGCTCTCATTGGAATGATTTGCATGGGTGGGATGAGAATCTGCATGGAAAAGGATGGACTGTCCTTACCCTAGTTGGGAATTAGGTCCTGCCCCAAATGGAGGTGTTTCAGTATCTCAGGGTTTTGTTTTAGAGTGAGGGAAGGATGGAGCGGAAGTTTGAGGTACAGCATCTCCAGTGATATGGACTTTGCATCAGTTTGTTGTAGTTAAGAAGGAGCTGAGCCAGAAGGCAAAGCTCTCAATTTACTGGTTGATATACAATGAGTACAGAAAGTATTAAGACCCCTTTAAAGTTCACTCTTTGTTTCATTGCAGCCATTTGCTAGAACAAAAAAAGTTAATTTTATTTCTAATTAATGTACACTCAGCACCCCATCTTGGTAGAAAAAACAGAAATTCAACATATTTTGCAAATGTATTAAAAAAGAACAAAACTGAAATATCACATGGTCATAAGTATTCAGCTCCTTTGCAGTGACACTCATATTTAACTCATATGCTGTCCATTTCTTCTGATCCCCCTTGAGATGGTTCTACTCCTTCAATGGAGTCCCAATGTGTTTAATTAAACTAATTGGACTGGATTAGGAAAGGAAAACACATGTCTAGATAAGACCTTACAGCTCACAGTGCATGTCAGAGCAAATGAGAATCATGAGGTCGAAGGAACTGCCTAAAGAGCTCAGAGACAGAACTGTAGCACAGATCTGGACAAGGTTACAAAAAAGTTTGGGATGACCAGAACTCTTCCTAGACCCGGCTGTCCAGCCACACTGAGAAATTGTGGGAGAAGAACCTTGGTGAGAGAGGTAAATAAGAACCCAAAGATCACTGTGACTGAGCTCCACAGATGCAGTAGGGAGATGGGAGAAAGTTCCACAAAGACAACTATCACTGCAGCCCTCCACCAGTCGGGGCTTTATGGCAGAGTGGCCCGATGGAAGCCTCTCCTCAGTGCAAGACAATGAAATTCTCTGGTCTCACGAGACCAAGATTGAACTTTCTGGAATTAATTCTAAACGGTATGTGTGGGGAAAATCAGGCACTGCTCATCACCTGCACAATAAGATCTTAAGTGAAACATGTGGCAGCATCATGCTAGGGGGCAAGACTGGGACGACTGGTTGCAATTAAGGGAAAGATGAATGCAGCCAAGAGAGATCCTGGAAGAAAACCTCTTTCAGAGTGCTCAGGACCTCAGACTGGGCCAAAGGTTCACCTTCCAACAAGACGATGACCCTCAGCACACAGCTAAAATAACAAAGGAGTGGCTTCAGAACAACTCTGGGACCATTCTTGACTGGCCCAGCCAGAGCTCTGACTTAAACCCAGTTGAACATCTCTGGAGAGACCTGAAAATGTCTGTCCACTAACGTTCACCATCCAACCTGACAGAACTGGAGAGGATCTGTTAGGAAGAATGGCAGAAGATCCCAAATCTAGATGTGAAAAACTTGTTGCATCATTCCCAAGAAGACTCATGGCTGTACCAGCTCACAAGGGTGCTTCCACTCACTACTGAACAAAGGGTCTGAATACTAATGACCATGTGATGTTTCAGTTTTTCTTTTTTAAATACATTTTTTAAAATTTCTACATTTTAGGAAGGGGGATAAAGTGGATCTAGACACTGTTGCGACAATGTCGAAAAACAGCTTCTATCACTGAGATAATGCCATGTTCAGATTTTAAATTATTCTGGGTGAAAAAGGGGCTTGGCTTAGAAAAAGCGGATACCATTACAGCTCCCCTAACAGGTAAATTAATTTATTCATGATAAAGATAATAACTATAAATGAATATTCTTTATGCTTTATTTTTCAGGCATCAGTAAGGAACGTTTGGCTGTACGTATGGCTTAGATACAGTCGTAGCTATATTAGCAAAGCTGATTAAGTCGGTTCATAAAACAAAGCACTTATAGGTAGCCTCGTAGAGATGTTTACAACAGCATTACTGAAATGTATTGTTTAGTGGGATGATGCATGAGCAATAGATTATCAAGCTCTGTACTGGTAGATGCATATTTATCTTTTTAATTTCAGTCTTTTAAGACTCAGTGCCCATTGAAAGATGCTCAAATGCTGCTTGAATGGAGACAGATGGAGTTTGTGGTGGAGATTTGTAACTGAATAGCAAAAGTTACCAGAGAGAATGCTAATTAAATCCTTATGCACTGAAGACAACAGCCACATGTTAATGTTTCACACAGAGGGGTCAAAGTTAATAAGGATGCACATGCAAATATACTAGGATGGATGATGATGGTTTGTGTAAAAGGAAGATTTGGGATGTTGCATTTGTTAACTAAAACATTGCTCTTTTTGGCACTCTCCACTTCAAGCATCCTGTCTCTGGGTTGTTTTTCTTCTTCATTTGTTGAGCATTTGTCATTGGCAACTAAAAGACATCACTCTGTACAACTTTCCCTTTCTCTCTTTTTTCTTAATCTTTCATCTTTTGCCTCTCCATCTGCCTTCCCTGTCTTTACCCCAACACTTGAACCTCTTTAAGCAGCTGAAGGGGAATGCTGGAGCTCTTCTTACTGCAGTTGATCTAATAATGATGATAAAAAAAAAAGAAAAACTGCAGAACAATAGTGAAACATCAAAGTTGGCAAATATATAAAAGCCCTCAAAGGTATTGAACTGAGGCACCTCATTTCATTCATTAGCAGAAATCACACTTCTCAGACATATGGGGCACAGAGTCTAAACCCACAGGTGCTGATGTAAACCAATTAGACAACTTTATGTAGAACAGTTGAGGCACAGAACGGGAATAATGATATCCATGCAAACACACACATCTTGATCCTAATCATATGCAAAGAACTTCTTTAATCACATTTTGTGGAGCGATACAATCCATTTGCTTTGAGCTACATTCCACACCCTGGAGTGGTTGGTTTATAGATACACAGATATGCACACTTTCATCACCTCCTATTTCTAGTTGTGATTTCATCATGCATCGACCTCACCAACGGGAAACATTCATGTATTTACTAGGATCGCGCACACAAGCGGTACTGCCTGCTTGCTGGAAACCATCCCACCCACCAGTTAACTGTCCTGCTTAGTGGCTCCAAGCACCTCATCAGATCTCTGAAGCCTCTTCAATAATTAAACACTCACAAATCATTCATAGGGAAGTTGCTTTAGTGACACACTGGTGGCAAAGCACAGCTTTAAGGGTAGAATCTGTTTGTGCCCTCTCTTTTTTTTCCCCTTCAGTGTTTTTTTTTTTCTATCATGTCACTTAATAAGATATTGTGCTTGACAGAGCAGGATGTGCAGCACTGAAGTCATCACCTAACCTGAGTTTGAACCTCGTCAAGAAGGAAGGGCGCTTTGCTGGATAAGCTAGAGAGGGTTGTAACTTATACTCAACACATAAAGATATAAAGCAGCACAAACATGAAGGGCAAAAAACATATTTCATACACTGTGTGCATTCGCCTAAAATGCGTGAGGCTGTGTAAGTGAGTATAGTTGAAGAGCAGAAGCTGCCACTTGGAGGATTCACACTTGGATGCCTCTGGCAGTCATGGTAATAGGAATGGGCAGAAATCTCAGGCAGACACTCCTAATGGTTTTCTCAAACTGGGAGGAATGGTGACCCTAGAATTACACTCTTTCTTTGTTGTACTCTCACTCTTCCCTCTCTCGGCCAAGCTTTCTCTCAAGAGACTTTCTTACCCGGCATCCCCTTTTCTCATGATTTCTATTATTCTTCACCTATCCCTCGACTGAGGTTTTGCTGAAGTGATGGTATCATTTCTACAGATAATATTGATTAAAATAATCAGTAATCAAATAATATATTTGAAGACATATTAATAACTTATTCACCATAATTCAGGTCAAGCCAAGTCAGATTTATTTAGAGAGAACATTTAAAAACAACCTCAGTTAACCAAAGTGCTGTACACAGAAATAATAAAATCAAAAGATCAACAATAAAACGAGAGAGCGCAGAATAGATAAAACAGTATGTAAATAAGATACATATTGAACGCAGGAAAAACCAAACAAACATAAAATAACTAGGGCTGTTAGCATTAATCGCAATTAGTTCAAAAGAACCCATAACGTGATTACATTTTTTTTAAGTCATTGCAAATTTAAGCCATTTTGTGCCTTAGACTAGTCAGCCCCTTTGGCCATAATGTGAAGTGGTAAAAAGTGATGGATGAAAAAGTTCAACCGGAGATTTAACTGCCTTTTTTAGATAAAAAAAAAAAAGTCAAAAAGAACATTCTATGTGTTCATTTGATTCTCAATGAAGACTATGGTAAAATATACTACATTATGAGCTGAGCTCATCAGCAGGGACAGAACTCACCCCTGACACTTCCTGTTTGTTCCCCTCCTATCAGGGACCAGGGAAGCGCTACCACACACCCAGACTGAGATACAACTTTTTCCCTAACGCTGCGACCTACACCACACAATCCACCCCCTAACACTACCCCACCACATTCTTTTCACTGCTGTGTAATATGTGGTCTAAAACACATTCATCAGTCAATATTTATAAAAACTTATTGTTGTAAATATCTTGTTTATTTATCTGTGTTCCCTGCTTATATACAGCACGTACGTGTATGTACGGGCCAAGAGGCAACCACCGGTGGCCAACTGTGAAGCCACCCAGGAGACCGAAATAATTGTAGTTCACCCCTCATCCACTAGAGGCAAATCCCTATAGACTCCCATGTTAAAAAGGCCAACTTCACAGCAGAAATAAATATGTTTACAGCCTGTTTAAAAAAAAAAAAAACATTTTAGGTTTAAAAGGTCAAGTTTACCTTCATGTCAACTTTGAGGGGAGTGAATTTTTTTTTATAACTTGTCTGTTTAGCTCTGTTCAGTATGTGCATAATTAAATTCAAAGTAGGGAGAAAATAACAATTTACAAACCTTTGTTGAAATATTGAATAAACAAATCAGAACACAAAAAAATGAAAACAGAAACATAAAAGAAACCATGTTGGATATAAAACTCTCCTACTAGCTGATAAAAAACAGTTTCCTCCATCTCCTGTATGCTTTTCACCCCCACTTAATGGAGGGCTTCAGGCAATGCTCCTCACTCACTTTCTGATTACACAAATGAGAAATTCTCCCAGAACCTGCAGAGAGGGGTAATTTGCTGAACATTGTTCTGAACTGAACCTGCTGAACAATATTTGTTCTGGCGAAACTTCCATCAGTCTGAGCCCCCTTCATCCTGAAGCCTGTGATCTCCTGACCACACGTCTTTCATGATGTTTTGCTGGCACTTGCTTTCTCACTTCTTCCTGTACTTCATCTTTCTTCTCTTTTTTTTTTTCAAACTTTTTTTTCTGTCATCTCCAGTAATACCGTCTCTCTCTGAAGCCTCTTTTTTTTTAATGTTTATAGCCCTGATGTGACATGATAAAGACTCCTCAGCAACATTTAACAGCAGACAACAAGGGGTTTCAGTTTTGGTAGAAAAAAAATACCTTAAAGAAATTTCAATTTTCACAGACCTTGAAGGCTGGGATCTCATTATCTATGCAACAGTGTTTTTGATAATTATTAGAGTAGATTTCAATAAAGTTCTAAGCCCAGCAAAGATGGCAGCAGTTCCAAAGCTGGAAGACCGCTGAAACATCACAAGTCTCGGACTCTGATGCTGCTGCCCCTTGAAATAATTACTTACAACTTGTGCAATTATTCTGCTCCTACAATTTTGAATTTTCTCTTAAAATCTCTGTCATGACATGAAGTAGTAGGAGGAAAATGTGACTTATCAACAGTGACATGTTTGACCTGTAAGGTAATCAAAGGACTCTTTGAAACTTGAAAAGCTACGATAAACATAAGCATCTTAAAAAAATTAAAAACGTTTTTGCCATTACACTTTCATAATTACTTTAAAGGCAAAAGTCTTTAGTTGTACAACTACACTGGAGATACTATTGAAAGCGAGATACAGGCAAATAGGGTAAAAAAATTTAACTAACTGGTATCACCATGAAACCCTCCTGATTTATTCCTCACATTATGGCTATCATTTTCTGTATTGCAAGTTTTCTGAAATTTTATGTTTAAATATGCAAAGTAGGTGTTATGTAGCCAAAAATGCGCAGATTTGCATACATTTCTGGGGAAAAAAATCTAAACAGAGACAGAGACACTTCAGAGGCAAACTAAAACCAGGATTTTATTCACTCATCTCCCCCTGAATCCTGTCTCTGATTCCTGTTAGTTATATTAGGGCAAATTAGTTCACTGATCAGCTTCTTCAAATGCACAGTGCCTGTTATGAGACACTATGGTGAACAACATGCTCCTGCTTTGATCGACAGCAGTTTCGTGGCGACAAACAAAAGCCATATTTTACCTGCTTATTGCAGTAGTTGTGGCATCCTGTTCTCTTCAACACATAAAGGTACCGTCTCTCTCTCTCTCTCTCTTTGAAAAAACATTTTGGATGTGTTTCTTTCAGTATTTTAACTTCATAACTCCCATGAAAGCCAGACAGGAAGTGGCTGTACCGTGTCACAAGACCAATGTGAACCAATAACATTGTCTAAAATTGAAATCAGCCAATGAGAGGCTGCGCTTAGCATTAAATCCTCCCTGTTCTGATCAAGTTTAGCAGTTGATACAGCTGGAAATATCAAGTTTGATTGCGATGATATCGTTCAGGAAAAAGAGATGTTTCCAACGATACCAGCCATGGTGGGGTTCAGACAAGCATGGCAGTGCTGCACTCTGTTTAAAAACACCAACTTTAGCTTCATTTTGAGGGGATTTGTATCATGAAGTATCATGAAATAAACTCCTAAAATGTTTATTTTTCACGTTTTTTTAAAAATTTGTTTACACTAGTCCGAAAGAAAACATGTTGAAGGAGGGAAAAATTTGCAAATGAACTTTCAGGATTATCCAGTCATCCAAAACAGACATGACATATGCCAATGGCAATAAAGCATTGACATGAAGAAATAGAAGGAAGTGACGTAGCGTATCGTCGAGGTTGGAAGAATAGGAAAGACTTCAGCGTGTGTTTGAAAAAGCTGAGGTCAAAACAAGAATGAAAGACAACTGGAAAATGTCTTGTGTAAAGAAATGAAGTAATGATGAGAAGCAGAAAGATTTCCACTTTCACTCCTGGCCAATCACGGAGCCCTGTTTTCTTCTTCTTCCTGCTTTTTCAACATTGATCAGTGGCCGTTCTGGGGAGTGTCACTGTAAACTGTAAGGAGTTTACACACATCAAATCATACAACATTTGTGTAGATGTCAGGCTCGAAATGATCAGAATCTTTAAAAAACAAAAAGGAAGATCAAGTGGGTTCTGTTGGATTACATTATCAACTGCAATAAAGCATGAACATGCCAAAAATAAACCTTTCTCACAGTGATACTGCCAAATTCAGATGTTTAGAATACATCCTTAACTTTCTTTCTCACAGCAAAATCCTCATTGTAAGATTTGACATGTTAAATCACATTAACTCTTTCAGAGTAATTCCAACACCAGTGAAAGTAAAATGCCCCCTGATGACTAGCAGTGCTGGTGATAATTTTCAGTTAAAACAATTTTTTTCTTTTCAGTGTCTGTTCTGTCCTCACAAGAAGCTGACTAGATGATCTTGCTGGACAGACAGTTAACAGTCCATGGAGTGACTTCATAGCTTTTATTCCATGCAAGTCTGTAAAACTGAAACAAAAAGACATATTAAAGTCTTACTTCCCTCACAATCTAAACAACAGTATATTCTAAATCAACCATTCTACATAAATCGCTTCAAACACAAAAAGAAACCACCCAAATGTACACTGCGTGTGAACGTTAGCATAATGCTAACCGCGAAGGGCCATTTACATTGAAAACCAATAGGAAACGGTTAGCTTGGCCTGCTAGCATGCTAACCCGTATCAATACATTAGCACAAATAAGTCTGTGAAAACATTCTCTACAACAGTTTATGAATCACACACTTAAATAATGGCCTCTCAAGTACTTAACAACGAAACAGAACACTTTCATTAGGGATGTTATGCTCGAGCCCGTCTGCTTGACTCTGCCTCGATCTTATAAACCGGAAGTCTCGCTACCGCTGTTTTGATGGAAGTGTCAGCATGCCAAAAGCCACGTGACCACACAAACCGAGGCCTTGCTACGTCATCCGCGAGTGTCGAGCCGAAATCTTGAAGAGACTGGGTTTATTAATCTGTCAATGCTTAATACAGGTTCCAATAGCTTGGGAATTTATTGAAAAATTGTTAATTTATCACAGAGGATAATTCCAAGACATTAACCACAAAGGAAACACTAACTGAAGGTTGGCAACGTATCTTTTATTATACACCGTGTCAGAGACAAGACAGCTCCAGACAGCGCTTCCCTCAGCTGCAGTACACATCCACGGCCAGCAGATATAGCTCATGCTCACGGTCTCAAATGTCTCGAAACTTTGTGTCGATCTCTTGGCAGCTGTGTCAAAATGTCTCAGTGTCTCATGAAGCCTCGTTTTCACCATCCCTAACTTTCATATCTTCTATAATCAAACTTACAGGCTTATGTGGGCCAAACATCAAGCAAGAAGACTGGAGCTTTGGCTGCAGCATACACAATAGAACTTCCTCATTCTCAGTAACGCCGCTAGGGGGTGCTAAACACCAGTAACTGAGATGTCTCCATTAAAGGGCACATACACATTAATACAATGCCAGCACAGTGTCAAAGAAGAATTACTCTTAACAGAGTTATTCAGGGAGACTCCGCCCTTTTCAGTTTGAATATTTCCCATCATGCCTTGTGACTCCACTGTTCAATCCTGCACCTTGAATTAAGTGTATATGTGCTCAACTTATGTTTCCTTGGTGTGTTATCAATCTTTTAACTGTTAAAGATGTTGGAGATGGCCGATAATACCTGTCTTCACAACTCCCGTTTGCCATTAACATAATGAAAAACAGGAGTCCTTATTAAACCCTGAATGAACGCAAGTCAATACTACCGGCATTATAGAAGATGTTTTGGCATTTCAGAAAGCAGAGACTGTCAGCGAGCTTTTGAATAATGCACACGCGCAAGACCAACCTGCTGGATTCATTGCTCCTTCCTCCGGCCACAGAATAACGTGCATGAGCCACTCTGGTATTTAGCAGACAGCAGATAACATGTCACTATTGCAAGTAAACAGATGTCATTGTCTGAACGTTGCTAACTGCTAGCAGAATAATGTTAGCTTCCTGCTGTAAACATCAGACGAGTGCGCGCAGCTTCCAGGTCGCAGCATTACTCTCGCCAATCAATCTCTCTCATTGATCAGTCTCGACTATTACCCGTTCTTACTACGCTAGTAAAAGTGATTGACAAGCCAGTAGACAAATAAAACAAATTTAAGGAATGCAGAGATGATTGGCGGATGTTTTTTCGGCTCCATTACTTTCACAGCTGGTGTATAATGATATTTTTATATTTAAAGCTTTTAATTAATCATAGCGTATGGAGTAGTGAACCCACTTTTACTGAATATTGCAAAAAATGTTGAAAGAAACATCTTCTATAATGCCTTAAATTCAAATATTTTACTTGGTGAAGATTTTAAGGAATTCAATGTGTCAAACACTTGTGTGTTGACATTTCATATTAACACTATAGGCTGTTACTTATCTCAAAGAGTAAAAGCTTATTAACAATGTCAGTGTTGATCAAGTTTGATGCTATAATAAAAATAAACTCTTATTAGTGTTGAATCAACACTAAAAATTCAACACTAGGTCCAGTGTAACTTTAGCACTGTACAGGGCAGGACCATACCTGGCTAAGTGTTAAAATTGACTCTTAAAATGTTACTTCAACACTGCTGATTTTACTGTGTACAGACAAAGTCGTTTTTGGTCAACTTGGTTCACCACTGTAACAAAGCCTACATGCCCGAAATCAGGCCATCTCACCAAGATAATATCAAATTTGGATTTTTAATATGGCAGGGGTAATAACTTCTAATCATTAATGTGTTCAAATTCTGACATGCTAATTAATATATTAATCTTTTGACAGCCCTAAAAAATGCTGAATTTATTTGATACATGTAAGTTTTTATTTTTGTTCAATGATCTGTAATTGAAACAAAGTTTAGTAGATCAAAAAGATCCTTAAATGCTAGACATGTTGCGATCCCAAAAAAATTCAGTAAAAAATGAGAAAAAAAGTAATTGAGATCTATCAGCCTGGAAAAGGTTACAAAGCCATTTCTAAAGCTTTGGGACTCCAGCAAACCACAGTGCGAGCCATTATCCACAAATGGTGAAAACATGGAACAGTGGTGAACAGTGGACGGCCGACCAAAATTAGCCCAAGAGCACAGCGACGACTCATCCAAGAGGTCACAAAAGACTCCAGAACAACATCTAAGAACTGCAGGCCTCACTTGCCTCAGTTAAGGTCAGTGTTCATGACTCCACCATAAGACAGAGACTGAGCAAAAATGGCCTGCATGGCAGAGTTCCAAGACCAAAACCTAGAGATGGGCCAACGAAGCCTTGTGAATCTTTTGAGGCTTTTGCTTAACTGTATTGGAAAAAAGATTCGAAACCTCAAAGCCTCATATAGTCGGCCATGCCAGTGACACCTGGTGGTCAGTTGGAGTCATAGCAGCTCCAATCTTCATATAAATCATTCAACTTTATCTTCCAACATAACAGAAATACTGTCTTAGGCTTGTTTTGTCCATCTCATGATCATCATGTAAGCATGGAGGTGTCGCAACATTTTTGAAAGTGTACTAGTAATATGGTTTGATGTCAGTGTCAATGAGCCTCACATGTCATCAGTCATCACGCAGATTCGATTGGGGCTTCGAAGCATAGTTTCGAGCTTGTCTGTCTCACTCAAGTGTCAGAGGCTTCGAAGTCTCAGTGTCAAATGTCCCATCTCTACCAAAACCACTGCTGAGCAAAAAGAACATAAAGGCTCATCTCAGTTTTGCCAGAAAGCATCTTGATGATCCCCAAGACTTTTGGGAAAATACTCTGTGGACTGACGACACAAAAGTTGAACTTTTTGGAAGGTGTAGGTCCCATTACATCTGGCGTAAAAGTAACACGGCATTTCAGAAAAGGAACATCATACCTAAAGTAAAATATGGTGGTTTTTGTCTGATGGTCTGGGGCTGTTTTGCTGCTTCAGGACCTGGAAGACTTGCTGTGGTAAATGGAACCATGAATTCTGCTGTCTACCAAAAAATCCTGAAGGAGAATGTCCGGCCATCTGTTGGCGACCTCAAGCTGAAGTGCACTTGGGTTCTGCAGCAGGACAATGATCCAAAACGCACCAAGTCCACCTCTGAATGGCTTAAGAAAAACAAAATAAAGACTTTGGAGTGGCCTCGTCAAAGTCTTGACCTAAATCCAATTGAGATGCTGTGGCATGACCTTAAAAAGGCGGTTCATGCTGGAAAACCCTCCAATGTGGCTGAATTACAACAATTCTGCAAAGATGAGTGGAACAAAATTCCTCCACAGTGCTGTAGAAGACTCACTGCCAGTTATCACAAACGCTTGATTGCAGTTGTTGCTGCTAAAGTTACTAGGTTTCGGGGGCAATCACTTTTTCACTCAGGGCCATTTAAGTTTGGATTTTTTTTTTAAAATAAAAATCTTAATTTAAAAACTGCATTTTCTGTTTACTTGTGTTATCTTTGTCTGTCATTTAAATTTGTTTGATGATCTGAAACATTAAAGTGTGACTAACATACAAAAAAGTAAGAAATTAGAAAGGGGGCAAAAACTTTTCACACAGCTGTATATATATGTATATATATAAAACATTTTTCTACCACTATTCATATAGTTTATGTCAATTTCAGTTTTTCTTTTATTTTGTTTTTCACAGCTGGACCTAAAATGTTTCTGAATGAAAGTCCATTAGATGACAGAAAGTTCATTTTTAGAAAAAAAAAATAGCCTTTTCTGTTAAAGTGCAACCTGAGTTCACAATGACACTCAAGGCTGCAACTTAAAGAAAATCTGAGGCAGCAAGTGCCATTAGGTAGCTTTATGGATTCCATAAAAGATATTCATCATATAGCTCCAGAGGGAACGAACAAGCTGTGATTTTATCTTTGTCATTTCAAAATGCCACTCACAGCATGGTATATAAAGTGCTTGAAAACTTAAGAAAAAAGTGATTATATAACTTGGCAGATACGATCAGATGGCACTTTCCCTCCATTTGCATTTGGATGGCACACCTGAATCAACTCTTGAGTAATGCATAAAAATGGATTTGCTTTTCCTAATCAATGCAGTTTGAGAATCTGCCAAAGCAGAAAAGGACTGAGGCGAATCAATTTGTAGAGCTGAGTGGAATACAAGAGGAAGCGGCGTGGTCATTCTGACAGATAAATGCTGCCACCTCTAGTAGGAATGTAATTCATTGAAAGCATCAGGAGCATTGGGCACTAAACCTCCATCTGAAATGGCAAAAAGACACACAGGAATACACATGGAAGTCTAGACAGATGCTGAATGCACAAATACATGTATATAAGTGCAAAATAACTGAGATTTAATCACAACCACAACCAGACACATACATTTTTAAATAAGAAAGCTATCCTTGTATAAACGTTTATTTATTTAGCATGAGCTCAATTAACACATACTTTTATCTTAGACTCATGGTAAACATAAAAAGGGCTGATGTACTTTTCATATCCTTCTTTTAATGTCCGGTTTATGCAGGGCTGAGCCCGAGTGACACAATCAACTATAATTCTTCTCCATTTATATGGAACTCATAACAAACATTTAATTATTTTTACTTCTTAATAATGAACCCTCTCTTATCTTTTACTTCTGCTGTAGTTTGTTAGCTGTCTTCACTGTATTTATTATATGTCGTCAAGGCCCTGTCCCTCTGAAGTTGCTGGTTTCTACTTTAAGCAAAAATATCTTCTGGAATGTAAAAAAAGGCACATGTTTTTACTCAGGAAAAAGGTGGAAAGCAGTAAAATATAGAAGATTATGAGATGCAACAGACTAGCTTGTAGATAATTAGTTTTTTTTTGGGGGGTTTTTTATGCTGTTTTTGTTTTCTTTTTCTCTTTTTCTTAGGTGGTCATAGACTGTAGATCTAAACCTTGTCTTGGGGATTTATAAAAGACTTGCTAAAACAATACACCAATGATTTCACTCACTATTCAATTTTAGGTGTGAAAACCTGGATTCTTTTCAAATGTCATCTTCATCATGATGAATATATTTTTTATAAGAAAGGATAAAAAAATAAATTAACAGTAACTTTTCTCTCCCCAAACTTCTGGTAAAATGTTCACTGTTCCTCTCTCCATCTTTCTTTCATTTCTTACCTCCCACTCTGTGAAACTCTCTTAAATGATCAAACAATGTCCTTTCTTCTCACATGGCTAGTCCTGGATTACTTACCTGGCTCTCCCTCCAGGCCTGTTAAACACCTTTGGAGTCATGGCTGCCTGGCTAGCTCTGCATTCATAATGGTCATTAACTTCAGCACCAAAAATGAATGGTGGAATAATACAATTCAGAGAGATTTGCAAATGCCTTTTACCAAGGGGCCTTATATTGATAGCTGGCAATTTCACATCTCATTCGCCAGAAGTGGTTTTATTGAATATGAGAGGACTGGGAGAAGAGAATAGCAATGTGGTTCTCTTACATTTCACCCACATAGAGAAAGGCTGTGATATCTATCCAGTCTGTGCAATCCTCCTCATGTATCACATATTGCCTTGGGTGGATCCATTGTAAGAGATAATATGCTCTTAAAAGCTTCCCTTTACCATCGGCCTGAAAACAGGATTCCCTATTCAGAACAAGTCCTTTAACTCCCCAGACAATCACATTATTTTATTTTCAGGAAGACCAGAGGCATCATACTGTCATACAGTTCTCCATCTTTCATGACAAGAATTCAGGGTCCTCTTTTAGCCTTGTTTCTTTTTCATCAATCAAAACAGGGTCGGATAATAATGTATAATGCAATTCTTCCTTGACCTTATCTCAGGGATCTATTCAAATAAGCCTTCACACGAGGGGTATTTTCTCTCATAAATGGTCTCTTTTGGATGTAGGAACTAGAGCAAATGAAAAAGATGACCAGAGGAGATGAACCACCTTCAAACCCAAGAGATACCCCCTCAATTACAGGTAGGAACCCCTACAATTTCCTCAGTTACAGGATGTTATGAACCGCAAGTTTCTAAAGTGAATAATTATTTAAGGCTAGAAAGGCACATACTGTATGTGTGGTTAGATTTTGTTCATTCTCTCCAGATGTCATTTTTATTTTTAACACTTGAAACTGGAGAGAAAGGTGCAAGTGGAATTCCGTTGGTTGCAATCTGCAAGTCTGCCACTAGATGTCATCACGGTATACACACTAACCTTCATGGTTCAGTTTTTCAGTTTTCTGGCTCTTACAGGGAAAGATTTGTCAAGAAAGTGTTTCTGAAAGACTTACCCCGTAGCTGGCAAGTCACAATTTCTGTAATTTTTGACTCATTTAATTTTCAAGCTTGCTTGGCTTGTATCAACATCTTTATCCTTGGTCATTTACAATAGCAGCAGACATCTCTGCATCTGTGAGACTAATGCACATCTTAATGTCAAGTGGACGAGACTATTGATATGTTCTTCTGTCTTGCCAACCAAAACATGCATAAATCACTTACCATTGATTCCGAACTCTGCTGCCTGAGTGCTGACAAGGACCAGAGGAAGAAATAACATTAATCCTATTTTCTTAGATCTTTATTTGGTCACCTGTCAGATTCTGTATTGATTTTTATTCTTTTACAACATCACTGACATGGATCTAGTATATAAACCAAGACAGTTCTCCAGAACTCTGGGTACCAAAGGTCCTCTGGGGTCTTGTGTTTAAAAAACAGGAATATAAACATTTAGTGATGAAACTTGCAGTTTTTATGTGGTGAGCTGTTAGAAAAGATGGCATGAAAACAAGCGTTTACGTCATTAAACTGTGTCCCTGCTGTTCCAACATTGGTACTTCTTATATTTTGTTCTATAGATTAATCCGACAAGTGTTTTGCGTGTTGCACCATCTTGTGGCGCTGCCATTGCATAGGGTACTACTGTAGTCCTAATTACCTCGTATCTGCTGTCATGGACAACAGCATGAATATCTGGACTTATCTCCCTATCTATGTCCTTATAAACTGGCCCCTTCTTATGACCCACAGGAAAACCTCCTGCATTGTTTTTATTTTATAGTTATTATATTTATCTTATATTCTGTTTAAAGAAGATACTTTATTAATCCCAAATAGTGTGCCAATTAGGAAATTCATTCTCTGCATTTTAACCCATCTCAGTTTGAACTGAGAGCAGTGGGCTGCTATTTTGAGTGCCTGGGGAGCAGTTGGTGGAGGTTAAGGACCTTGCTCAAGGGTCCACAGTAGTTTACCTGAGTGTGGTGTCAGGGACTCGAACCTGGGTCTGCCGCGCCAAAGCCCACAACGCTACCACTCCACCTTTTATTTTTTATTTGGCTCATATTATATCTCTGGAACTAATATCTCTCTTACCACATGCTCTTCTGAACTTTCCGTGGCAAAGCAATAGCGCACGTTAAATCCTCATTTAAATACTGCTGTTTGCACCTGTTACAGATTGTGTGTGTAATCTTTGTAGATCACCCGCAAACGCTGAAGTAAAAACACACGCTATTTATCAGCGTGGCAAAGAAATTAGTCTTTATTTGAATTCTTTGTAAATCAGCCTGTTAGCATTAGCTAGCATAATAACGTTATGTGGTGCATAATTTTCAGCAGCATAGATGCGGGAGACATAGTGTCAGATTAATAAGTGTTCACCAAAATTTTGTTGTTGGGAATTAAATCCAGTGTTTTCTCTGCAGTGACACCATATTATTTCTCCTCTGCTCTCGTGTCCGATTCCTCCCCGATACGAACATCATTGGCATCTGTTCTATAATTACAGATATGCTCCCTAAGCAATTGTGGATTCTTTACCGGTCTACTGTTTGCCCCGATTAGTCTATAGTGTTCTTATAACTATCCTGTGAGAAAAAAAAACAAGTCCACCAAGTACTTTTCTCCAAACCATAAACATTTTCTAATCCTAACAAATCAAAAAATTGAAATAAGATAATAAAAGTGAGAAGTCTTTAAAATGGCACCCTAAAAGTGCTGGAAGAGGCAGTGAAAGTGCGTCCTGAGAGGGCAGTACTGACACTGTGGTCCGATCCACAAACTGCAACCTCTTGCAATGTACTCACTTTATTTCTCACGGTTTTATTAAGCTGTAGGTCGGTAGAAAAAGGTAAAAAGTAAAAATTAATTCTTTTGTAAGACACTAAATGACAGTCCTTTTGTTTATTATTCTATTGTTTATTTCCTGCAGGGGACAGCTTCTTGCAGGACTTTGAAGGCAATTGTTAGAGCAGAAAAACATATTTAAGTGAAATCCTTTCTTTTTTCACAAGATAATTATGTAAAGTTATCTTGTCAATAAAACTGAAACCATTGTATTAATCAAAATTGCATGACTAATCAAAATAGCAAAATATTTTAATTTAAAAAATATCAAATATTTCAAGAAAAAACAAATAGATGTTATCTATGTAAAAGAAATTGATCATTTAGAAAAAAAAACTTGAGGAAAGAACTTTTTCGCCATGTGAATGCAGTACCCTTCAAACAACAAACAAAATAACTAAAACAACAAATGAATAACCTACAGTAAAGCTTTCATCATGGGCTAAATCACAGTTTGCAGCTCAACATCACAGAGGTTGACAACATGTCTCCTAGCAACGCAGGCTTTCAGCCACGACTCTGGGAAGAGGCTCAAGGCCTATTTGCTGTTTCTATAAACTTAATTCCCAGTCAGAACACACAATGGTTGTTCATTATGATTATTATAATACAGCATATTCACAGCAATAAGAACAGTGTCTTTGGTGCATCACGTCCGTTACTCTTGAGGTAGATGTGAACAATTTGCATAATGCTAGGCTTACACCAAATGATTTTCACAGTCTGAAAGTCTTTAGTAATTCTGAGGAGTTTTAATGG
Organism: Atherinomorus stipes; assembly: GCA_023101725.1. Taxonomy (NCBI): domain Eukaryota; kingdom Metazoa; phylum Chordata; class Actinopteri; order Atheriniformes; family Atherinidae; genus Atherinomorus; species Atherinomorus stipes. The sequence continues at coordinate 52,083 of JALJCO010012532.1, forward strand.
AGTCGTGGCACATCCCTGCAGTCTTGAATGTTAAGTTTACTTTGTGTTGTGTTATAACATTCTTTTCCTAGTCTTGGGCTTTAGATCATATCAAACGTCTTTAGTATTATTGCAAGTCACAGCACTGGTGTGAGCTATTAGTCTTCCAAATCTTTTCAAAGGCAAATGTAATGGGGTAGAAGAAGAGTTATTTTATTTTTCAAAAAACTGGGTGACTGGAGTATCCAGAAACTGGGTACTGTGCATTTGTCAAGAAGAAATCTTTTCATCTGTAAGGGCTTTGACTGTTTGCCATAAATTAACACGAGCTTGGCCACCAATCAGCAGCTTAGTTTTGTTCAGTTGGTTCGCAAAAAACTTCAAGAAGAATTTGGCAGGTTGCTTTGGCAAAAGAAACATTGGAGGCCTTTATGTGCAAAATAATTTACAAAACACCTTTCAGAAAACAAGACCATATCAGTGAAGACAACATTTAAAGTTCCATATAGCCAAAAAGAGAATCGAAAAAACAGAAACAAGGAACAAATAGAAAGATACAATATGAATAAGTATTTTCTGAGATACACTTTGTTCGTTTGAAATTTTATGTTTTCTGCAACATTGTTTTCTGTGATGCCAGTAACATTACAGTAATCTGGTTACATTTCAAGTGACGAGTAATCTAACAAATGAGTATTTTTTTTAGTTTTATTCTGTAATCAGATTGCAGTTACTTTTTAAATGACCTCCATTTCTTATGTGAGTTATGCCCGGCTAACACCAAACAATTTTCACTGTCCCAGACTTAAAGCAACCCTTACCGATGTTGCATTGTTGCATTATTTAACAGAGTAAAATGCTATGAATGAGGCAATGAAACTCTGAAATACAAGACAGACCCACCATTAATCAAAATAAAATATCATTCCGATCTCTAGATTTTCAGTGAAAACTCCAACCAAACCTTACAGGGAGACCCACGCCTATTGGGGGGGGGACCTGCCTGTCGGATTTTGCTTCCGGATGGGGGGGAGGGGGGAAGGGGGGGGGGGTGTGGGGGGAGGGGGGGGTTATATTAAAATCAAATAGTTGAGCTTTGTGAAATGAAAGATAGGAAAGGGGAGGTTTAAGAAAGAAAGAAAATTGTAATATAAAGGAGTGGAGTTGGGGTGGCCCCCCCCCCCCCCCCCCCCCTCTTGATCATAAAAGGGAAGTTAGTTTTTTTTCAATCTGGACCTATTTTCTAACATGGAATATGTTCATTTACTCACCCGGACAGTTTTGGTGCAGCTTGAAAATTCCTTCAAGAGATATTTAGATCCACTCCAGATCAGCGTATGTCCAATATAATTGAAGTGATGGGGCACCCGCATGCAGCCTCTAAATAAGGCATTATCTGCCACAAACTCCTTCATTTCACCAATGTTTTGTTACGAAACATTAGTCGGACCCCCATGTGAGCTCGAAGCGGCTTTTTGGTGGTAAATCATAATATTTACTGCGGCAGCTTTGATGACGTCACTATTATGCGCCACCGTAACAAGTAAATGTCTTTAGATGTGAGCAGATAGTGTTCCAACAGTCTTTTCCAAAGTATTTGCAGTCTTCTAATGTAAGGCAGCCATTAATCACAGTGTGGAAGTACGATTCATCCCATCAAAGCCAGAGTGAATACTTTTAATCATCGCATGTTACATTACAAATACGTTCTTGCAGGACATGGTATTAGACTGAACACACCATCTCACTCACAGTGCTAAAGAGGCTTTAGAGAATCAGAAGCATGCACTGACTTTTATACACTGGTGGGAAAGAATAGAGAGGTGCTGTTTGGCAGCTTAAAAACAGAAGTCAGAGACGTGCACAAAAACGCTGCATGGAAGAGGATCAGTCAGCCTCACCGTTGTTGAACTACCGGCTGAGATATTAATAAAAGTCTCAATCTAGGCCTGGTTTATATGGTTTATTTGTTTTAGTAGTTATGAAATTTAATAATAGCCCACATCCGATAGCTACATCACAATTCTTAACACAATGGGTCAAGAAAAAGTGGTCCAATATGAAACTCGCCACCAAAAGATGTTTCACCGGCCCCCACCTGTCATGTGTCTGACCGCTGCGCACTGACAGGTGGAGGCTGGTAGGATTTGTTTCTGACCCAGACAGGGACAGAAGAAAAGATAACTTGCATTAGCAAAGCAAAGGGACAGTCTACTGAATGAGCACTGATACAACTTTAAGGTATAGAAAACTTATTAGAAATGATGGATCAGCTGCTGTCTCCTCCATGTAGCCCAGTGGGGCTGCAGAGCGGCTCCGGGCGCATCTGCTCCTTTGACTGCGCATTCATACTCGCCATCAGCTGTCCGAGGGATGTGCAGCACTGCACAGGACAGGATTGTAATTGAAGACTTTCTCTGAGTCTAAAGCAGCGTTTCATCCTGCTGCTCCGTCACATCTCCACCTGCCTTCCTGCAGCCCGAAGCAACGCTCCACCTGGGCATGCAAAATGGACATTTCTGAGCTTTTTATGTTATCATGTCATTCCCTTCCCATAAAACATGCCCAGGGGCTTACTTTGACTCATTCACACATAGCCTGCTTGAGAAATCCCTGAATCTCCTGTGGAAACCAACATGGCTGCCAGAACGGCTGCTACCACAGAGCACCTCCAAAACCACAAAGCTCCTCCCCCTCCCTTGCTGAGCTCTGCCCCACCAGGAAATGAGAGTGTTGTGATGAGTGGAGTGGGCGTGTCAGAAATAGCAGGAGGCATCTTAAAGGGGCAGCAGTTAATTTTTAAGGTGTCAGATACAGACATGGAGTGATGTCACATTTCTTTTAGGCTGTTTTTTTTTTTTATTTATGCTGTATTTTCAAAACTACTGAAGTTAAAACAGTTATTAAGTTGTGCCATAAAAGATAATTATGTGCCTAATAATGACATGATACCCCCCCCCCCCCCTCTTTGAGATGACAAAGAATTTTTTCAGATGCGCAGAGAAGCGAATAATATGGACCCTTTAATCCTGAGGATATGTTCAGTGCAGGGGTAAGTGCTTAAACGTGCATGATACACCTTTTTTATCCACATTTATCCGGCGTTTAAGAATCCCTCATTTGCCTATTTTTCAGGGTGTAAGGGAGTCATGTAAATAGAAATCCGGCGGATGAACGGCCCAGTATGGATAACTTCACCATTAAATGAAAGGAAGTGATGACAATAAAACCTGCCACAGACTGACAACAAAATGCACCAGAATGTCCCCATATTATGTTCACGACGACTCTAAGTCGACATTTTGCCCAGCCATTGAAGTTTTATAGTCAGTTGTTACTTTTAGCAACAACGCTACATCGTCAGTCCAAAGGAAAAAATCCCTCTTTCTCCGTGCAGTCATTCCTTTGCTAGTCTGAGTAGAAAGTGAAATAAACTTCCTGTTTGCATGCTGATGTCAGACACATGCGTCTGCCTGTGATGTGGCGCATGCTCAGTGAGTGCAAATGGGCGGTCGTTATTTTGGTTGCGTTGAGCCTTAAACGATTCATAAACGACTTTGCGGAAGCTGATAAGGCAGGGCTTTAAAACGTCCCCGTAAAACATTAACCGCTTAGGGCCGGATTTATCAAGATCCGAATTTGCTTGTAGTAATTTGCCCCTCTATCTGGAATTTTGCACGAGGGGCTGAACCACGGTTTGCGAGTGATTTATCAAGAATAAAAGCGCAAATGGCAGCGAGTGCAAACGTGTTGGAAACGCCCCTGTATAAATTAGGTTTTGCATGTTTCGAGGTTTGCAGCGTTGGGAATTGCGTGAGATGACAGCGCAAAAGTCGCCAGATGAAGATGGAGATATTAGGAGGACGGAATAAAATAAAATAATTAAAAATAAGTATGATAAATATAAAAAATGATACAACAGGTATCTGTGCAAAGCCTCAGAAGTGTCCAGTTTATGAGGACATGGATCAGGAGTTGCTGAACACATGAAAGTGTCTGCAGCTCCGACATGGTCTCTATTACGCAGAAGGTGCACACTCTGGCACAATGCCAACTGCTTCAGAGGCTTTCGCTGCCAGGTGATCCTGTGGTCCTGTCCGGGTGCTAAAATCCAAGTTAAAACGTGACATCGGCAAAAAAATAAAAAGGTGGGGAAATAAAAAGACCGGTTAATGCAGCTTTAGTTCTCATTAAGCTCCACAGTGGCTGCAAACTTTCATTTATCCAGAATATTTTACCCCCGTGTTAAATAGTGGTTTGCTGTATTAATTTTTATTGAATCAACAATGAGAACTAAATACGCTGCCCTCACTGCTCATGAAAAATGATTTTGAATCAGATGTGTGCATGTCCAGGATTGTCCCTCTCATAAATAGCAGCCTTCTGTGCACAAAGCTGAAAGTTGCACCCACTTTTCAGACGTACTAAAATACACGCTAAAAAACAGCAAGGCAATGCGCCTCACGGATGATAAATCGCCTTAAAAGTGCTAATATATTTAATTTTCCCCCTCCCATTACACACACTTTTGCATGTAAACGTGGGCTTTGGCGCGGAGGACCCGGGTTCAAGTCCCCGACACGACTCCTAGGTGAACCACTGTGGACCCCTGAGCAAGGTCCTTAACTCCCCAACTGCTCCCCGGGCGCTTTAAGTAGCAGCCCACTGCTCTCTGGTACTCACAGTACAGAGATGGGTGAAATGCAGAGCCCTAATTTCCCCTCGGGGATCATACAAGTATAACAAAAAAAGTAAATAAACGCCCCATATTGCATATTCATTGCAGAAAAAGTACTAAATGGATAAGAGGCGCTATTTAGCAGGTTTTAAAGACGGAACCCTTTTAGCATGCTGTTGATAGATCAGTTTGTACATTTTTTAGCGTGTGCAGTGAGATAGCTCTCGTTTACACGTAAACCTTTGATAGATCCGGCCCTTAGTGTAGGCGTGGCCTTAGTTACTTTGAAGATTAAGGCATCAGAAAAGTAACTACATTGCATTTTAGAGAATTAATCAGTCATCAGATTACTTTTTCCAAGTAATTTCTTGCAATCCTTACTGTTGTGCTCTCTATCCCAGTAAACAAATTAAAACAACTACAACAAAACCCCCATCCCTGCTACATCTGTCATGCCTCTTCTGAATTTTGTAGGATTTACTTTTCAGTTTGGGGGACATTATTTACATATCTTTATTTGTACGATGTTAAAGTTTCATTCTGAAACATCTTTCTGGGGACTGCACACCTGAGGATCAAACCCTGTCCTGTCATAGTCTGTGGGTTTCTATTGTGTTGTTATTTGTATGTAGTAGCTGTTTTGGTTGTGTTACTTAGTTATCCACCATTCCTGTTTTATTAAGGCAGCTTTGGCTTGCTCTGGATCCTGTTATGGATTGGCAACTTGCCCGAGGTGTACCCTGTTTCTTGCCCAATAGCTGCTGGGATAGGCTCCAGCCCCCCAGCAACCCTGCACTGTAATAAGTGGGTACAATCAATGGATGGATGGCTTCCCCTATTCAGCTGAGTTAATTTTTTTCCCCTTGAGAGCTGGCATCACCCCTAGGTATCATCATTTCTTCTAATTTTCTCTCAACATCACTGTGTTAATAGCTTTTCCTCTTTGTTTATCACCCAACAGCGTTCATTCACCTAAACATGAATCCCAACTGGTTTTTATTATTGCTTGCCAGAATCTTTTTGTCATTATCACTTTTATAAAAATCCATCCCAGCCAGTGCTGGTCTTTCCTTCAGGCGACATAGCCGGTTGCCCAGGGCGCCATCTACTGAGGGGGTGCCGGCGGCTGCCCTAGCAAACCAGCCATGCAAGTAGCTTCGCCCAATTGATGTGGTTAATTCGCATCACAATGAAGACATAACAATTGAGGATGGAAGGACCATTTTACCCAGTATAACAAAAAAGTGTTTGTGAACAGGATTACCAACTCTGGCTTTAAAACCTGCTGTTTGAACGTAGCCTTAGAGAAAACTTGGACATATATGCATTTATATTGTGCATCCTGATGTACACAATAGTTAAGACAGTACTTCCATACACATGAAAAACCATCGCTACAGCATGTGAGGTTTATACAGTGAGTCTCCCAGAGAAATTGACTCTCCTTGAATGCCTGACTTACTCTTGATTCATAATGTCACCCTGAGATCAAATGAAAACATGTTGGATGTCAACAAAGACCCTCTAACATCCAATAACAGACTTCATGAATATCTCATAGACATCCAGGGGACGTTCCCTGCTTTTCTTTTTGTGATTTCTGCATGCTTACAGCTGCAGTTTTATTATTTGTTCTTTATGTTTTCTTTATGTAATTGTGTTTAGTGCATAACAAATTTTTGGTTTTGTTGCTGCATGTTTTTTTTTTTTCTTTTTCTTTTTTTAAAAATATTTGTTGCATTTGAAAAATGCTTTCTTATTCTCATCTTGTGTGTTATGCTTTATTCATGTGTTTTGGGCAATGTTTTTGTTTGCACCTCAGGATGAGCTGGAAAAGCCTTTAGAAAAGCAAACCCAGATTAAACAGATCCACATTTTTTTCACTTGCCACAACATAGTGTCACAGCATAGCATTTTTACAGTGAATAAATTCATTTTCTATATTTCTAAATATGACAGCTATAGAATGAATAATCCCTATTTCTGAATCTGATGATCACTGCACTGAAAAGTTCAGCTGTCTGCAGCTGCACTGACTCATATGTCCTTGTTCACTTCCATCCCTTCCTGCCTGTCTGCGGCTCCTCTTAAGCCATCATTCCTGCACTGTGCTAGCTTGGATAAGCCCACGGGCTAGTCTAGTCAATGTTCCCACTCGTACGATGCTCATCAGTGTTCTGGTGTGTTTCTGCTCCAAACCACCCCAGCCTGGCAAATCACTGACCTTTATATCCTGCCTCTACCCCCATCAGGCAAAATGGGTTCTCATTAATAGTTCATAGCTCTTTCCTCCACCCTGTTTGTTACATTGATTCACCTCCTTTTCCCTTTCCTTTTGAGCAATTCTCGTTTTCAGGTAGCTGCCCCAGCAATGCACACTCATTTACACCGAAGCCTCTCCATTAACCCTGAGAGAGGTCTCTTTTCTCTCAATTGCCCTCCTTCTTTCTCTTTCACGTCATTCCCTTTCCTCTTTTTCTGTCATTTGTGTTGCTTTGTGTTTTTTTTTCCCTTCTTTCTCTCTGCCTCCCTTTTCCCCATCTCCAATAACCCTTTTCACCTCATTCCTGCAATTTTACAACTCCACATTTGTCTGTTTCATCCTTTCCATACATCGTTAGCACTGTCTTTCTCTTTCTGGTAATATTTGAGCTGTCTGAAAGCAGGTAATGTACAAGTAAAACAGAAAAAAAGGAGCCTTCAGGGTAAGAGCTTTATGGGGCGCAAAAAATGAAAGTGAGGGGGGAAAAAAAGGAATGATTCTGGGTCATTCTTTCAAGGGTTTGAGTGCTATGTAAAGGACAAAAAAATCAATCAACTTCACCTTTAAGATAAAATATTGAATGAAAACAAGATATTGTGCTTATCCCTGACAAGAAAATAAAAGTTTATTGCTCAAACAAACATTTTGCTATCAGCCTGCATCGCTACAATCTGCAGACAGAGTGCTTTGATTTAGAGTGGAATTGACTTGCAACAAGGAATAATAATGCAGCAGACGAAGAGCGTTATTGGTTTTCTCCTTTAGAACAGAGATAAAAGGACAATGCGCACTGATCCTGTGATGCCGAAATCGTAGTTTCTTGACAGGCAGTTAATGTTCTTCAATATTTTCTCTGAGTAATGGCAGGGACATTATTAGACTGTTTGAATCTCCATGAAAAGATACTGTCTGTCATAGTACACTGAGACTTACAGTAATGGATACAAGCAGCAATGATGGCGAGCTAAATTGTCTTTGTTCTCTTATCATTTTGACATGTTTTCACAAAGAGGAAATTAAAAACCCGTAATTATGAGCACACAATCTGTTCCTGTGCTTTATCTTGTCATGTGAACTAATCAGTAGCGAAGCACTAATTTAAATACCAGCCCCTATACTTGGCTTCAACTGTATTCATGCCAAATGCTCTGTATATCAATCAAGCACAAAATATTTCCATTTCTCACCTCCTGATAGGAAGAACACTAAACCTTGAGGCTCACCTAAAGGGGTGGATTTTTTTCAAGTTATATCTGCTTTTAAAATTTTCTAAATGCTTAAAATAATTGTAACAAAAGCAAAGTGGGGGGGTATGTTTGAACCTGATACACCATTTAATTCACACAGCATGTAAAAGTGTCCTTTTAAAAGGGTATTTGAGCATCTTAAATGTCCTACACAAATTTATTTATTTATTTTTTACTTAATTACATCCAGCGTTTTAATATAGCCATGGTCATGCTTTGTGTAATAATCTGTTTTAGGCTCTAATCCGCATTTCCATCATGGGGTCTGGCTCAAGGTGGGATTCTTCAGTGCTGTTTTGTCTGGAAACTCCTGATCTCTGATGTTTTTTTACAACCAACCAAATGTACTTATTTATTTCTCCTGTATACTTGTCATTATGCAGTAAGTGAGGAAAACTTGTATGATAGAATTAATAAAGTCTTGGATATGCTCCACAATCTGAGAGGGGGATGTTTTTCTCTGGCAGTAGCAGTTTTCGGTGGACCGAGAAGGTGAAGACTTAAGCCAGAGATTCTTCCCAGAGATCTCTGGCTTAAGTCATAGATCTTTCTGACTTAGGCTTAAGTCAGAAGGATCTGGATTTTAGAGAAGGATTTTAGTCTAGTCTTGTGTCAAACTGTCATTTTAGGTTTTATTTTAGTCACGTTCAAACTTTTTATGTTTAGTCAAGTATAAGTTGAGTAAAATGCTGAGTCTTAATAGTAAAACTATCCCATGATATTTTAGTCTAGTTTTAGTTAATTATTGTAATCTCTTTTAAGTAATGTAATTACATTGTTACCGTCATCATAGTATGGTTACCTAGTATAGTATAGATGAAACCAATTTTTTTGGTTAAGTCAAACCCATTTCACAAATCAAACATGTTTATCTTATCATTATAATTTTGTTACCTTATAGACTCAAAAAAGTGGAAGATGTGGAAGATGTTCCAAAACAACAGAATAATTAAAGGTGTCATAACCTAGTCTTTTACATACACAATCCTTCTTAAATTATCTTCAAATGAATTTTTAATTCTAGTTGGGTGGGAGGAAAATTTAATGAGCTCATTTTAACCTCTTTTTATCTCCAACTTTTGTTTGTCGCTAGAATACGTACGAGAGTAAGACCTGTCTGCAAGCGCGTTCACGAGGCAAACGTCAATGCCAAAACAAAGTTTTATCAGGACAGAGCAAGTGAAGGAAATGATGTCCCAACAGAGAAAAACGTGATAAAAACGTAACGGTGCGGATGATAGAGAGGATCCGCGGAGTAAAAGGGCTGGACTCTGATGAAAAGGAGCGGACGTCTGACGTGAAGTTAACCAAACAGTGTTAGCTTCTGTAGCTACATTAGCAGCTTGTCTGTTCGTCTACCACCGTTTACTGGTCTCTTACACAAAAGATAAGTTACACAAGCAGCAACACTTACCGACTGCACATCCTCTCTGATAAATATAATCCACTGCTCCCTGTCCCTCCTGTTAAAGCACCGAAAACTGCTGAATTTCTGCCGAGGCAACTCAGCGTGGCAATCTCCCCCCTCCTCCTCCTCCTTGTCGCCGGCGTCCTTTCTGACAAAGCTGGTCTACTCAGTCGCAGGTAATCAGCTGCCTATAGGTGGTGCTAAAGACGCTAGCTGAGCAGCTCGCTTGCAGCCTCTCTAGTTCACATCATAACAGCTGATCAAAACTCACTCAAAGACGAAGTTACTTTCACTTTCCGGAGTTTCTGGCACGTTATAACTGAGGTCCTGTTCCAATACACGTTTTAACGTGAAAAAGTGGGATTTCCGGGTGATGACACCTTTAAATTAAATGAATAAATAAAATACTGCAGCATCACGACTGACAATGCAGCAAAAAACTATACATTCAAGTTTAACATAAAGAGAAACAAGGATGCTACAATAACATAATAAAAAGTACAAATGTGAAATCAAATTAAATCAAACTTTATTTATAACGCTTTTCCTGCCAAATGCAACCCAAAGTGCTTTGCATGACAATAAAAACAAATGCATATTAAAGTAACAACAAGACTTCACACAGCATACATATGTGCATACAGCATACAAAACGTGTGTCTGTTGCCTGCATGTAAACCGAATTTTGTTGTCTTTGTACTTCTTTGTGGCAAAGAAATCTTGAGCACTAGTTGGCCTGTCCATCGTCTTGGGCAGGACTTGCTTCACTGATGCTTTATCTGGAATTTAGCACAGGAATAGATAAAATGTCAGGACAGATGCAGCCTCTGGAAAATCTTAACTGTTGTAAATATTAATTAGTATAAATATATTCGTTAATCAACCTCTGAGTGAGTGACTTGCTATTGTATGAGTGTCTTTCCCTTTCTATTGTGTGATAGATCATATTTTGCTATCAGTTTCCTCTGTTTCATTCTCACTGATCAGAGTTCTCGCTGCCATCTTTGCAGTTACACTTCCTCACTTTCTCCCTTGTGCCTCCTGAGTTTTTGTTTGCGTTTCTGACACAAAAGCCTCGGGTGGGTGGGTCTTCTGAGAAGTCCTCTCCCATTGGGCGGTGATATTTTTGATTGACAGTTCAATGACCTGGAACCTTAGCAGCATTAGCTAGCTCTGCAGAGACATAATAGTAAAACGAGTTGTCTGCTGATTCAGGCTCTACTTGGCTGATGAGTAAAGATGTATTTCTCTGTTGCTTTACAATTTGTTTCACTGTGTAAAACATGACTACAATTAACTGCATATCTAACCAGTAATGTAAATGAGAATAGGAGTAGCTAGCAGGCTCTCCAAGGCTAATGGCTACACCAAGACTTCTTCACTCGTTAGCTCTGTTGGATTCCTACAAGGTCGAAAGTGAGTACTGATCATACATTCAATCTATACATAAACACTTTGAATGTCTATATAGTAAAATATAACTACATTAGGGGGGGGGGGGGGGGGGGGGGGGTTAATATCAATATATTAGCTTTTACCTCATCACGTTAGCTAACTTCCTATCTACTGATAATAGCCAAAGTGCTAGGCTACAGGGAGTGTTTGCGGTTGGGGTTAACAATCCGTAGACCATGTCAGACTCATAATAATGGCCTGTTCTCATTACTGGTTAGATATGCAGTTATTTGTAGTCATGTTTCACACAGTGAAACAAATTGTCAAGTGACAAAGAAATACATCTTTACTAATCAGCCAAGTAGAGCCTGAATCAGCATCACTTAGATAACTCATTTCACTATTACGTCTCTGCAGAGCAGTATTATTCTAAGGATCTCAGCAGGACTCTAAACAAACCTAAGATGAAGTCTGAAGACAGTTTATTATCTTTTACAACAAATTATGATAAATTTTAAGACAAATATGTCTAGGGTCTCAAATTTCCTGATAGCCACCGAGTTCCAAACTTTGTCATATTACAAGTTTTATAATGAATGGTAATTCTTTCTTGTCTGTATTAAAAGATGTTTAACATGTTGGAGATTTGGGTCTCCTATTATAACATCAACGTTCCCTAAAAATATACTTAATGAGACCATTGATGCCTTCTGTAAACCAGAAATCTGAAAACTTGGACAAAAACAGGATCTTAACTTGATTTTAAATATTTCAACTGTTCTTGCAGGATGTTGCCAAGACCAAAAAAAAAAAATGCTGGTTGAATGTAATGCATTGTTTGTTTTCTCCTCTGCAGGAGAAAATCTAGCAGAGGATTCAAGCAAGTTTTGATCTTGTCTTTGAAAAAACAAACTTTTAAAGCAGAACTCAGTAACTTCAGCTCGGGGCTCCCCCTAGTGGCGTCCTTTCACTGTCGTGTTCAAGCCCCCCTTACACCCCCACAGCACACAGACGGCTTCTCTACCTGTCTTTCTTCTATTTTGATCGCTGGATATATTTCTAAGCGTTTACTAGCTTGTTGATGCTACTTTGCTACGTTGGTAGCAGCACCTCGTCTCCCTCTGCTCAAAGCAAAGTCCTGTATTTTCTGAAACGGGACGTTTTACCCGCGATTTGCGGGTAAATATGCCGTGGATTATATTTTTTACTGGTGTTGGCGAGTAGCAGGTAAGAATACAAACTTTTATTTACTTTTTGCGGACGTGACAAGTGATTATTGAGCCTGAAGCAGTGATGCTTCACCCGGCGCCCAGGCAGCGCAAGCTACGTGAATCACTCTGGTCCAGCAAAGAGTTGGTTATGAGAGCCAGGAGCCGTGTTTAGGTGGTGTGAAGATAAAGAAATGTTTTCTTCGAATTAGCGCTGGTAGTCTGGTTCAAATCAGAGCTGGAAGCAGCTCGGTAGATAGGGGACCTGAGTACCGTACAGCGGTTTCTGTTGTCGCAAGTTCTGCTCGGGTCGACGCAGGCAAAGTTGTTTTTAGCTGCTCGCAGGCCAGAGGCCCCGGCGGGAGGGGGGGGCACATTGAATCGCTCCGTACACACTTTGTTTAGCCCCACGGGGATTCCGAAAAGCATTTATTGAGGTAAAAAAGTTACTGAGTTTCCCCTTTAAACTGGATCATCTTTTGGAAATTTCACAACAATGCCAGCACGTCACCTCAACATCTCATCTCACCAGAGCTCAGTTCCCGTCCCCAGGAGCTATCTGCATCCTTTATCATCTGTAGAAGCATCAGTGTGTCAGATATTGTTACTGCCACTCTAGAAACTTTAAGGTTTTACTGGTGTTCCTTTAGTGTATTTAAAAACTTAATGGGCTCATGCACGACTCCACTACTTCCTGAAGTTTAGGTAGCTCCTTTTTACGTGTCCCTCATGACTGGATAAACTGATTAATCCAGTAACAGACAGACACTTGATTTATTCATTGAATTTATTTTCACATTTAGTTAAAAGATCATCTGTAACACATGCAGCAGTACAGATATTCTCAGTTAGTTCACTTTTTGGAAATATGATTGTATGTACATCAAGGGGCAAACTCCGCCTCAGAACAGTGAAGCTCGCTAGCTTGTTGGAAATAGTGTAATCCTCCCTTCATCCGCTAGGGGCTGGCTCCAAGAGCGAGCAAATCCCCATAGACTCCCATGTTAAAAAGGCCAACTTCACAGCAGAAATAAACATGTTTACAGCCTGGTTCAAAAATCATTTTAGGTTTATTAGGTCAAGTTTACCTTCATGTCAACTGTGAGGGGGTGAATTTTTTTATAACTCATTCGTTTAGATGTTATTTATTCTTCAAATTACACATAATTAAGGGCGTGTCCTTATGACAGACCGGAAGCTCCGCCTGCCGACCGGAGGCTCCTAGTTAGCTCCTTCTTTGCTCTTAATAAGGTCTCAGTTTGTTACAGAGTCGCACAACGGCGGTGTTTAGTCAGCGAATTGCAAGTCTAAGCATGTCTTACCTTAACCATGCCGCTTAGGGGGCTTATCTTTGTTAGCTCCTCTTAGTTTCGTGTTAGCTCAGTTAGCGTTTAGCCCACAGTACGTCAGCTGTCAATCATTTGCCCCGCGGCCGCGCTGTGCCCATTTTAGGATTTTCCTGGAGTGACGACGTACGTGACACGGCAAGATGGCGACGGTAAGACACGCCCAACTGGCTTCACATATCTCTATTCAGAAGAGACCGGAAGCTACGTCCAGTAATTATATACAGTCTATGATGTACATTAAAGTAGTAAACCATTTGGTTTGGTAACCATTCCACACACATGGACACCTGATGGCTGCTGCTTTCAGGTGTTCTCTGAAACCTTAAAAGTTGCTCTCTCTGAAAGTAGCTCATGTCCATGTGACTGTCCAGTTGGCTACTGCATCACATCTTGGACGACCTCATCTTCAGCTCCTTCATCTGGAGAAAGCAGTTGTAGAAAAGAAAACAGACTGCTGAGCCACATAATCCTGCTCACATTTATAAATAAAATGTTATTAGTTATTAATAGATTTGTGTAAAGATTAATACATTAGAATTTTAGTACATTTTTAAAATTGTTTTAGCTGTAGTTTTAGTTCCACAACCAGGACTCAACAGCTGGGTTTCCATTATACCTGGAATTGCGCAAAACCTAAATATCGCAATTAAAAACCGCTGATGGAAACGCCTACATTTCAGGGTTAGGGTTTGCTTAATAGTGTGTTTTTATTGGAGCAAATGAATAACATATAATGCTAAAACTACGTAGAAAAACAACATTGGAGTGATGCATAACAGGAAGTTGTTGTAGATTCATGCCTCTGCTTCAGTGGCGTGCAAGTACCCTCGCCTGCGGCTTACAGGAGACGGATATTAGGCGGCGCTGGACATCCGATGGGCGTAATCAGTTTGTGAGGTTAGAGTTAGGGCTTAGGGATAGGGGGAAGGGTTATAATAGACGGCTTAAAAGGGTAGGCTAATGTGGGCGGAGTCGGACGTCCGACCCCGCCTAATGTCCGACTCCGCCTCGTCCTCCAAGCCGCAGGCGGGACCTTCTCGTGGCGTGCACAGGTAGACACTAGGTGGTGCTAGAGCACCTGCCCATTGCCCTCTGGACCTAGCAAATGCCCTTTTGAAAGTTAGTTTTTCTTTTTTATTCTTTTTTTACAGTGTATGGGGCCAGTGCTGACATGATCACCTAAAAAAAAGTTGGGGAATTAAAAGGGTTGTGATAATAATGTCCCAGTTAATATTCTTTCCAAACCCCTCCCCACCCGCGCTCCCCTCTCTTCCCTGGTCAACATGAACGCGCAGAGCGAACACAAACGAGCAGCAGACATGCGCAGCTGCAACCCTACATCCCTGCTCCTCCCATGCACCACCACCCAGGTAATACATAAATGAATGGAGTCGAATTTACCGTTTACCACCTCATGTGCCCTCTGTTGTCAAGTTATAACTTGCGAACTAGCCGTCTACAGCGCCGCATAGCTGAGCAGAAATTAGTCGACTGCTCACCTGCTAAACGGTTAGACAAAATCAAGATATGACGTGATGCCGACCAGTAGTTTGTCATGTTTAAACTTCAGGGGTAACTTTCAGGTTTTTAATTAAAAAGCTGTATATGAACATGTGACTATCAGCAGTCTATACTTAAGCTGAATATTTAGGAGGGTGCGGTGTAGGCTTACATCAGGCTACATAATAAACATTTGCAGTAGTTTATTTGTTTAAAAAAAAAAAAAGACAAAATAGGCAGTTGCCTGCAGGAAAAGTTATCTTGTGCCTTATTTAACCAAGCAATCTTATTCACACAACACTGCTCTCTTTTTATTTATCAATAGCAGCATAATGTCTAGAAAGGAGAGGATTAAACTTTTAATATTTAACAAAGTAAAAGAGAGCTCCAGGAGAGCAGCAAGGAAGGAGAGGATGATGAAGATGAAAGGTCAGAGTCATGTTAACTATTTACGGCCTTTAAAGCTCAGAAGTTGAACTGTTCCTCTAATCTTATTAAAATATCTTAAACCTGTCCACATTTTAACCACACAAAGTAGTTTGGCTTTTCTACTAAATCAAGAATCAAGCTAGTTTAGCTAATTATATGTTGTATCAACCATAACATATTTCTATGTTGCAAGACTTGTAGTAATCTTGTATTTACCTTAATAGGCTATCATCAAGTCTTAAAAATAGGCTATTATTACAACTATAATTCTATTCTGGGAAGCTACAGCAGGGAAGCAGATATGTGCTTCTTGCAATTGAACATCTAGCAGCATTGAAGATGAGGGAGATGACAGAATACTCAGATAAAGCTGTGGTCCAGCTGATGGTTTTAGAGGGGCGAAGAAGAACTGATCGCCTGTTAGACAAGGAGCTAACCAGAGATCATGCTGGTGATGTATTTCATTCTGGATTTTACAACCAGCAAGACTGCAATTAAAAATAAATGGCTTTAATTTGCTGAATTGATTAATGTTTTACAAAGGGTTAAACCTGAGCCAGAAATATATATTTTTTCTATCTATCCATCCATCCATCCATCCATACATACATAAATACTGTATATTTTAAAAACATTGTGGTATCATTACTCAGTATAGGCTGATACCCAGATACGTATCGGAATCGGTATCGAAACATCTTAACCGGCATTTCCACATGCTGCACAAAGTGTCCTTATTTTTCACTGAGCACCTGCCCCCCAAATTGTCTGTGCATGCCACTGGGTTGGCCACTGCCAAGGACTGATGGTGAGGTTCTTTGTCTGTATGCAAGTAAAAGCCTGGGGATACAAATGAAGATAGCATCAGTGTTTGTATTATGTTGGACAGTTTCTTTTTTACTTGGGTTTAGTCATTTAATTTGGTTAATCTCTTTTCCCTAATGGCACCAGCCCTCTTCTTCATAATATGTGTGTGCCTTATTTTTCTTTAATTTAAAACACATTATTCAAGAATGGTTTAAAAGGTCCTCAGGTCTGATACCCCCTGTGTAGCATTGTGGGTCTTTCATGTTTTATTTTTTTATGTCTCCTACCACGGTGTTGTGTCTCATTTTCTTCCCTTTCCCCACATTATTATTGGTGGTTAATTTTGTTTATGGTTCAGCGCCAGCGATCTATAAAATGTACCTCTCCATTAGATTCAGAAATTTTACTTTGTGTACCAATAGTTGGGCATTACTATGTTTAATCAGTAGTATGGTTATAAGTAGTGTATACATGTGGAAATCAGGTTTGTGCATACAATTTCATTTTATTCTACAAATATCCAATAAACACCTTATTACAAAGTTTTTGCTATGCTGAAGATGCACATGACATTTCTGCATTTGTGCAGGAAATTTTATTCATGAATAGTCATATACATTTGGTTTGTTGTTTGACTACTACGATCTACAGTATTATTTTGGCCTTGATTCATCTTATATTCACGAGGTAAAGCCAACTCACTGTCCTGTTCAACCTCTTAAGTGGCTACTCAACCATTTGTACAGAAAACCTTTGGGTGACTATAATTAATCTCATTAAAATTTTGTGGAAATAAATCTTGAGCCATCTATTCCACCTGGTTTGGTAATGTAATGTCGAAAGTAAGTGCTTGTTATTCCATTGCTTATTCAAGCTTTGACCTGACTGACTTTCAGAGGTGGTTTGATATTTTCCAAATGAATATAATTTGAATAACGAAGACCGAATAGAGAGCAGTTGTCCTGAATGATTATTTTGAGGTAGTGCCCCCCCCCCCCCCCCCCCCAAAAAAAAAATAAAAAAAGAAAAACAACATTATAGGCAAGGGAAGTTTCTTTGTATAGCACATTTCAGGTACAGGACAATTCAAAGTGAAGTGCTTTATATAAAACATTGATACTGCGTGGTGCAAAAGAAAAGAGAACATAGGATTAAAAGAACAAAAGAATAGAAGCATGATCTCAAATTAAAAATAAAACAGAGAACACGTGGCTGTGCAGAATATAGGACAAATATAGGCCAAATAAAAAAGATAAAAGTTATATTCAGTTAATTCAGTTTCAGTGGTCCAATCACAATGACCTTAGTCAATCTCTATATGTAATTCAAAATGTTTATACACTTTATATGCATATTCATGCTTGTGCTTTTGGTGACATGTTAATGAATGTTTTTCATCAGTCTATTCACCAAGTTGTTTTCCAGTACCGACAATACATAAGTTTCAGTATCAAATTAAATCCCACAGATATATTTGTCAAAATGTATTTTTCTTCAGTAAGTATCTCATAACTTAGGTTATACAGTATTACTATGTCATCATTATTAAAAAAATGTTTTATTGTTAACTAGCCGTCAGTGAGCCATAGCTGTAGACATCAGAACTTTTTCCATCACCACTAAAACAGCACATGCTAACAGAAAAAGTGTTAACATAGAATAAGAGTGTAAAACAAACTTAATTAAATTAGAGAAACTTGAGACTATTTAGATTTACTCATGCAATGAAGTTGAGGCAACTTGTGAACATAAGTTGTCACAACTTTTTGAGAAATATTTTTCTACTTAATACTTAAAGGTATAGTCCGAAGTTCCCCCCGTAAAAAATAAACGTTAGACTTCAGCAAGTAAAATCTGTCTCAAACTGCGCCTTTGGGCCTCTACTCCTGTGCCGTGGTGCGTTTGAACGCAACTCTCTCTTCCCCTGCCTGTAATTCGCTCTTTTGTATTGTTCTGGTCTGGTCGGGACGTTTCTGGGTGGAGATTTCTGTTTATATCAGCAGCCAATGACAGAGCTAAGAGCATGACGCTGTGTGGGAATAAGCTCATGATTGGAGCAGACGCCAGTCACTCGAACTCTCGAAGGAAAAAAAAAAGAAAGAAAGGAAACACCGTGTATGCACCGAAGAAAAGGAAAGAGCTTCAGATAATGCAGTTTGGAAAACCAGGGTTAATAATAGTTTGGCTTGTACCTGCTTCTGAGCTCTGAAGGAGAAGCTTGAAGTTGAATAGGTTAGCTAGAACGAGGCGGCCATTAGCCTGAGAGGGAGGAGCGCTAAGTTTGAATACTGTTGTTTGCAAACAAAAACGCTGGAGGGACTTCGGACTATACCTTTAGAGGCATATGCCACCCAGGTGAAATTTAGCCTCCTCCCACAATCCCTTGAGTTGGACAAGTGGGCAGAAGCGTTTTCCAACTCAACCAGTCATTCTCTGAATCTGGCAGCACTGACTTTAGCTCAGCTTAGGGTAGTTGCTGTAATCTGGCAGATCAAAGTAGCAGCACTGAGCGAAAGTGAACTAATCAACTCAGGATTTTTTCCAATTACATTTCGTGACCCACACATTCTGATCGAGTACAAACGAGAAGCCGATTTCACATCAAAGGACTGACTGGGTGGCATTTAATAGGGGAACTATGTATGTGCCGCGGAAGTATGGGCCAATCACAGGCGAAGCACTGCGGATAGTAACAAGGGTAGCTCGCATGCCCAGCATCCCCAACTTCCGTGAACACAGTTGCCACCGGATGCTACGCATGCATGCTGCCTTTGTCAAAATAGATACAGTATATGTCACATTTAAACAAGTTTAAAACATTATTTGTTTAATTTATTGTTAATTTGTTTATTGAGACGTTTATATTTTTTGTATTTTTTATTTATTTTCTATTTTGACAGTTTCAGTAGTCCATAAAAGACCTGAGTACTGTAGCTACCTCTACTGTTAAATTCAAGATTAAACTTTAAAGGAGCTGTATCATGCTTTTCAAATGTTCCAAAAGTCAAATATAGGCATTTATAAGCTAGATATGTTCCCATCGTTACTATAGAAACTAATTTGGTGTTAAATATTAGTTTTTCGATGCATCTAATTTCCAACACGGAAGTAAGATGGCTGACTGTACTGAACCGCGGAGCTCTCGACCAATAGCAGCATGTTTTACGCCCATTTCATGACGTCGCCCCAAAAGAGACACTTATTCTGAAGGGTCACAGAATTGTCTGTAGCACCGGCACCGGCAGCTCTCATGTGGATGTTAGTAGTAAACATTGATGGATAATTCCTCCGATCGACGGGATAAAACAGACCAGCCTGTTATGGAGCTGTATGCGCTCGACCCAGAGTCTGATATGGAGTTTGAAGTACACGCTGTACCACAGAAGTACCACAGAGACCCCTGACAAGCAAGTAATTTAGCGAACAAATCATAGGCTAACAGTTAGCGCTGAGCTAAGCAGCACTCACATGGATCTTGTAAACATTGATGGATAATCGGACTCCGATCGACGGGATCAAACGGAGGAGCCTGTTATGGAGCTGTATGCGCTCGACCCAGAGTCTGATATGGAGTTTTAAGTACACGCAGTACCACAGAAGTACCACAGAGACCCCTGACAAGTAAGTAAATTAGCGAACAAATCATAGCCTAACAGTTAGCATTGAGCTGAGAGATGTGTTGACTCACCAGTGTTGTTGTCTGTCCATGCGCGTTTTTATAGTAGGAACTGCGTCAGGTTTCAGAAGTAATCCCAGAGAAAAAAAATACTTTACTGCCCGAGATTCATGAAGTTGTCAGGAGTGAAGTTCACACACGAAGTTGAGTTTTTTTTCCCCCTGCTCCTGAAGTTAAAATCCAACCACTTCTGGCAAGTCGATTCATCCAGTACAACAAATACACGCCCACGCTGAACATAACTGCATTTTCCCCAACTTGCTGTCCTCTAGAGCTTAAAAAAAAGAAAAAAAAAAAGGAAGAAAATTCTCCTGAACTCTGGAGCAAACGTCTGTTAGCTGATGGCTGCTTGTCTCTGAGGAAATCTTCCTGCAGGTGTTAGTTTCTTCCTCCGAGAGTGTGGATAGGATTCTCGTTTCTGTTCAACAGAGGGCGTCTTGCTACGATACTGAGCGTGCGCATTTGGACTTTCGTGATTGGTGCCACGTTCATACGTAATGCGGTGGGTAGTCAGCCGTTTGCAGGGAGGTAGCGCTTGGTTTAAATATTCATGTAGATTACTCAAATATGCATGAATGAAGAAAAATAACGATTTAAATCATTTCTTGATAAGGAAATAACACACTGACATGCTGAAAAGCTCTTAAAAGTCCATTTTTCATGATAGGGCTCCTTTAAGGTCATCAGAAGTTATTGTGTTGTTTATAATGCTGCCAACAAAGAAGAAATAAAAGGAGGGCATATTTTAATAATTGTTATTCTTAAATTTTCTGGTTACATTATGTTACAGTTGGTTGCAATACAATAGTTATATCAGATTTTTAAAAAAATCATTTTAGTACAAACTTTATAGTTATGTTGTCACATCTATTGATCAAGCAAAAGAAGAAAAAGCGCTTCAACTTTAAAATACTGACTAACGTGAGGCAGCAGAATGTGAGAGCATACAACGAACTACAGACTTACAGTGTAAGTATTTGCTTTTCTAATGCATATGCACAAAATCTAATCATCTTTTGGCCAAAAATTTATACATACAAGTACACCAGTTGTTATCAGACCCAGCAAATTTCCGGGATCCTCCTAATGAATCAAAATTCCCTCAGTTGCCACCTGCGTTATCATTGAATCAATACAATCAGGCCCTCACTCTATTTGACAAGCATCTACATGGGGGGAGGCAATCGCTAAGTACCGGCAGGTATATGATATTGACCAGGAGGAGATAAGGCTTGGACTATTCAATCATGCTAGGGGAGATTGGGCCTGTGAGGTTCAGCGCTGGAACCGATCCAGAGTCTGCACAAACACTGGGCTGCAATAATGAAAAGTGGGAGGAGCAAAAGGACACATTTGCTCTTCCGTTTATGAAGGATGTGTGACAGAGCGAGAAGAACTGATGAGAGCTGGAAGAAAGTGGAGGGTGAGGCAATAGGCATGATCTATAGAATTGACTCCAGGGTTTCTAACTTGGACTTTTTTTTTTGTCCTGGTGATTTAAAATGGTTTGATCACAATATTACCTAATGATTCTAAAGATAACGAGTCAATGCTTGCTGATATCACCATATTCTGCCATGATACAATTCTGATTCAATTCCATCCATGAGCCAGAGATCAATATCAGACAATTTCACTACTGTTTTAATGTAATCACCTCGATATATATATATATATATATATATATATATATATATATAACTATAAACACACACAACTTAATTTTTTTTAAGTCAGACATTTTAATGAAAAAAATCATCTGTTCTTTTCTTTCTTTCTTTCTTTCTTTTTCTTTTTTTTTTTTTTTTACAAAAATAGTGTATCACTTTCTGCATCATATGTAGCATAAACAAATTCAGATGACATAAAACAAGAGTTAGGAACTAAGTTTAGTCTGGCACCAATTTTTTCTGATGCAGCTTTATTTTTGTAATATTTTGTCAGTCCATGACTTTTGAATAAATGTTCTGAAATCTATTTGAAAGTGATGTGATTGCAAATAGGGATATCATTCATCAATTATTTAATGAAAAATACTTTATTTCCAAAGGGAAATTGAAAAACATTTGTGAGATATTTTTTGTGTGTGTTCCATTCACAAGTGCTTTTTCAAAAAATTTGTTATACTTTTATCATTATGAAGGCTCAAGTGTCCTTTATTGTACAGCAGGTAAATGAGAAAATGGGTCAGGGAGAAATCGGAACTGAACCTGGTTTGTCTGCATTTATAGAGCAGCTGCTAAAACCAAACAGTTTGAAACCCATGGGTATAGCATATATAACTCCAACCAAGAACTGATAACAATAAAGAACTGATGAGAAAATAATAAATTGGAATCAGTTATGGATTGTTGTCTGAGGCAGCCTGGTATCCTTTCTATGAGCTTGATGCAAACCAACATCCATGGCAGAAATCAATGGTAGATAGTCATAGTGCCCAAAACCTAATCGATCCCCAACCCCCCTGGATCCTCTCTCCAGGCCCCACCTCCACATCCATCTCTTTGGTGAGAGGTACTTCACATTACATAATAACAATGAGATGTACAGTGTTGGTTTGTACACATACAACACACATATCCTGCCTGTTTTTTTCTGGTTCTGAATGTATGTTTAATCAAAATTTTATATTTGGATTTGGGTGCTTTTGGCTCATTGATCACTGCATTAAAGGGGCCATATTATGTGTTTTTCCCTCCACCTGAAACAATTCTTTGATATCTTAACGTATTATAGGAGTCATGGTTTGATCAAATCTGTCCTCGGTTACAGCGCTTCAGCTGTGCCGTGCAGCACACTCTTAATAACTACAAAGTTTGTTTTATGGGCATTTTTAGTCCCTCTGTAAGTTAAAACACTCCAGAATACCATTTCAAGCACTTAGAAAAGTCAATATGCATAAAATGGGCCCTTTAATGTCTAGATCAATGTATTGTTGCACTTCTACTTTTAAAAGGCTGTTATAATCTGTGGAAACATAATAACTTTGATATGGAAAGATTGTTCAAAAAACAGATCTATGGCAACATCTCAAAAATTCAATTTCTACAATATCTTGTCATCAGTGACCCATGGTTGAGGTCAGGCAGGTGCAGTGTGTCAGATGTAGCATTTATTACATTGCTGTGACAGGACACAAAAAAATGGGGGTGGGGGTGTGTGTGTGTGTGTGTGTGTGTGTGTGTGTGTGGGGGGGGGGGGGGGGGGCAATACCTTGTTTAGTGCAAAAGTTCAATATGCACATTACTCAGCTCCAACCATCTTTTTGTTTATCTAATCATGCAACATAAAGGGCAGAGTATGGATAAAAACACATATCTATGCATATACACAAAGCCATCAATTTCATGGTGAAACAGTCCTTTTATAATTCCAAGTGAATTTATTGCCTTTAGTTTTTTATGTCATATTCCTCAGTGAAAAAAAATAAATAAATAAATAAAAAGAATAAATCTTGACATCTCACAAGAATTGAACTTTGATAAAGTTGACCAAATTCTCAAACATTAATTAGCATGTTTGTCAGGGCTTGTGCACTGTTATTGTTTTGGAAGGCAGATTATGCACATTTCAAACTAATGACTCAACTCCTGTCCCCATTTTCAGCAGTCATTGGCTCCTCTAAGCAGCTACAAAGCACCCTGAAAACTAAAATAACTAATGTCCCCAGAGTGGAAGAGGGCAGATCATTTACAGAAAGCTCCTCCGTTCATGATGTCATTTAAAAAAACAAAACAAACAAACAAACAAAAAAAAACAGTTGACAGTTTCTGTGAAGGTCAAGTTCAGGTGCTGCTTATGTGGTGGCTAAAGTCAGAGACTGTGTGCAGTCTCTGATTTCAGGGAGAATTTCGAAGAGCCTGGAGATGGACTACATTCATCAGAAGCAAAGCATTGCTGCATCTTCCAAATTAAAATGGAGCTTTAGGGTTAGACTGAGCGAAGGTATGTTTTTTAAAAGAGAGTATTTTTATAAAGAGAGCACAAACATTCGTCATGTTTAGGGCTTGAGACGTTTCCAGGTGTATGGGAAACTTTTTGCCTATGGAGAGAGTTTTGATTGATCAATTTCTGTAAACAATGTCACATGTCCATGACGGCCTGAGACTAAAACAAGACTGACTGAGTTTTTGGAAAAGGAGAAACTTTATGCTGCTTTAAACAGCATTTCCAGACTGAGCTACATGCCAAAGGGGATGTTGTCAAGCTAATCGAGGCTGCTAATATAGTTCCATTGGGCTCCTTTTTGCTTTTATTTGAGCTGTAAAATTTAAAACATGATTTTCTTTTTCTCCACATTTATTACCCTCCAATAATAAAAACAGGAGTACTGGAGGCACCATTCGAAAAATGTTATCCAGAAAAATAACATTGTTTTCCCTCTGTGTAAATAGTTGTGCCCTATTGCTGATTATTAAATAGTTACCAGACTGGTTCTCTTGTCTTTCTAAAAGGCAAACACCAAGAAATTTCGCTGAGCCACCTCCAAATGCATAGTCTGATTTTATCCGAGTTAATCTTTTAGGCTCAGTCCCCTACGACTGTTCCCGTCATTTTAATTAACGTGCTTTAAGATAAATGCCAATAAAAAAAGTATTATTGGATTAAACAGTGATTTAAATTTGCCATCTTTCATTATTAATGGCATCTTTACTCATGTTTCAATCAATATAAGCACAATTTTTTGCATTTTTTGTTACATTTATTGCAGTGTTATTCTCACGTGGTCAGTGATAGGATATCTCTGTAATTATATTTCTCAGTGTAATTATGCTACTATCCAGTCCAGAACAAAGCACACACACACACACACACAGTGTGCTGTCTACTAAGAGATATAAGGCCTCCTTAATCCAGTGTTTATGTTTTAAATTTTTTTTCAGGAGTCTCTATTTGTTCCGTCTCTTTCATTTCCTCTCCCCCGGTCTCTACATGTGCCTCTCTGTCTGCTTCCCCTCTTATCTCGCTGATTTTCGACAGCAGAACATGGCCCACAGTCGTCTCAACAGGGCTCAATCGATACTAACTTAATGAGTCACTTTGGAGGTGAAAGAGGATTTGGTTAGCGCATGTGGTCAACATTCAGGCTGCTTCAACAACACTGCATTTCAAGCTCTGGGACAAATTAAGAGGACATTAGGGTAAAGTTATTTGATGTGGGTTTTAGTTGTTGGTGTGCAAACTGTCAGAAAAGCCAAAAGGTCTGCCTGTTGGGGAGGGTGGGGGTTAAATTAGACTGTTTGTGGAAGTGCATTCTTCATGCTACACATGCTTCAAGACTCTTTACAAGGAATGTTACTAAATCTATGAAGACTTGTTGCTTATATCTGTGTCCACGTTGGGTTTAAATGAGTAAACACAGTCTGTAAACATCACAGAAACAAAAGGCTTAAAACTATAAACTCTTTGATCATTGTCTCAATCTGCAGGAATTAATGTAAAACTAATTCAAGCATAATTTGTTTAACTTAATGACTAGATATACGGTATCTTATGCCCCTTTTCCACTATCACTATTCTGCTCACCTTGCCTCACCTTGCCTCAGTTATAGTGGGCTTTTCTACCAGGGGTTTACAATGTCTGTACCTGCTCTGGTGAGGTTCTGAGCATACTAAGGCGAGCTTTGTCTGACGTCATCTCACTGCATGCCACCTATCGGCCAAGGGGTTACCCAATCAGATGTCAGGATCAGAGAGTGATGTCACTAAAAGAGCGACAGTTCACACTCCCTACCAGTAGGTGGCAGTAACGCAACTCATAAATTGTTTGCCAGCCGCCAGTAAAAACGGCAACAGAAGAAGAAGATGAGGAGAAGAAAGATGAAAGGAAAGAGATGAAATGAAGGATATACTGTCATTTTCGCTGGTTTTGAAAGAGCTCAGATAGCTCAGGTGGTAGCATACTTGCCCTTTAATCTGTCCCTTTTAAGGCAAACAATTCTCTTTTTTTTCTCCACAGTCTTGTTGAGATAGATAGATAGATAGATAGATAGATAGATAGATAGATAGATAGATAGATAGATAGATAGATAGATAGATAGATAGATAGATAGATAGATAGATAGATAGATAGATAGATAGAAGCTCGTGGGGGAGAGATTTCAGATTCTTGGTAAGATCGTAGAGTAAAAAAAAAGAATATTGTAGGGAGAGTGAACTGTTGCTGCTGTCATTTGTATGGCACTATCTAGTACGTCGCAGCAGCTTCACTTTTACTCCGCCTACTTGTGATCGGGGTAATGGATTGTAACTGAAAAGCTACCAAGCGAAGTTGAATTGAGTTGAGTTGAGTTTAGTTGAGTTGAGCTGACGTGTGTTAGTGGAAAAGGGCCATCAGGGTGCATTCACAGCAGGATATTCGGGGTACTCTGATCTGATCAGTGGGTTTTGGGTTGGTTTTGTTGTGTCTTAGTCCTCTTTTTTCATTTTTCATTTTGTAGAGTTTTTGCATTGTGTATTCTGTTCAGTTTACTTCCTGTTCTCTTACTCACCTGATTTCATTCAATAATTTGCACCACCTGTTCCTCATTTATCATTAGTGCAGTGTACAGTGTTTTAGATTACTGGCAACTGCTGGAGGAGGGGTATAAAAAGATGGACCATCGCCAGCAGGTAGTTAGTGAAACAACAGAACTTTATTAAAGAAATGAATCAAACAAATGTACTAAAGTAATAGCCTAAAAGTCCAAATTAATAAAGGTGGTGAAAATAAATGAAAAATTTCTAAATAAAAAGAATTAAAAAGGGACTAAAAGGGCTTGCGGTGGCTGACGTCTCTTTGGGCTGTGGCTCGCGTCCTGGTCTGTGGTGACCGTTCCTCCTGGTGGCCGCACTCCTCTTCACCACAGGTTCCCCCCGGGATCCTCAGCCGCTCCTGCTGGCGTCTGCGCCATAGACTTTCTGTTATCCTGTGTTCACACCGGATGCGAATTAAATTATTCGCACATATGAATTACATGTTAATTCAATGTACAGAGGCGAATATACGTGCATTTGCTTGTGGCAGTGCGACATGCCCCAAATACGCCTTATTTGCGCGAATCAAGGGTTTTACTCACACGAATGAGGCGTCCTACTCGCACGAATAGAGCATACTTTGCCTATTTACTCGAGTTGAAAAAAATGAACTCAAGCATTTTATATGCGCGAACAATATGAGCCCCATCATTGAAAATGAATGAGACGTGATGTGAATGGACCGCCGCTCTGCAGCTGGAAGCTCGCTGCTCTCTTCTATAGAAAGAAGAGAAAAAACACTTATTATAGATAAAATAGTGCAAATTACTTCCTTTTGCTCGCTCCATCCGCCATTTTTATGGAGAATTTAAGTTAATCTGGTGTTGGCTCCAGTTGACGCTTAATAAAAGAAAGTTCACCCCAATCGACGAGTTTATCCCAACAGAACGCTGTGCTTTTTAGCTCTGTCACTGGCTAAAGACAAAATGCAAATCTCTGCCCAGAAATGTCCAGAACACACTAAAACAAAGGGAAAAAGGAAATTACAGACAGGGGGAGAGGGAGTTGCAAACAAACTCAGCACTATACGAGCGTAGAGGCCCAAAGATTGACATGGATTTCACTTGCACAAGGGTAGCATTTATTTTCAGCGGGACAACACCAGACTCTACCTTTAACTGCAGTCCTTTACAATCACAATAACATTACATGGTCAAAATGTATAACTGGAAGCATTATAATTAATTCCATTTAAGTGCAGTCCCGCAGGAGAGAAGCGATCAGTTATTTTGTCCCTAACACAATGCTGTTTTCAGACACATAAATGTCCTCACATCTATGGTTAATGTTTCTTTGAATTATTAAGCCTATTTAAGTTAACAAAGGCTTGTATTCACCCAACAGAAAGAAGGCAAATCCCCGCAAGATGGGTGGTGGCCCAGCACTGCTGCCTCTAACCGAGGCAGAGGAGCTAGCCCTCAGGCAAAATCAAAAGAGGCCAGTGGCTGAGGGAATCCCTGGAGGGAGCTCACCCTCTGAGTGCACCTCCCGGACATACGTGCCTATGTATTATCCCCACGTTGATAGAGTTGTGTGAAAAAGTGTCTGCCCCCTCCCTGATTTTTTTTTTTTTTTCATGTTTGTCACACTTACAGTATATGGTTCAGATCCTCAAACAAATTTAAATAGCGCTCCTGACTGACCCAGAATCTGCTCTGTCCACTGTTGTACACACGCGCTACTTGGCGTCTCTGTAACAGCCAACTAAGCTCACCAATCAGAAGCGGAATGTTACTCATGGACAGGTCAGCTAACCAATCGGCATCAGGGCTAGGATGGGCATCTCCTGCTGTGTGATCTTTACACTAGATAACGGCTTCAGTAAAACTTCATCCAGTTTCTAACTTTCCGTTCCGTTGTTGGAGAGAAGCTGCAGACCTCTGCTGCCTCTTTCTGTTTGTTGATCCGCTTCGTAAAATGAGGGAATTTAATGTTCAGTAAAATATAATCTTGAACTGTCTGCGCCGTCAGATTTCATAACTCAGCAGTTCAGTCGCCAGCAGCGATCAGCTGATCAGACAGTCTAGTGAAAAATGCATCTGATCTGTAAAATCAGATCAATCATTTTAATGGGACTAAAAGCACGACTGAATTCCAACCAGTTTTCTTTTTAACCTATAAAGTTTTGGGCTTTGCGCTGTGGACACGAGTGCGATGCAGCACAGAAGTTACTACTAGCTCCATACACGCAGCTGAATCAGACAGGGAAGAGAGGGGGGCGCTGTTTACTTGATAGTGTGCTCTTATTGGAGCAATTAAATTACGTAGAATGATAGAACTACGTAGAATGATAGCCTGCTGTCTGATTCAACTGTTTCTGAGCAGAGAAACAAAGCTGACAGACCATAAACAGGAACTTTGATTCTCACTCTGGACATTCACATGGCTTCATCAGTGCACAACAGATCATATTATACACCCAAAACCCCAGAAAAGTGAAATTTGATGTCATGGCACCTTTAAAAAGGTGGTTAATACTCGAAAACCCTCCAGTGTGGCTGAATTACAACAATTCTGCAAAGATGAGTGGGCAAAATTCCTCCACAATGCTGTCAAAGACTCATTGCCAGTCATCACAAACGATCGATTGCAGTTGTTGCTGAATCTGAAACATTTAAGTGTGACAAACATGCAAGAAAATAAGAACTCAGGAAGGGGGGCGAAAACTTTTTCACAGAACTGTATATCTTATATATCTATATCTATACATGTCTATGTAAGCCTTTTCATGCACATTTATTTCTCTACCATGTATTTTTTTTTTCTTTTGACCTTGCAGATTTTGATGGTGCTATCTACCTCCTGGAGCCCGCTAACGCCACAACAGAAATGACCCCCGTAAGTAGGCAATACTGCAAAGACTTTGCCAAATGCTAGTTTAAATACACTGAAACATTTCACTTATCTAGAATGAAGAGGAGGTGGAAACCATGTCTGCTGCCTTCACAGAGGTGGAACCAGAAAGGCTTACAGAGATAACAACTTGATATGTTACTGGCAGTTCTCTTCCCTTACAGATTTCCTAACATTCTGGTGGAACATGACATATAGCTCACACTGAAGCATTAACACATTCCCATCCTGTTTTTAAGAACAATGGCTGGGCAGCGGCAGGAGGCCCCCTCAATGTCCACTACACAGATTGACACAGAGAGATGGATGTACAGTAAACACCGGAGGTTCATTCTATGGAAATCATGTGTAATTGTCAAATTTAATGTGTTCCTCATGCATTCCCAGTTACCTGTAAAAGAGGCTTACAAAATCTATCTCCTGAAAAAGATCCATAAAACTGACAAAGAAATGGAATACCTGAACAGCCAGGTTATGAGAGTAGATCTGGAAATTAAAATGCCGGACAGCAAGCTAGAGGTGGGTGTATGGCAACAGGTAACTTATGTTAATCATGTACTGGAACTTTAACATGACTTGCTCTTGTATTTGTAGGAAATAAAGAAGACATCACCCAGCTGTATGCCATCAAACTCTCCTGTGGATAGGTTCGTAGTAAATTTTAATGTGCAAATCTTTAGGCTGCTTACCATGCTGCAGTCTGTTGAACGGGCCCACCGGCCCCCTGAGGTTGGACTCACAAAAGATCCTTGAGCCATGCACAGACCCGGCCACTTGGCTTCCACATTTGTGATCATCATGTGTCCAGCATCATAAATGATCTTGACAATAAAGAGACTGTCAAATGTTCACCTATGATGATGATTTAACATTATGGAACTGCAGTCAATTCACAGGTGCCTGCACATTTATACTGTGAATGGACTTCCTATTTACATAGTCACATTGATTAATTGAAGGGGCCTTGATCAGGACATGTGTGCCATCTACACAGCTGATTGCACTAGAGCCCCTTTCAGACTTGCACTGGAAAGCGGTAATATTGTGAACTCTGCTCTTTATAACGCCTGCATTCAGACATGCGATCTGCTCTTTTACCCTGGAGATGTAGCGCACATGTACCGGCTGGACCCCATGTCATAAAAGCGGAAATGTTGCAGCACGTCGTTTTGGCTGAATGCACAAGGAAATGTTCCGGACAGAGTTGAAGGGAGAGTAGGGCTGTGCTGACTTTTCCGCAACATTTCCTGATGTCTGAAAGCACCCGGGACACGATAATTCCACAACGAAACGGCATGTTTGAAAAGACGAGTCCGTTTAAAGAGTGGATAAACTTTACCGCTCATTTTCCGTAATGTAAGTCTGAAAACGGCTTAGGAAATCTAGAAATGGATTAAAACATAACTGGAAACAATTCAACAAATCTCTACATCATTCACCTGCAATCCTCTGTAACTCCTCCTTAATGGCACTGACAGGTTTATGACCGGGAAAGATAAAAACTGGTAGAAGCTGTTTCAGGGTGAGGCATACCTTCCCGATCGCCCTTCAAATGGTGGCCTTGCTCAGATGCTCCGTATCCCCCACATTATCCAAGAATGTTCCACTTGTGAGGAAACAAAGGGCAACACAGAATATCTGTTGTGATGTGAGTGTACAACTGCCCAGCGATATTGCAAATGTATGAACGGGTCAGATTGTGTTTGTAGATGAGTGACTGGGAAGTGAAACGGTAGCGCTCAAAAAGATGACTGTCTGGTGACAAAATGACATCTATCCATGATCTGAAAACAATCCCCTGATGGATGTTCAACTTTGCGCAGTAATGTTATACCTTTATTCACGAGGTCGTTATTGTTAAGACAAACCATGAACAACAGAACCTCTAACCTTCAGACTGTGATCTCTTTTATGATTGTTGAAGGCAGCAGTACAAGGCTACATACGCCAAAACTCACCTGCCAACTGAATGAATGAATGAATAAAAATGAAATTGCAAGAGTGGCTGAAAGTGGGTAGAGACAGCAAAAAATTCTATGTTTCTTTACAACTAAACTACTCCCGACCAGGTTAGTTTCAAAGAGTCGGTTACTATGGTAACTGACCAATGTTTTAAGTAACCCCTCCTTGTGAAACAGGCTAGAGTTACTCCTCTTTCTCTGGGTTGAGTTACCCACCTTTGTGAAATGGAAAACTCGGTTTCCCTCAGTTCAGGTTAAACAACTCCGGGTTTTCATTAAACCTACTTCGTGGTACAGGCCCCAGGAGTGACAGTGGAAATCTTTCGCTTCTCCTCATTGCTCCATGTCTGTCCACGAGACATTTTCCAAATTGTTTTCATTATTGTTTTGACCTCAGCCTCACGCTGTTGGCTTTGTTTTTCTTTCTACCCAAATGAAACTCTCTGTCACTACCTTCTACTTTTTCGTTAGGATGCTTTTTTGTGGGTGGCTACTGTACGTCCGCTGGATAGTCCATTTGCAAGTAAACCGAGCACCCCTGCTTTCAGGCAGACTAGAAACCGTTTTTCTGGTGTACACCAGAATGGTGTTGGTGTTTACACTGTGCTAAGTGACGTAGACTTTCTGTAGAAGCAGACCATGGTTTGTTAAAAGCGGACCAACCAGCCACAGTGGGAAAGCACCCTTATTTTCCCAGGTATTAAAATTTCCGTCTATGGACGGATTTCCGTCAATTGAAAATGAGAGGGAAAAATATACCCACTTGCTTTTTTGTTGCAGTTCCATTTAGACTTTTTTTTTTCCAAGTTATGACCGATAGAAACTCTCAACCAATGAAACCTGGTAAAGCTGTGACGTTAGCCAATCAAAAACAGAAGAGGGCAGGTCAGTGCATCAACGGAATGGTGCATGTTGACATGAAATTGAAGTCGGGACCGTTGGACCGCGAGACCTGTCCAAGTTTGGCTAAAACACCTGAGACGGAGGAACGGTAGCGTGGGTGGAATTAATGAAGCTGCAGGTCTGGTGTTATCTGTGGAATAACTTTTCCATCTCTAAACAGATCGCTGGTAATGTCATCAGACAGCAGCTTTGGTGTCTATTCACTGCTTATTAACGTTGCCATTAAATGATGTACTGTTGAGGTGAGAGTGAATCTAATTATATAATGACAGTTCAACGTAATTGTCCGCTGTCACAGCCATGTGTTTTTCTCTGGCTTCAGCAGCGCGGTAAAGAAACTTGTACTGACGTTACAGCAAAGTGGAGCTCCTCGTTGCAGTGAGCGATGCAAACCTACATCTTATCTGCTATTCACGAGACCAAACCCTGGATGCATCATAAAAATATGACCTTCATCTGTTTGTTTTCATGGTTTTAAGGTTTTCTCTCCCAGTTTAAACAAATACTCGCTGACAGCCTCAGTGTCGCGGACATGAAACATCATGGACACTCAGAAACTGACTGTGGAGCCACTAGCAGCTAGTTTGTTTTAGTTTGTTGTGTATATTATATATTAATTACAATTACTCAAGTGAACCAGCTGCGTGACTAAAGATTGAGAAAAAAATTAATAAACCCAGATGAAGCTTATTAACTACTCTTTTTATTTCTATTTTGCAAGTGAGGTTGTAGCTAGTTTTAACAGCCTGCAGATACTGAAGCCGCCATGAACGCGTTCTCCTAAGCTGAATGAGTTCAATTCATTTCAATTCAACTTTATTTGTATAGCATCCATTCATGACAATGTCACCTCAGGGCGCTTAACAGACAGAAAATGATGAGATTTATAATGTTCCATTTCGACATTACTAAAGCTGAACTGAGTATAGATGAATAACCCATCTGTAAAAACAGATTCTTTATAAACTTTATCAGAGCTGCAGCCTAAATGTCATATAAAGTTATTCTGACCAGATGTCATCAGACCTGATGTTCAGTTTCTGATCTTGTGCTCTCTCTGGTTTCATCATTTATGCTCGAAGTTAACATGCTTTATTATATAACGGATAGAATCTGTTACTATTTTAAAGTCATGTCTATGATTTACTACTCAGAAGTCTCATAAAGCCATGAAAATACCACTGGCCAGTTATCATGTAAATGAATGGGTTTATTGTCTGTTCTGTAGCTTTAAAAACAATCTCTTCTAGACTGTAGAGTAATTATGTTTATAGCAGCCGACCATAAAGTATATTTAAAGGAAGATCTACAAAAATTAAAGACAAATTGATTAGAATCGACACTGATTATCCATTAGATTTACACACCTTTGTTTTCACTCTAACTAAAACTAAGTACTGTGCTGATATATCCAGGCCTCTTTCCTGGCACTGCTGGCACAATTACACGTATTTCTTCTTATTTGTTATGTGTTCTAAGATGAATAAAACCAGTATTGAAAAGATTTATAGATGGTCATTTATTTGTAAGAATACATTACAAACTGAGTGAAAATAGAAATGAGTTCAATAGTTCAAAAACATTTTAGATAGATGGAAAGGGGGAAAAAATGCTTTGATACCTGGCAAAAAAATTTAGGTGTGTCACTCACCCTGCTCGTTAAAAACACAGTTACAGGATAAATTGAACAGGACCGTACTGAATTATTTTACAGCAAACTGACAAAAACTGTCAGATCTTATTCTTCTAAAATGCTGTTAGTCCGGGGTTTTTAAAAAGTGTAGAAAAGTAAAGTCTTCTTATAACTTAAATGTTGCCTACGACAACTGAAGGGCTGAAGCAGCATTTTACAGTTTTACTTAGAAATTTTGGAAAGCGGCAAAATGGCAGACAGGGGGTTGTTAAAGGGTGGCGCGGTGGGTGCATCGATGGCCGGTAAATATGAAATGACCTGGGAAAAAATTCAGTCAAACAATTTTTTTTTTCGCTTTAATCCTTCTTTTCCTTTTCCCCATATTTTTGGTCCACAACCAATACCTGATAAGTGCATGGTTTTAACATACATGATAGACTCATTCACTTAAAGCTAGGATTGGCAATGTTGGAAAATCGATTTCAGCAAGTAATTAGAAAAAAACAGACAAACAAAAACACCAACCGAAACCACGCCTTCAGAGTGCAGGGACATGTGCTAGTGATGTGTCATGCTCAGAAGAGCCGGCTCTGAGAGCCAATGCTTCGTAGTGAATCAGAAGAGCCGGCTCCAAGTTTTTTAGGAGATAGCAGTACTTTGTTTTGACTTGCCACTCTGGAGGCCATGCAGCTCGTCAGATGTGAGCATATAGGTTTGTACAAATATATGAAAACAGAGAGGAAAGCCATGTTCTACAAGCAAGTGAAGACAGGAGTTAGTGGTGAGGAGCGTGTGTGTAAGTGCATTGCCTTGTCTTGTAATATAACCATATGACAGCTGAAATTTTAGTTTTTTTTGTTTTATTGTACTGTGTATCTTTTCTTCACCTGCCTAGGGACTACTGATGCTAATTAGCTTGCTAACTATAATACAGTATATTTATCTCTGTTGCTACATATGTTTATTAATATGTACTGTTCCTATCAATTAAACAAATATATAAAAAGTTTGAAGATAGAATAAATGGACAGAAATTTTAGGCTTCTCAAAAAAGTTTTTAAAAAACAAACCATTAATTAATTGCAAAATTAAGGGAAAATACAGGGCCACAAATATCTTAAATTAAGAGCCGTTCAGGAGTCGAAAGGGCCGGCTCCTCTTTGGGAGCCAAATCAAAAGAGCCAAACTTCCCATCACTAACGTGTGCGCCAATGTTTTATGAACAGGTTAACGATAACAGCAGAGTGGATAGCTTGCTAGCTTAATCGTAAACAGCTGGCCAACCATGTTTCTAAAAACTTTAAACCACTTACCTCCAACTCCTTCCGTGGTGTCAAAAGTCCACACTGCAAACATCAACGCCTCCAAGACTTAATCTTTACCTGTTGTTTTGTTGGCGCAGCAGCAGTTAGCCGTCCTTTAGCTATATTTGTTTACAGTGAACGGCGTGCAAAGGGGTTCCGTGGGGGACGGCGAGAGGGGAGGGACAGAGACAAGACATAAGGGCATTGATTTGTTCTTTCTATACGTTGCAGATTACCAATTCCTTCCTTTAGGTGTGAATGGCAGGTGTTGGTCAGAGTTTTTACATAACTGCATCTCTCACAAAGGTCTGACTTTTTTCCTTCCTTCTTATGACTACATGATTTATCGACTACTGTCAGGATGGAAGGACCATTTCTGAACAGGATTACCAACTCTGGCTTTAAACCGCTTTCAGACTTGCATTGTGGAACATGACTGGTAAATTCCATCTGCTCTTTAACCACACTTGGCTTTTCAAACATACTGCTTCCTTGTGGACTCATAGCATCCTGGGTGCTTTCAGACATCTGGAAATGTTCCAGATAAGTCAACACAGCCACACGTTCCTTTCAATAGTGTCCGGAACATTTCCTTGTGCGTTCAGCCAAAACAACGTGCCGCAACATTTCAGCTCTTATGACATGGGGTCCATTGTCTCCTACATCTCTGTGGTAAAGAAGCGGAACACATTTCTGAATGCAAGCGGTATAAAGGACAAAGTCTGCTCTATTACCGTTTTCCAGTGCAAGTCTGAAAGGGGCCACCTCCATCTGAACGTGGAGAAGGCGAAGGAGATGGTGGTAGATTTCAGGAGACAGCCTGCCCAGCATGCTCCCCTGATCATCAATGGTGCTGAGGTGGAGCGGGTGAGCAGCACCAAGTTCTTGGGTGTCCACATCTCCCAAGACCTGTCCTGGGACATCAACACCACGGCCCTGGCCAAGAAAGCCCAACAGCGACTCTACTTCCTGTGGAAACTGAACAGGGGCACCATCGATAGCATCCTGACCAGCAGCATCACCGTGTAGTACAGTGCCTGCACCGCAGCATGCCGCAACACCCTGCAGCGCACCATGAAAGCAGCTAGGAAGATTGTTGGTGTCCTCCTCTCCTCTCTATTGGACATTGACTACTCCCGCCTCTCCTGCAGAGCCACCAGGATCGCAGGTGACCCCACCCACTCAGCCCAGAGTGTCTTCACCCTGCTGCTGTCAGGGAGGATGCTGCAGAGTCTCTGGGCCAGAACCAGCAGGCTCAGACAGCTTTTTCCACCAGGCAGTGAGGACGCTCAACTCCCTCCCTTGACACCCCCCTTCCCCCTCTCCGGACCCCCACTGACTCAGCCCGCTCACAAACTCACCTACCTCAGGACTGCACACCTCACTTTATCATCACAATGTCATCAGTTCAAGATTGCACTAAATTGCACTACTACATTTTGCACTATTGTATCCATCATGACTGCTACTCAGTTTACTGTGCCCTATGCATTATTGCATTATTGCCACTATTGGATTCTTATTCTTATTCTTATATTTTATATTTTTATATTTTTATATTTTTGTGTTTTCATCTTTAAGTTTATTGTATTTCATTGAAAGCACCATGGGTCGAGAGAGATGTAATTTCATCTGTGCCGTTTGTCACATGCGGCCCACTTGACAATAAATTGAAGTTGAAGTTGAAGGAATTTATGGAGAAGTGTTTCGCAAAGTAAAATAACTCAGTTATTTTGCACAACCACATTGGGTTATCATATTGTGAAGCTGGTTGTTTTGCTCACATCTATATGCAATCTGTAAGTTATGTAAAAAGAACAGCTATATCTTTCTTTGGATACATGAAAAAGTGAATGTTTTGAAAAAATTCTATACAAATACTCTACAAAGCCATACTTGTTTCATCTTTATAGTTTTCTATAATGAACTCAATATTTGCCACACTGTTGATCTCTTTGTTGGATCTTTTTTACTTAAGTCCTCAAGTTTTGAAGACATCCATGTTGACCAGATTTGTAGTCAGGCTGCAACCATAAACACAGCTGCTGAACTCCTTGCTCTTTGCAGAGTGTGACTCCTGACAAGATAACTGGAGCAATGCCAGAGGGTTCACTCAGGGCCATTTGTTTAAATAAGACTCTGACACAGCTCAATGGATAGTTAGATAATGATCTGGGCTTGTGCCAAGCTACTTGCTGCAGAACTAACTGGATCTGTGTAAATGAATCAAGGTGAGATGGTTCAACTCCCATTGGTGGTCCATCTTCTTTTGATGCCTGTGAATTGGATTTCTGCAGGAAACACTGTGTTAATTGCACATGTCAACTAAATCCAAATACATCTTCATAGATTTTTGTCATTGAGGTGTAATCAAAATTCAGATTGAACAAAAATGAAAAGGATTTGCTTTTGCACGGATAATTTTTTCACCTTTAGTCATCACATCAGGAAAATCCACAGATCAATGTCCACAGATTCATAAAGCTGCAGTGAAAAATATTCACTGCATGACAAGTCACCTGACAATTTGACCTGTTGATCTAAGTTAAGTTACAGTGCTTCTACCGTCCTTGTCAGTGGCACAGTGCACAACGCACTTTTAATATCATTTTTGTTTTAAAGTCATTAAACAGTGTCTCCATTGTAATGACTATGGTTTCTATAAATCAAAGTTAAAATATTCTAAAATTATTTCAGACAAACAGTACAAAAGTCTTTTTGATAAAAAATGTTTTAGAAAATTATTTTCTCTTAGATTGTTTTTCAGAAAACCAAATGTTTTATTTTCTCAAGTGAAAGCAGTCAGTTTCTGAAGGAATGGAAACAGCTCAAACTGAAACACAGAACAGATTCTGACGCTGCAGGTCAAACAAGCTATCTTATCTATTTACATTTAATTCTGAAATCCTCCTCACCTGTCTCATGTTCAGTGGCAGAGCTGACCAGTTCATGCAAAGGGGGCAGGACTTTGTAGGGAGCCAAAAACATGGATAAGGAGTTGCTGAGGTGGCAAAATGGCTGCGATTTCTATGGGAATGGTAAGGTGACAATACTGCTACCATTTCTATGGGAACTGTGAGGTGACGATTTGGCCATCATTTCCATCCGAAGTATGGGGTGACACTACCAGGATTTTCATGAGGAGATAAAACTGACACCATCTACATAGAAACCAGGAAGCGACAATATAGCTGCCATTCACATGGGAACGATGGGACAATATGGTCACCACTTTCACTGGAACCATGAGGTGACAAAGTTGTTACTATTCCCATAGGAACAGTGAGGTGACAGAATTGATGGTATTTTCATGGAAATGGTGAGGGGACAAAATGGAGAAAAATCAATCAAATGAATAGGCATTAGCTGGTTTACACAATTCACCATCCATATGATTTGCCAGATGCAGAGTTTAATTTACTCTTCATCTTCTTTTGATTGACAAGGAAAATATGTGGACAGCAATCAGCC
Organism: Atherinomorus stipes; assembly: GCA_023101725.1. Classification (NCBI taxonomy): domain Eukaryota; kingdom Metazoa; phylum Chordata; class Actinopteri; order Atheriniformes; family Atherinidae; genus Atherinomorus; species Atherinomorus stipes. The sequence continues at coordinate 90,663 of JALJCO010012532.1, forward strand.
ATTAGAGTGGTTGATCTTGAAAGTGCACATTACTATACCCCCCCCTCCCCAAATTCATCAACAGTGTAGTGTACCTAAGGATCGCATGCATACACTTATGTAAAAGTTCTGGAGATCGCCCCAGGAAGTCTTTAAGATTGACCGATGGATCACAAACAATGGGGTTGGTATTCATCGAGGCCATCTCGTGTGAAGCAGCTGGTTGAATGTTGTTCTTACCAAACCCACAACAGCAACACTATAAAAACACAAAAATGCCAGCTTACATGGGCAGAAACAATGTAGGAATTGTCATAAAGGTCCTTGAATCAAATTGCTTTCGACTATCTACACCTGGAAAAGACATTTTTAAAAGATATTTCCATGCTTTAATCCAAGCTTGGCTGTGTAGAAGCTCTTCCAAAGCACAAGATAGTTATAGACACAGGAGAACTGCACTGATGGGTCCAATTCAGGATATCTTTCTTGAATAATGGATGAAGATCTATGTCAGTACATACAGTATAGCTCAGCTTTTTTAGATTGAAATTGTGTCTAAATTGTGGAAATAAACAGATGTTTTGTATCTTACTTGTACAACACTGGCCATGTTGATTTGTTCAACTACCACTACTTTCACAGGAAGACTGTAGGCTTGCAAATGTCATCTGATCAAATCCAGGAGTGCTGAAACTTTTTAATTGCACACATTACGGTGCTTAGATATTAATCTTGCGGAAGGTCATAGTTCAGAGACATGAGGTCTGCCTCCGCTTACTAGTACTGGAATCACTCCCCCATAAAGCACTGGCTGTGACTAGCAGTACATTTTATAATGTCTACACATTTCAGTTGCACTTGAAATTAAGAGTCTCTTCTTATTGAACTGCCATATAATTATGTAGACCTTTTAAATCTTTGTAATCTGTAAAATTACCAAAAACAGCTTGTATCGATCTTAAATCATTAGGACATTTTGAAAAATAACCCATGTCTCCAGTTATCATGCTTCGTGTCTCTTGGCTCTGTTCTGTTAAACAATCAACAGTCTGTAAATCACAGGGTATACACACAAAATGATTTCATTATGGGTTTTAGTCTAAGTGGCATGGAGTGATCTGATGAGTAGCAGTGACTTTGAAAACATTAATTCTTTTTCACGATAAAAAGCTTTTGGATGCTTTCAATCTCTGAGTAGTTTTGTCCATTCCATGCATGTAAATGAAGCTGCAGCCCTGTTGCTGAATTCCCTTGCACCTCTCTAACTCAGGGGGATGGGATGTGATTGTAATCTTAATCTCTTTGTTATGTCACACCTCCAGAGGCTTCTGTTCATGCCTTGCTACATCAGGCTCAGTCCAAACCCTCAGGACTGTCTGAAAGATAACAGGAAGAACAGACAGATGGGATTTAACCTCTGCCGATGTAGTCCAGGAATTTATGAATTAATTTGAGCTACCCCTCATGTCAAGGAATATGCTTTGATATTGTATGAGGACAAAAGCTTAACAATTGCACATTTGGGAGGGTCACTGCTGAAAGTTTCATTACCATATCCTCAGAGCTGATATCATGTATACTCCCATTAGTCTGTCGAATTAAACTGACAAAAAGCTCACTTCTGCATGTCTTTGTTTTTGACAGAAACGTAGAGAGGAGATAGTTTTTTTTTTTTTTTTTTATCTCATTCATTTAGATGTTTTTTAATCTTGAAATTAAGCCCCCTCCCCCATCTCAGTTCCACCTCTCTTGTATAGTGACTAGATGCACAACACTGACAAGATGGAGAAGATGGGAAACACCCACCAAGCTTCAATGGGCTTCATGCACAGCTCCAGTACTTCCTGAACTTAATACTGCACCTTTGTTGCCTTTCATGATTGAATGAACTGATTAATCCAGGTGTGTCTGGCCATTTGCTGAGGTCAAACACAACTGGATTAATCCGTTCATCCAATCATTTAAGACATGAAACAAAGTGCAGTATTAGGCCCATTCGGATTGACTGCATATTTCTACCGTCTGACTTGATGGTCAGGCGTGAGCTTCGTGAGTCGTCAGGAATGGACCTTAGAAGCAGCGCATCTAACCGGGACAAATTTGCCAACTTGAAGACTGCAAGGTTGGAGGATCTTGCAGCATTTGCCTTGATTTAGCTCAAAGTTACTGAACACTGTGCAGATCTGATCAAGTCTAATTTCAGGGTATTGAGACAGCATGTTGTTGACGCTGATTATATGAACTTGTACTGTACTGTTGTCGAAACCTCTGCAGACAGAATGTTATTTACCTGTTAAGGTGCAACATGGACAGCAATCTGGTAAATGTCCAACCTCAAACATACAAAATGTCAATGCTTTGCCTTGTCATGAATTTAAAACAAATAAAAGAAATGGAAACTTTTTTTTTTTTTTTTTAGATGGGGGTAGAAATAAATATTATTACAACCTCCCTGTAAATACTATTCTAGGAGATGGTTAATTCACATCTACACTGTAGGTTCTCACTTCTTTTTAAAATCTTTTTTTCCCTCTTATTGTCAAATGTGTTGAGTGGTCTGAAAGGCAACTATAAATGCACCGTATCATCACTATTATTATTATTATTATTATGATTATTATTAATGGTTTGGGTGCGCATGGATAACGTGAGGGGGGAGTGCAAAGGGAGCATGTGGAAAGGTGGATACACACCAATATGTCCAACAAATCTAAATTATGAAGAGGATTTGTGAAAGTTTTGTCATAACTTACAGTTAAGCTTCATATTTATCTGAGTAGAAAAACTTGTGGCTGCAACACGTTTGTGTTACTTTGTTGCAGCATCCAGATATCAGCCTGTCCAGGTTTTGTGAACATCAGCCTAACTGCAATATGGAACATCAAGGCTGTTTAAATTAATTTTGTGGCCTATTAAAAACACCTAAATGGATTTATTACTGGGGGCATCACATGGAAGTCCTGTCAGAAAATCTGAGCTTGCGTCAGTGAGAGGTTAAACCAATCAGGACCAGGTTCTGGTGGCGGCGGTGGCAGGTCCAGAAGCTGCAGTTGCTGAGCTCTAACTGCACGGTCCGACTGCAGACGGACGGCTCCCGCGATGTTTGTTGATTATGTGGTATGGTCACGTTTTCCGGTAAAGTGCAGGTGCAGTCTGAAGTCGGACAAAGTTTCTAACCAGCATGCAACACTCCAGGACCACAATCCTTCACTTCCAGCCGAGTTGCACTGCAGATAGCCAAAGTGGAACGAGCCTATTAAGTTTAAGAAGTACTGGAGCTGTGCATAAAGCCTATTCAGCTCTTCAGAAATCTATAGGTGATGTTCCAGGGGTCTGTCCAGTGTTGTACAGTCTATGGTTTGGAGTCTATCCCAACAGCCATCAGGAAAGAGAAAGGGTACACCCTGGATAGGTTGCCCAGTACTGAACTGTCTGTGCTCATAAAATAAATTATAATGCATGAGCCAAATTAACATCTTGGCAATACACTCAAGTTCTTGTTTTTTGATGTGATTAAAGGAAAGCAACAGGTGGGTACAGACATAAAATATGCTGTCCAGAAACTCCACACTTTACTGATCAGGTTGTGTTTGGAAGCAGGTCATGGAACAAACAAGTAAGCAAGCCCCTACGGTTTATCACGGCCTCATTTGTGTATCCTTGTTGCTTTTTGTCCCCTCATCAGGGTTTGTATTGTACTAACTCAATTCCTATGCATGCATCTTCTTCTCTAATCCCTCCAAGCCTTGATGTGAGTGAAGAGACAGTAACAAAGCATGAGATGTTGAGGCCACAGCTACTGACAAAATTAGGTCATTTATATAAGGCATATGTCACAGCTGCATCATCTGTCCATAGTTACAGCCTCTCTTTGTAATTTTATGATGCCAGATTAGCATAAAAGTGTTCAACACAACTTATGTGTGTGTGCTTTTACTTCAATTTACAACTCGGCATTAATCTGTCATGCTTTTTTATGCATCAAGGGTGTCTAAAAGACTTCCATAAAGGACATCTGTGTGCATCCATAATCATAGCTTAGCAAACCTCCACTCTCTTCTGAATACATTTAAGTTATTTAGACATCCCAAAAGATGAGCTCAGACTGATCTCTCAGTCACACTGAGAAGGACAGAGAGAGATGGTAAAGACAGAAAAAAGAGAAGAGCCCAATGCACAAGCTAAATGTAAAAGATAGATCAAGTTAAAGGAATAGTTCACCCTCAGAATGATTTAACTTTATTTTCCACTTACCCTGATGGTGAGCAAGACTCTGGACCACTTTTTTAATATGTCAAATGCAACCGGAGATCAGGACGACTTCTCGTTCCCCCCCAATGGAACTCGCCAGGGTCCGAGCCAAAAAGGTCCATAAAAGTCCACAAAAAATTGACAATATTCCTCCATACTGCTCGTCCCATGTAATCCAAGTGCCCTGAGTGGGTAGCGTCCAGAATTTACTTGAAACTACGCCATTTAGTATATTTTTAGAGTATAAACAAGACTACATCGCATGCCTAGCAAGCACGCCGATGCACGTTCACTAAACTACGGAAGCCATGGCAGACGAGATCCTGCGTTCTCTTTTTCTTTCTTTCTTTCTTTTAGATCAATATCCAACCCCTCCTGTGTTTGTCCCGGTTTGTCTAGAGCTCTTGCACTCTTACCACAATGTAAACAGTGAATTTCTTCTTCTACGCTTGCATTGTCGGCAGAGTAGGTTCTGAACCCCGAGGCTTCTGTAGTTTCGTTACCGGTCGTGTGCGCTTCATGGAAGTAAAAAATTCTCCCTTTTAGGCTCTAAAAATATAGTAAATGACGTCGTTTCGAGTAAATTCTGCACGCTACCCACTCAGGACACTTGGATTACATGGGACGAGCAGTATGGAGGAATATTGACAATTTTTTGTAGACATTTATGGACCTTTTGGCTCGGACCCTGGCGAACTCCATTGGGGGGAAACGAGAAGTCGTCCTGATCTCCGGCTGTATTTGACATATCAAAAAAGTGGTCCAGAGTCTTGCTCACCATCTGGGTAAGTGGAAAATAAAGTTAAATCATTCTGAGGGTGAACTATTCCTTTAAACATTGATTTGAAGTGTCAAGTTTAGCATCTAACCATCTTGGAGTTAACATGTTGAAGTGATGCAAGTGAGCCAAAATCCACCATCCTGTTATGTAAAGAAACTATTTATTCATTTTTATTTTCTAACCAGCTGTGGGATGTAGACATTTGCACAGCAAGGTTGGATATTAGTTTGTGAAGCCTGTTGTGATCTCAAGGACAAAGGTCTTAGCAAAAGACCCACTCATCTAACCAAATATGCTTTGGGACGCTTATTGATTAATAAGGCAACAGTTGGATTTAAAACAGATGGCTTTCCCTCCTTCCTGGATTAAAACTGTCAGGGACGCGTGTGCAGCATCAACTGACGTCACATCCGCAGGACTGTGCGGGAAATTCAGCCACCGACTCGCCGCGCATTATGCAGCACAAGGCAACGGAGAGAAACGTGGGTGGGCTCATTCTTTTTGTTTTTTAATGCTTCATCACCTATTAGTATTAAAAAGTGGACATGCATGTTTATTCTTTCACAATTCCTGCCTCTGGTCCCCTTAAATCAGTTTTTAAAATATTTTTTTGTAAATGGGTTCAGCTCTTTGGTTCATATTTGTGCTTTAAATGCATTGCGAATGTCACGTTTCTGATTAAATATCCACAAGTTAATAAATCCTTTAAGGGGAGAAAATGTTTGCTTAAAAAACATCCTGAAGTAATAATTTATATTCACAAAGACTGGACTGCAGCACAGTCCTGCTTTCAGGAAATAAGAACCTGGCCATTGTGAAAGATGTCACATGCACATTAACATGCATCAGCACACATGCACATTTAAAAAAAACATCCCCCAACAGTCCCTCCGGAGAAATGTAATTACTGCCACACAATCAATGTACTGTATAGTAAGGCTTGACTCCATGGTATCTACATGATTCATGAAGTCCTTTAGACTTGGATTACAGTATGACCCAGTTTTTTTTTTTTTTTTTTTTGTTTGTTTTTTCTGGCCATGGTTGAAGTTCTCCACACAATTTCATTCCATTAAACATTAAATTGCCAGCAAGGTGAAGGGGGGAAAAAAACAAAAAAAACAACAACTTTTTTAAATTTATTTTTAAAAAACAGTTTCTATTCAATGAACTTGAAGATTGGTCAAGATACAGCAAATAGACCGATTCCCACAAATCTTCACAGCCATAGTATCTTTTCATTTAGAAGATCATTTGAAATGAGAACAGGGTCAAGCGTTTTTCAGTAAGAGGGTGAAATAAATTGTCTTTTTACAACGATGACATTTTACAGTCATTTAAATATTGCAGCAGGCAGGGCACTGATTATGCCCCAGATCCCACAGCAGAGCCGGCCATCATACAGCAGTTTGAGTCCCACTTCAACCCCCCTTTACTCATGTCAGGCTGTTGCACTTTAGATTAAAAATTAGTGTATCTTTGTTGCATGAGCAGAAGTTCTCTGGGAGCAGGAGACACTTTATAGGTCAGTGGTGAGAATTAAAAATTTAAAATGTTGAATATGAAGAAATTATAGGGGGAGTTTGTGGGGAAGAGTTAACCATTCATACATTCATTTATTGACTTTCCAAACCCACTTATTCCAGTTCAGATTTGAAAAAAAGAGTGTTTGGTAAAGGCAAACATTGGTTATTAAACTCAGATAAGGAGTAAAATGGCCTACATTGAAGTGAAAACCCTTTTTTTCTGCAGGCGGCTTGTGTTCGATTAGGTTCTTGTATTTCAAATTGAACAGATGATACAGGGGATTGCCACCTCTCCTTTTCTCTCTTTACCCTCATAATATTTAACACATAACAGATTGATTTCTGTGTGCATATGTGTGTTGGACTACAGGAAGAACAGCTGCAGATCAGACAAATAATAATAATGATAATAAAAAAAAAAGACAATTTTTTGGTGAGCAAAGAAAGCAATTGCATGACTAATAACTGCTTAGTACTGCATAAATATAAGTCTTTGTCTTTTAAGAGACCTCATTGTCAATATTCCTCCATACTGCTCGTCAAATGTAATCCAAGTGTCCTGAGTGGTTAGCATCACGAATTTACTCGAAATTACATAATTTAGTATATTTTCAGAGCCTAAACAGTACTTCTTATTTCTGGGAAGTGCGCATTTGTGCATTCACAAAACTACGGAAGCCTCGGCGTTCAGAGCCTACTCTGCCAATAATACAAGCGTAGAAGAAGAAATTTGCTGTTTACATTGTGCTAAGAGCGACAGAGCTGCAGATGAACCGGGACAAACACAAGAGGGGTTGGATTTTGATTTAAAACAAAGAAAGAAAGAAAAAGAACGCGCGAGAGCTCGTCTGCCGCGCCTTCCGTGGTTTCATGAACGTGCAGGAGGAGATGCGGTGTAGAACTGTTTAGGCTCTAAAAATATACTAAATGGCGTAGTTTCGAGTAAATTCTGGACGCTACCCACTCAGGACACTTGGAATACATTGGACGAGCAGTATGGAGGAATATTGACAAGTTTTTGTGGACTTTTATGGATCTTTTTGGCTCGGGCACAATCAAACTCCATTATATGAAAGTTGGGGGGAAAACGAGAAGTTGTCCTGATCTCCGGCTGCATTTGACATATTAAAAAAGTGCTCCAGAGTCTTGCTCACCATGAGGGTAAGTGGAACATAAAGTTAAATCTTTCTGTGGGTGAACTATTCCTTTAACAAATCCTTTCGTCCGTTTGCTGGTATAAAACATTTTTCAAATGTTAATGTTTTAGATGTAACCAACCTCCCAACAAAATGTCATTTTTGCTCAGAGATGAAAATCCTTGTTGTTTAAGAACATAAATTTAAAAAACTGAGCTGACCCCCAATCTGTAATAGAGACTCTCAAGGAGGCTGAGAGCCTGGCACTGCTTGCTCATGCTCTCTGCATTAAGTTTAACACTTGACTCACTTTCCCTCCCATCATTGCCTTCATCCTGCTTTGCTGTCTTTTCTCATCGTTCACTTTTGTTCTTGCTATTTTTTCACTGCCCTTTTTTTTTCCTTCTCATCTTCGTCAACGTTCCGCCTCCCCGCAGACCTCCTGCTAGGTTTTACTGATGAGGTAAAATGTTGGTCCCATCTGGAGTAGATGACACTAACATCTGCTAACTGATTCCACTCTAACTCCCACTCCATCTAAAAATCACCACCAAACAGTATAAAACAAAAGCACTGTCACTGAAAGCTCCAAACTTCACAAGATTTTTTTTACACATACCTTAAGTCTCTTTTTAATGTTTTTCTTTACTGCTGGTATGCCCCCTCCCCCTTTGTTTAAACTCCATTTCAATATTAGAGTTATAATTTCCAGTGTTGCAGCTCGTCATTTCACCAGTTTGCTGCCAAGTTTTTTTCTTTTAGCCATAATTACCTGTCTCTTTAACACACACACTACTGCACTCTCATGCTGATTAGTCTGTGACCTTGATGCTACAGAAACAAATACAAAGTCAGCATCATGGTAATTATATCTTCTCAATATTCCCTGGTGTAAATATGACTCAGAGTGCATTTTCAGCATAATCTGACAAGGGAATGGGACTGTTTTATACATCTGCATTATGGGAGAAGTTAATCTGTATTTAATCTGATAAGTGCTTTTTTTTTTACATATTCATTTACATCTAATTTATATTTTGTTGTTGGAAACACATTAATTCACATTTAATTTGGTCACAAAATGACTTAAACTTTGTATTAATTTCAATGGAAACTATAGCCAAATACAAACTGGTCTAATGAGCAGTTGCATCATGATCCTTAAATAAAGCATGTTAAGTCCGCCACATGTAGAAATGACCTGTTGGCCATGCATGTGTCAGCTTTTTTGGCATACAAGTGACATGACTATAACTGCAATCCATCAACAACAAAATTGCTTTCTAACCCCAACATTACAGGAGGGGTTGACAGTTAAACTCACAATTTAATGTCATGTTACTTGATATTTACATTTCAAAATCTGCAGCTTTCACAGGTTTTTTTTTTTTCTTATTCTTCCAAACAGGAAACAGACTGCAGCATTAATCAGACACCTGCTGCAAATTAATGCTCCTCCCGTTCCAGCCTCTTCTCTCTGGAAATGTGATTAGAGTGTAGAGCCTGAGGCTGAGGATGGAGAAACAGGGCTGTTTACACATTGACGTTCTGGTGGTCTCAGCATGCATTGCTATGAAAATATTGCACATCAGATACAGTGTATCCAAACTATAAAGGGGATTAGATTATGCTCTCTGTGTATACACAGCAGGAACCATAACAATGCCGTTGAGCATGGAAAGATGAAGGACCAGCATGACATGACGTGTTGTGTGAGCTGATTTCTGTCTGTGTGCTTGACAGACTCAAACTGTTCAAGCTGTTTTATCCCCAGCTGTGTAAAGATTATACTTCATGAAACTCCTGTATGTAGTTACAAGATACTTTCAGCTACACTGATACACTAGTTAATTGTAAAAACAATCAATGCAACACCATGTAGAACATTTCAGCTGCTAAGTCAAGTAAAACCATATTTTAGTCTGATTGATTCTCTGTGGATCTTGCAAACTAACAAAAAAAAAAAACCAAAAGCAACCAAAAACATCATGACATTTAGCTTAACTTTGATGATTAAAAATAAAACAAAATGATAAAATGTTTGTTAAAGAAAACTTGCCAAACTGCTTCCAGTTACATACCAAATTAGCTAAAAAATAAATAAATAAAATAGAATAAAAAAAAAAAAAAAGGTTGTGCTGGACCTGTAATGCAGAACTGATTCCATGAACATCAGCTAACTATTTCTAACTATTTTGGTCCAGCCACCAAACATGAGTTCAGGGGTCAGATTTGGCCGTGGAGACTGGATGTTTGCAAAGTAAATTAATCAGACAGATCTTTTACATGCAATTTAGCCAGTGACAGGATTTCCAACTCTCACATTTTAACCATGAAATGCATCTGACCCATGTCACACGCTTTCATGCCTCAAGTCTGTTTTCTAATCAGTGAAAGAAAATATTCAAACTGATGACCTCTCAGTGGGAACACAGATGATGGACGGATTCACATTTAATTTTTCAGAGTATGAACTCTGTCACTTGAAAACTTTTCCAGCTGAATTGTACCCCAATGTAGTGATCTCAAACCCCAATGTCTTAGAAAAAGGATACACACATCTAACTAAATATGCTTTGGAACACGAATCAGAACATGCAGCAGAACGAACAAGGCAGAACGACTGAGAACAAACAATGGACAAACTTGGAACAATGGGTAAAGAATGAGAAGAAACCTGCTCTGAACGCAGCAGAGTTCAGAACCATGGATCACTCGGGGAGGAGTGATGGAGAGAAGAACATGACTTTAACCTTGATGTAAACCACTTACATATTTTTGTACCTTCCAGTGAAAGCCATTTTTAATTTTTGAATCGCTCATGTGCCAGTATTTTTATTATCAACCATCCCCTGACATCAGTCCTGGAGCTGCACGTCTCTGGGGAGACGGATGAGAGAGAGAGAGGACGAACCAGAACCACCACTGAGCTGACAGCCTGCAGAGAGCAAGACGAACTTCCAGGAGATTGGGAAGATTTTTAGGATTCATCCACCCGACAGTCTTCCAAAGGATAGGGAAAAAGCCGAGAGGAAACAGGGGGGGGGAAAACCCCAAATAAAAAGCCGGGGGAGATCCCCCCTTTGGACTGATGTCACAAGAAACTGGTGATGGTGAATTAATCTTCCTTGATTATTCAAATAATCTAGGCCTACAGTTTACCAGACCCATTTAACTGCTTAGTTGGATTAAGAAATCCTTCTTTCCTTTTTTTTGAACATTTATTAATTAACTGAGGTTTAATTAATTTATGCTTCATTTTCATACCATCTCAGGTTTCTTTCACAAGATAACTTTTTGGTTGATAATGATGCTCACATATTTCCTGTATATATCTTGTACATACTTTATCTCATGAAGTTTGTAGACCAGTTAAAGGAGTGATGACATAGCAGTTAAAAACTAGTTTATGTTGTTGGCATTACTGCATATGTAAATACTCCAAAGAAAAACGACATTTTTTACAGCGGAGTATTGTTTTGAAACGCCAGACCTCACTTCCTCAGTAATACAGTTGGGTCCGGTGATGATATGGAGCTTTACCCGGAGAGACCACGTTGACTTCATTTTGATTGGCTACACCTTATTTGGCTATGACCTTATTTGGAGAATCTAGGTCAAGCTGCGGTCGGAGTTTGCTAAAGGCTAACTGCTAGCAACATGGGCACTTCAGACAGTGTGAGCTACGTTTATCAGACAAGACAGCATTTAGAAAATAAATAAACTTACAGGTAATGACAAGGTTGTGGCCCCCTCCCTCAGTGTTGCTGCAGAAGTTTTCTTTTAAATCCATTTGTTTGAAAATCCAGACCTGACTGCACAGAAGTTACTACTAGCTCCATACATGCAGCTGAATCAGACAGGGGGGGGGGGGGGGGGGGGGACGGGGGGACGGTGCATAAACCGTTAGGAGAGAGAGAGGAGGGGGGCGCTGTTTACTTGATAGTGTGCTCTTATTGGAGCAATTAAATTACGTAGAATGATAGAACTACGTAGAATGATAGCCTGCTGTCTGATTCAACTGTTTCTGAGCAAAGAAACAAAGCTGACAGACCATAAACAGGAACTTTGATTCTCACTCTGGACATTCACATGGCCTCATCAGTGCACAACAGATCATATTATACCCCAAAAACCCCAGAAAAGTGAAATTTGATGTCATGGCACCTTTAATACTGTAAATACTCCATATTATTCTAACTAGTTGTTGTTTGTGGTTTTTCTGATGTATCATGATGAGTCAATTTAAGCAAGAACTCATGAAAGCGTCCTGAGACTGATCACTTTATTAAATCAATCTAAGAATTGATTTAAGATTTTAATGGTTTTCCTTGCTTCCATTACATATCAAATAACTCAGGTGGTGCTCCGAGGCTATGTTAGTATTGATATTAACAGAGATATTAATATTAATATCATATATGGTGACGCTACACCAAGTAATCCTTACTATAAAATAAAGCATGTTCAGATTTTTGGTCTTTAAGGCCATGATTTTGAATTCCTGTTGTCATAAAACTTGATTCTTTCTATCTATCTATCTATCTATCTATCTATCTATCTATCTATCTATCTATCTATCTATCTATCTATCTATCTATCTATCTATCTATCTATCTATCTATCTAGGCAAAAAGTATTGGACAAGTCAATATTTTTATCAGAAAATATGTTCCTAGAGCTATTGACATGAAATTTACACCAGATGTCGGCAACAACCCAAGCAATGCACACATACAAATAAATTAGTTAAATGACACAGGGAATAAGTACTGAATATGCTTACTGAAATTTATTTAATATTTAGAGCAAAAACCCGTTGTTGGTTATTAAAGTCTCAAGACGCCTCCTGTATGGAGAAACCAGTGAAATACATTGCTCACGTGTGATTTTAGCCTATTCTTCCATACAAATGCCTTCAAATCTTCAAGGTTCCAGGGTTAGGGGTCTGCCAGCACCACATGCTGAAAAACAGCCCCACACCATGATGTTCCCACCTCCAAACTTCACTGTTGCTATGGTGTTTTGGGGGTCAAGAGGGGTGCCATTTGTCCTCCGAACATGTTGTGTCTTAAAGGGATATTGTGTAAGTTATCCTGTGTTTTATTCACAAAAACTGATTATTTGGTTCAAAAGTGTTTTTTCATTAATCAGTAATCACTCCCATCAACAAACTGAAGTGCTTCTCTAAGTTCTAAATTTGCCGTTCGTATCATTCATTTAGACATCGAGCGGGGCGGCTCGGTGAAGGCTGCCATGTCGTATCGCCATGTTTTTGCGTTCCGGAGAAGCGTGACAGTAGGAAAACACAGAAACTCACCGGACACACCGGAGTTTTCAGCTCAGTTCGAGGTAATGCCTTTGAAAAGTCACCGCGCTGCAGTGAGGAGAAACCAGCGTCTCACTGATGCTGGGTTCACGTGCAGTCGGGCAGATGGCCGTCGGTAACAAACCAGATGTAATTTTTATCAATGAAGCCGAGCAAAAGACGGTAAAACATGGGTCAGGGAAAACAATACGACATCGCCATGACAACAAATCAGATGTGGACTGATGTTACTGTAAGTGACGGACCACGTCTTCACATAGAGGCCGGTGATAACTTTACATGCATCGGCTGTCGTCGGTCTGCCCGGTTTCACGCGAATGCAGCATGAAAAGTACGAGGGAGCTGCTCCCGATTACACAGTGTCCCTTTAAGACATCCGAAGAGTTCAATTTTGGTCTCATCTGACCAGACTTTTTCCCTGAATGTCATGGCTTTGCATTTTGTATGATGTCAGAATAAACCTTTTAAAATCAACTACAACCTACCCAGGTGAACTGAATTAGACTTTCTCTAAACTTTTAAATGCACATGTACACTGTTCAATGTTTAAATATTCATTTCACATCATGCTGTTCTCCAAAAAGATGAGATTAATCACAAAAAAAAAAAAAAATAGTGTCTAAACCATGACTTGACCTCTAAATGTTCCAACCTGTCCTTCAAAGTCATACGTACTATACGGTCGTTTTTGCATGCACAAAAATACGCTCACTGTGAGCGTATTTCACATGCTCCCTGTCACCCCTGGCGGCGGCAGGCGGAGAAATGACGGCGAGTCTGACTAAAGAGAAGGAAGCCGACTAAGAAAGACATTTAGTAACTGGTTGAAACACTTGAGGCAGTGTTTAGCTCAACTAGTTGGGAAGCTGCTTCCAGTAGTCAGAGGGCTGCAGTTCTTCCACGCAGCCGGTCGGTAAGATTCTCAGTCTGGGACCCACTGCAGCCCCCCACCCCCCTCCCCCCTCCCATCCGGTGATATAAAGGCCGTCAAAGCCTGAAGAAACACCTGATTACGATACGACAGTGTGCGTTTATTATGTCACTTATTTGAATTCTGTTTATTTATATTCATTGACAAATGTGCACGTATGTGACATGAAAAAAGTTACTGCCAGCCACCTCAACACCGCACATGTCCTGTTAATCCCTTTCTTCTGGCTCGTTGTTAATAGCGTCCTTAGCAACCACCGTTGCAACAATCACAAAACCTGAAAGAATGTCCGTCAAAACGAAAAAGAACTTTAGGTCGTTTACATGACACGAAGGAATATTATGAAAACAATGTGTATATTTGACGCTAGAAACGTTATTAGAACAAAGCTGAAACCGCAATCTATCTTAAAAAAATACCAATTTCTACTGAAGATTGAAGGGGCATCCGCCATTTTTCTTTTGGTCACACCAGGGAGGAACGAGGCAGTCATGTAACCACCACTGGAAGTCGCTATTGGACGCTTGTGAGGAAAACGTAAATATAGGTCGTATTACCACTAGGAGTCGCTATTGGACGCTTTTAATAAAAAACGTAAATATAGGTCGTATTTTCGTGCATGCAAAAACGACCGTCTAGTACGTACGACTTTGGAGGACAGGTTGAAATGTTCTGGTTCAATGACATCTTGTTTCTTAAGAGTCCTTTTGCATTTGTAGTAGACATCATTAGACCAAAATGACAGAACATATGACAAGTGATTGAGACATTGTCGTTTTTATGTTGAGGTATACCCACCATTGGTAGTTTTTGTTTAAAGGAATAGTACACCCACAGAATGATGTGCCTTCATTTTCTACTCACCCTCATGCTAATCAACACTGTGGAGCACTTTTTCAATATCTCAAATGTGGCCAGATATTGGATAGGTTTTTGTTTTCCCCCAACTTTAATATAATGGAGTTCACCGGTGCCCGATCCAAAAAGGTCCATGAAAGTCCACAACAACTTGGCAATATTCCTCCATACTGCTCGTCAAATGTAATCCAAGTGTCCTGAGTGAGTAGCGTCCATAATTTACTCCAAATGACATCATTGAGTGTATTCTTATAGCTTAAACAGTATTACATGTAGGTGCCACAAAGTGTGTCCATGAGAGTTCACGTCACTGCTGAAGCCGCTGTGAAGAAATTGTCTGAGATGGAGGAATTACCATAATTCCAGTTAAATGTCCAACATTCATGATATCAATGTGTGAACATTTTACATTTTCCTTAAATTATATCCAAAAGTTGAATATCCCTAACTTTTTGTGAGAAGTGTATGGCTTCAGGCAGGGTGATTCAAATTGTTTGGGGCTTAGCATTGCAGGAATTGCAGATATCCTTTTAAACAGGATGCTTCAACTCTGTCTCTTCTTAGGCTGACATTCATACTTACATTTTAAATACAGGTGAACAAAATTCACACAGAAATGTTAGATCTTTACGGTTGGAATCTATTGTACCGAGCACATAATATTCCCATAATGGTGTGTTCACACTGAACACATTTTTCTAGTGGCATGTTTTAGTCATCTGAGGCTGCATGATCTGAGATTTTTTTTAAAAACTTGCCCTTTCCAGGATCGTAGCAAGCAGAATGATGCTCTGACTGCTTTGTTGTGTTGAACAGATTTACTTTACCAAGGAGAGCTTTATGAATGTAAGGCTCCTCTTGATATTCTGAGTTTATTCACTTCTTTTTAACTTAATATTCGTTTAACTGCATTTTACATTATATTTCTGGGCTTGACGAATGGCAACGGAAATTAAGGAAAGAAAAATGAGTAGCACAGAAAGAAAAGTGAAGAGAAGAAGGAGGGGAAAAAAACATGGATACACTTACACAAATCAACTCATCCCTCTGGACCCCCCCCCCCCCCCCCCCCAAAAAAAAAAAAAAAAAGAAAAAGAAATTCCATGGTCTTTGCTGGAGAACAAAAGCTAGCAATCCCCTACAGGAGGATCTGTAGGTGACAACCTAGCTGAAAACAACTTAAATAAAAAAAAGACAGCTACTGGAAAATCATGATGTCATACATACACACACAGAACGACGCAGAAAGGAGGTAAAACCTAGGCAGTAGCAGTTAATAGTACACACCCAATGAGAAGCACAATCACAGTGTCGTCATGCAGAATGAAAGGTGTTCTATGGCAGTGTTTCTCAATCCTGGTCCTCAGGGACCCCTGCCCAGCTGGTTTGAAATAACCTCCCCTTCTGTCTCCTTAATACAGCAGCACATGTAGAAGTCATTATTATTCATGTAATAATGCTCAGTATCAAACTGTAACAACCACAAAAAGTAAGCTGTATTATTAAGTCCTAAGATTCAATTTACTCTTTTCTTGGGACCTAAATAGTGCCTAATGTCTGTCTTCCTCTTGCTCATGTTGGCTCTGTGAATGAAATCTAAGTATGGTTCAGTAAAGTAATGAATTTAAATAACTACAACTACAATGAATCAGCTTTCAGAACACACAGATGTATATCCACATATATGTACAACAACCCAAATAGATTAAACAGTGAAAATTACTGTAAGGGGTTATTTCTAAAGCTAACATAAAAAAGGCAAAAGCATTTATTATTAAAGTTTAATATTTATATCTAATACATATATATTTAATGAATATTTAATATTAATTTAATATTTAAATTTAATATAAAATACTAAGACACTAATATTAAAATTATGTAATAGTTTAATAGGATGCCTTATGCCAACAGACAAATAAACAAATAACACAACTAACACGCAAAAATCTGAATTACATTTCTCTTGTCATTTCAACATAGTGTTTTAAAGGTACAGTATGTAAGAATTACTGAAATCTAGTGGTAAAGATGGGTATTTGAAAGAAAACATGTTTTCTTTCAAATGAATGAAATGAAATGAATGAAAAATACTTTATTCATCCCAGAAGGGAAATTCAGTATTGTAAAAGCTCACTTGAAAGCATCTTTATGTCTGGAGAATTCTGGCCACTAACAGCCACCGTATACTCATACATAATATTAATGACTTAATATTTCTGCACTGTTGTGAATATACGGTGGCTGTTAGTGGCCAAAATTCTCCAG
The DNA here is from genome assembly GCA_023101725.1 of Atherinomorus stipes. Lineage (NCBI taxonomy): Eukaryota > Metazoa > Chordata > Actinopteri > Atheriniformes > Atherinidae > Atherinomorus > Atherinomorus stipes. The sequence continues at coordinate 107,722 of JALJCO010012532.1, forward strand.
ACATAAAGATGCTTTCATGTGTGAGTGGATCCAGTAGTCTAAGGTTTAGCTATGACTGTACTATGAGTAACTATTTTTAACGTATTTTAAAGATATTACTGATTCTAAACAGTCTTTGACTCCCATTAAATAAAGCTGGTACAGAAGTTTGAAAGTTTAGAGGTTCTCACTTTACACACATTGTTTTGTTCATTTAGGGACACTGTAGTAAAAATTGTGGAACAAATATGGCCGCCTCCATATGTGCACCGCCCAGCAAGTAGATATAAATGACTCATTCTAAGAAAATAAACATATGACAGCTATGCTAGTGCAGCGATTACCCAACGGTAGAAACACATTTTTAAATTATGTATCACATTTTACTGCCATTGACCTCTGAATTTTTACATACTGTACCTTTAAACTTGAAATATTTCCCTTAATGTATACAGCTAAAGTAATATTAATGTAATCATACACCGTTTTAAAAAAAACGAAGTATAAAGATGCAATTGCAGCATTGTTTGGTACAGAAACACATCAAATGTAAACTTTGATCCACGCAGCCCTAAATACTTATGAAAATCTGAACGTGAGTGAATAAAGCAAGGCAAGAATATCCAGGACAGGACAATCTACACTGTTTGCTATGAGGCTAAACTACTATTTAGAGTCCTAGTAGGTGAATCCATCTCCATTCCTGCTGCCCCACGCACCAGGGCACCACCACCACCACCACGTTTTGAGAGGCACAAAGCGTTTACCATGCATCCAAGGGGATGGATGCCAGAGTTGGAAAATCTGAACATTTGCAGCTTGATGCAAGGCATCAACCAATCAGAGCGACTCAGCATTGTGATGTAGAGACACATTTTCTGATAAATGAAATACCAAGAAGAACCCTGGAGCTCTCTTCACTTTACAAACACAATGGAGGAAAAACCAGGAATGGACTGGGAAAAAAATTGTCCCAGCCACATTGAACCTCAAGTGACCCACTAGGAAAGATGATGAAGCCTATGAATGAAAGCAAACTTTGTTGTGACAGTGTGGGCTACTGTTTAAGTACAAGTAGGTTGGTCCTATATCATACTCATGCCTTATCATAGTTACAATCATAACTTCCATACAGACTTAATCAAGCCGACCATGTGATCATGGTGGCTCCCATTGTGTGTTCCTGGGACAGGTGATGGGTAATTCCTATATTCTCTTCAATATCATCCTGAATATCATACTGAATATACTTTCAATATCCAACTTGTCTTGGCTTGAGTCATAAAACATGGGTGGTTTCAACTTAGAGGTAGTCCTAAATTTACCTTCGGTTGCAACTGATGTTCTTAATAAATTAAATGGTCTTGAAATTGCTTGTCTCCAACCATAAGACATGTTTGCTTTACAGAGAACCACCAAATGACTGTCAACCATAGTCTGTTTTACTGTCCAAAAGTTAAAACTGACTCAGGCTGCTCTTGGATCTGTAAGGAGGTCTTCTGTCAGACCTCTTAGAAACAGATAATCAAAATGCACTGGACACAGGGAATGTTGGCTCCCTGTGCAGAAGTCTCTGACCAGTTTTCACCCTCAGATTTTTTATAGATCACTGGAGCAAAGCAAAGTCTTCCTACTTCAAACACCCCATACCCCTCTATCTTTGCTATCCACAAATACTTTTTGTTAACTTGTGTTTGTTGTTTGACACCATCATTCTACAATTCCTGCTGTAAAAACTTAACTTGGGTCTCTGGAAGAGTCATTATCTGTCAGTGGATAGCTAAAGAGTTCCAAACTACAGTGGTTTTAGTCAGCTGTCACTCAGTCAATACACCTAATTAACTATTTGGTTGGATTCAGCTGCCAAATTGGACATGGGAACACTACAACAGACAGTTTGGATCGCTGAGAAGATTCTTTGCTCCCTTGCTACATCTTAAAACCTGTCTGATTCTACAATGAGAAAAAGGGAATAAATAAATTCAGACCATTCTCACCCGGGCTACAAATTCCTGATCTTTTTGGTCTACAGCTGGAGCCCTGAGCATCAGGAAATTCAGGCACAAGAACAATTTTGTCCCCTCAGGCTACTTCCCTCATGAACAATTGAACATCCTTGCAAGGCCTCTTAGTGCGATATTCTTACCGTGTAATATTTATTATAGCCTCACTTAGTTGTAATCTTGCCTGCACATGTGTACATTTAAGCTAAATTTGACCATTTTTAAATCTCTGTGCTTTGCTATTCTGTTGTATTTGTGCCTCCAAGGCATAAAAATAAATCCTTGAATATTTGAGCACACTTGGAAAATTTCTTCTTGTAAGCTTGCTCTTCAGTGTTCAGAGTATGTTGTGGGGTGGTTGTTGGGGTGTTGGGGACTGCCAGGTACCAGTCCTCTCAGGTTTGTCCCGCCATGGTTTACCTTTGTAATGTAACACACAAGCCACTGCCTGGGATGGTGCAATGAGAAAGGGCATTGGATCCATCTCAGACCCTGGTGTCTACTCCTCTTTGAAAAAGCTTCATAATTTAAAATTACGCTTGTTACAAAGAATAGATGAGACTTTAGTGTATTTGAGTGTGTGTATCAAGGCCCACTTGGGCCTTAAAGTCATTTAAGCCTCTGTTAGTCTAAAAAAGTGGGTAATTTAGGATTCAGCAAACTCCAAATCTTCATTAGGCACAGTGTGGGCAGAAGTTCATTCAAAAGAAATATCTCTAGATTAAGGGACTACCTGACAATCCACTGCTCATTAACACTAAATCTTTTCAGTCCTTTTCTACCCTGCTTATCTTCTTTTCAATCACTGAATTTTCCTCTCCTGAGCTAATTACCCATCCACCATTTTATTGGTCAATGCCACTCCTGTCCTCCCTTTTATTCGCCAATCTCACCCTTTTTCATGTCATATCCTTTTTAATCACCCATTTTTTCCCTAGACCTTGGTCACCCCTGCAGTGTCTCCTTCCTCCTCTCTAATCTTTGTCATATCCTTTTCTCTCGTCCAACTCTGGTTTAGGTTTCCATGGCATGTTCTCGCTATCACACTGTCTCAGTTTAGAAAGTATAAAAAAGAAATCTGTGAATGGAAATCAAAATACTTTATCTTCACTTTTTCTTGTCTGATCCTTTGTCTAAGGCTCCGATGTGGTCAGGGCATTCCCAGATGCTTTGTTTCATATCTTGTGTATGTGTTATCATGAAAAAGGTTTTACAGTCAGCAGGTAAAGATAACTAAAAGCAAAGCAGGAGATTTCAACAAATTGCATTCACCTCACCTTATCTTACTCTTTGTAACATGCTGAAGAGACTATTAACTGTAAAAAATGGTAAAGCAGAGCTCTAGAGCAAATATTCTGTTTTTCTTTTTTTATTCACTGCCTTCCACTGTCAAAAGGCTTGCATGTTAGATTAATTAGGTTAATTGATTGCTCTAAATCTCCCCTAGGAATAAAGGCTACATTATTCTTCTCCGACTGCGTAATGCGTTATCCAACTACGTAACCACAGAAACCCCTCGAGCCTTCACAGTTCTCCGTCATGATGCCGGATACGCAGTGCAATTTCCCGCCTATCAGTCGCTATGCAAAACTGGCCTAGTCCTATGATGCCAATGGTTGGTAACCTCTGTCCATAACCTTGATGGTTATTTTGCTTCCACTTACAGTGATCGGTGGCATCCGAGAGAGAGACTGTTGCTGTTGTTGCTGCAGCTGAATAACATTGAAACAGACATACTTTTGATGCAAAAACAGAGATTTTGGTATTTCTTCACTTTTTTAGCCAAACATTCTTCGGTTGGAGTTATCTCTGCGTCTTCGTAGGCTAGTTGGAATTTTAAAAATAGTCCTGCCACTGTTTACGTTGTGATAGGCCAATCACAGCCCTTGCCATTTCCTCTGTCCCTTCACAGAGTGATGGACACTTGAGAAATATTTCATGCAGCCGGAGACGATGGAGAGGCTCCCCGACAGGTTCTCCGTCGACGTAGAGGAGTCTTCGTAACCTACGTAGAGCACTTTACGGACAACTATAAATTAGCCTTAAAAGTGAGTGTGTCATCTGTCTCTCTGTGTTACTGTAACACACTTTATTTTGGTGTGAGACCATCCTCCCTCGCACGTCTCCAGTTGGTGCAGAATGCAGCCGCACGCCTTTTAACTGGAGTACGTAAGAGGGAGCACCTAACCTCCACTCCAACACTCCCTCCACTGGCTGCCTGTGCATTTTAGAGTTCATTTTAAGATTTTTTTATTTGTTTTTAAATCTTTAAATGGTTTTGCCCCTCATTACCTCTCTGAGCTTCTCCACCCCTACACTCCTGCTTGGTGCCTCAGGTCAGCTGAGCTGCTGCTCCTGGAGTTACCGAGGTCCAGACGGAAGCTCAGGGGGACGGAGCTTTTTCAGTTGCTGCTCCAAAACTGTGGAACGAGCTCCCCCTCCCCATTAGACAATCCTCATCACTGTCCATTTTTAAAACTAATCTTAAAACCTACTTTTATTCTTTGGCTTTCAACACAGCAGGAGACTCTGTTTTAGTGTATTGTGGTTTGTTTTAGTTGCTGCTTTTATTTGGTTTGATTTATTTTCTATCATTTTTACTTATTTATTTCTAGTTTTATTTATTTTAACTTTTAAAGGAGTCATCACCTGGAAATCCTACTTTTTCACGTTAAAACATGTGTACTGGACCTCAGTTATAACGTGCCAGAAACTCAGGAGAGTGAAAGTGACTTCGTCTTTGAGTGCGGGCTCTCTCTTCTCACCAGAATCGACCACAAGCACGCGCTCTCCACAGTACGCGAATTGAATTTCTTTCTCCCAATGACATGAACTAGAGAGGCTGCTAGCTGCTAAGCTAGCCTCTTTAGCGCCGCCTAAAAGCAGCTGATTACCTGCCACGGAGGAAACATGACCAGCTGTTATGACATGAACTAGAGAGGCTGCGAGCGAGCTGCTAAACTAGCCTCTTTAGCACCACCTGAAGGCAGCTGATTACTGTACCTGCCACGGGAGTAAATCAGCTTTGTCAGAAAGGACGCCAGAGACAAGGAGGAGGAGGAGGGAGGGGGGAGAATGTTGTGCTAAGTTGCCTCGGCAGAAATTCATCAGTTTTCGGTGCTTTAACAGGAGAGACAGCACTACCAGGCACCAGTGGATTATATTTATCAGTGAGGATGTGCAGTCGATAAGTGTTGCTGCTTGTGTAACTTATTGTCTTTTGTGTAAGAGACCAGTAAACGGTGGTAGACGAGCAGACAAGCTGCTAATGTAGCTACAAAGACTAACACTGTTTGGTTAACTTCATGTCAGACGTCTGCTCCTTATATTCATCAGAGTCCAGCCCTTTAACTCTGCGTATCCTCTCTATCAACCACACCGTTACATTTTATCACGTTTTTCTCTGTTGGGACATAATTTCCTTCACTTGGTCTGTCCTGATAAAACTTTGTTTTGGCTTTGACGTTTGCCTCGTGAACGCGCTTACAGACAGGTCTAACTCTCGTACGTATTCTCGCGACAAACAAAAGTTGGAGATAAAAAGAGGTCAAAATGAGCTCATTAAATTTTCGTCCCACCCAACTAGAATTAAAAATTCATTTGAAGATAATTTAAGAAGGATTGTGTATGTAAAACACTAGGTTATGACACCTCTAATTATTCTGTTGTTTTGGAATTGTTTTAACTATCTGCTTGTTGTGTACAGCACTTTGTTTCAACTGTGGTTGTTTTAAAGGGCTCCATAAATAGAGTTCAGTTGAGTTGGCCCTGCGACACACAGTATCCAGGGTGTCCCTGCCTTTCACCTGATAATAGCTGGAGTAGGCTCTGGTGATCCCATGACCCTGAATTGGACAAGCGATATAAAGGATGAATGCATGCAGCTGTCGTCATCATTTTAATCAATAAGCACAGCAAGCCCTCAAATTTTTTTTCAGCTATCAGACAGACTCACCAGTGGGTACACTGGGCATTTTCCTGGTGGACACTGATTTTTTTGGGCTGGCATAATTTATTAAAAAAAAAAAAAAAAAAAAGGATTAGTTGCTCAACTGACACCGGGCCGGCTTGCTCTTATTTTTAAAGGGCACCCCATTTTGTTTTTGTCCTTATGCCTGAGTCATAATTTCATCCAGTCAGCACTCGACTTTCCTGATCACAGGCTCATAAAGCCCACTGATCTGCAACCAATCAGTTGTTTGGTTCAGCCCAGTGTCTGTTAAGAACTCAAACCCCCATTGGTGATTGTACCAGTGAATGCAGCCAGAACCAAGTACAGAAAATGGAGACGAGGCACAGAGAGAGTGCGCAATCGGTAAGTCTGATCCATTTGAGTCAGTGAGTGGTGAGTACACTAGCCGTTTATGAATTTATAATGAAGTGATGAAAACACCTTAAAAAAACGGCTGTTATATTACTGTTTTGGTTTACCTGTTTACACTGATGAAATTAGTTGGTGAGGTGAGAGTTTCCAGCAGGAGAAGAGCTGGTCAACCGGTTGTGTTCACTGGTTAACTTGTGTTTACTGGTTAAAATAGCAGATCTTTTAGTTCTTTCATATCTTCCTGAATTAAATAATGTTAAAAGTGACTAAATCACCACTAACAGTGAGTCAGCAGCTTTTGGGGGAGTGTGTAGCCTAGTGGTTACAGAGGAGGGTTTTGGTCTGAGAAACCATGGTTTGAGTCCCCAGCGTGGCACTAACAGTGGCCTGCCGTGGACCCTTGAGCAAGGTCCTTGACTCCCACCAAATCGCTCCATATGTGCTGTAAAATGGCAGCCCATTGCTCACTCCTAGAGATGGGTTAAGAGATTAATTTCCCAATTGGGATCAAAAACATGTAAATCAAGTATAAAGAAGATGAACAGTTTATCTGATTCCTCATTTCTGATGTCATTTTTTTGTTTGTTTTCTCCATCAAATACAAAGAATGAATGTTGATGTAATATTCAGCACTATGGAGTAAAGATGTTTATCTGATAGAAGTATTAAATGTGTCTACTCTCGCTGATCCCTCCTAAGTCACAGCATGGTTTTAAGAAGTTGCAGGGTTGATATGCACAAGGGGAAAAAAAAAATGATGGTGTGATTATGAAAAATGATCATCATATATAGGCCAATCTAGGCTAAAATACCAGGGCCATTTTTTTGTTCCTGTCTGCCCCTGGCTATCAGGGATGATTTGAAAGAACCTGCCCCCAGTCTCTTGTTACTTTTGTTTGAGCATGGTAAAATGTGCATTTTTTTCTTGTGCACATCTTAAGATAAAATGTCAAAAATATGCCAATTCTGCAACAACCTTCACACATCTTTCTTTCCTCCCTCATCCATCTTTACTTCCACTTCACTGCTCTAACCCACGTTTATGCTGCATCCCAACATGCCATCAGCGGTGAGCTCCTTTGTGGTTAACTAGCACCATCAGGTTGTGTTACTGTTCATTGTTTGCTAATTGGATATAAGTGTTATTTGTATTCAGCGTTCCCTCCGATCACAGCTGTGCTGCGTAAGGTGATTGCTCTCCTGTTGCTAATTGTGCTGACGAGCATATAGAGGTACTGCCGAGCTTTGGTAATGATGGTAAACACATTTGTCAATTTGTATGACCGGGTAAAGCGCGAACAAACTGAAGTGGCTCAAGGTTTGTGTGCATGTCTGGAAAGTACAAAGGAGTAAATTAATTGCAATAATCGCTAGCAAAGGATGAATTTAAAGCAGTCATAGCTTTGTTTTTCATGCCACTTTCAGGCCCAATCATAAACTGACCCCTAAACACTAACCATCTGTTTGCGTGTTCCCACGGAGGCTCCACCATATTAAGGAACATCCCAAGGAGGACAAGTGGACAGTTCAGTCCTTTATTTGTGAGTCTGCATCGGTGCAGTCTCGCTGGAATTTTGCAGCAGGTGTGACGACTAAATGGAAGAAAAAACAGCCATGTTCTGCACTTTTCCTACATGTTTGTCAATACTGACAGAAAATCACAAATGGGATAGTTTTATATGCATTCATATATTTCACATGATATTGGTATTATTCTTATTTGACTTATGAATTTTACCTGTCCGTTGTTTTCATAAAGTGAATTTTTTTGGGGACCAGAATTTTTTTTTTTTTTTTTTTTTTTAACTTGTCCTGTCCAGCATCGAAGCAAGCAGAATGGAAATCTGATTGCTTTATTCTGTTGAACAGTTTTGCTTTATCAAGCGGAGCTTTATGAATATAAGGCTCCACTTGATATCATGTTTATTCATTTTATTTCTTTATTTAAACATTTGTCTATTACACCATTCCATTTCATACTGCTGGGCCTGACAAGGGAGAAATGAAAGTTAACAGAGGTAATGATAGAAAGTGAAACAGAAAGAGAGGAGTAAGGAAGAGGAAGAGAGAGAGGAGAGAAAACATGAATCCACTTACACAGTTCACTGGTACATCTGTACCGCGATCCCTAAACAACCAAGGTCTCTGTTGGAAAACAAAACAAGCAATCCCCTACAGGAGGACCTGCAGGTGGCTTAAATATCCTCAGATCATACAAACACACACAGAACTACGCAGAGAAGAGGTACAACCTAGTCAGCGCAATGGGAAGTAGAGAAGAGGTACAACCTAGTCATCGCAATGGGAAGTAGAGAAGAGGTACAACCTAGTCATCGCAATGGGAAGCAGTGTCACAGTGTCAACATGCATAATAAAGGGTGCTCCGTGGTGATACAGTCATGGGGACCAGAAATTTTAAGTCATTTACAAATGAGTGTGACAAATTATTTTCAGACAAATTTATTTGACATGGGCCTCTTTGTGTTGCCATGGTGATGACTGCTTTCCTTTTCTGATGGAGGGAAGAGGAGCGTCCAGTGTCTTCTTTTTCCTTCACTTCCAATTGCAGTGCCCTCTACAGCTGCAAGTGTGACTTCACTTGGAGTGACACTTAAGCTAGGCACACACTACAGGATTCCTGAGACGTTCATAGATGTAGAGACCACACACTTGACGATTACAAAAGACAAATCACACAAGATTTGCCTCTTCTGATCATATAGACTGATCCGACGAGCGTTTTGTGTGTGGCGCCATCTTGCGGCGCCGCTATTAAGATGGGGACTAGTCCCAATTACCTCCTATCTACCAACATGGAAAGCAGCGTGAATATCTGGATTTGCAGTGTTGGACAGTCGTCTAGGGTCATGATAACCTTTAGGTATGTTATCCTGAGATCTTTAAAGTATTCTGACATTTATTTTTTTATTTTACATCGGATCATTAATTTAAACTATTATTCATCTCTGGAAACTGGCTTTAATGACAAGCCACACTGGAATAACACGCAATTCTCATGATTACTTATAAAAGTTTTAAAAAACGAAACCCTTTCAAAGGTGGTTACTTTTATGTTTTATCACTTATTTGGCTTTTGGTATTGTTTAAGGACTGTACAGACCATGTAGCCTTCACATGTCCTGTAGATGAAACTAAAGATTGCAGGGACACCGTCTTCCTGATCCGTTTGTGTTTCTGTCTGAACTGTTTTTATTTTCTGGTCCCAACATTGCCCCGATCAGAGCAATCGTTATATTTCACAATATCTTCCAGATTAGATCTTAAGTTGCAGCAACACCACAGTTGTCTCTGTTAGTATTAGCTAGCATGATAACGTTATGAGGTGCGTCATTTTCAGAAGCATAGATACATGAAATAAAGTGTCAGATTAATGTGTGTTCACCATAATTTACCCCGTTTTTGTTGTTGGGGATTAAATCCAATGTTTTCTCCGCTGTGGCAGCAAGTTATTCCTCCTCTGCTCGGTGTATCCGATATTTCTCCCGATACGAACACACTGACATACAGTGGACGTAGCAGTGTCCAGTTTTGTCACAGACAGCAGAAATCTTCATGAAATAAATGTCCGTGATCTTCTTATTCACTTATTACCACATTAAAGTTTTCCTCTGATGTTCCATAAACCAGGAATGTGACGTCCTTCCAGATTTCCTCCATATTGTTCAGAAAAAAGTCAGATTCTCATCTGTTCTAATTACACATATGCCACTGTTCCAATGGTGGACGGTCTACTGGCGGCCAAGGCCGGATCAGTCTATGGTGTTGGTGTACACGACGGAGAACACCCCTTACTAACTGATTCGTCAGTAGAGAATCGGCTCCTTCACTAGCAACATTCCAAATATCACGATAGGTTAACTTCATGTCAGACGTCTGCTCCTTATATTCATCAGAGTCCAGCCTTTTTACTCCGCGGATCCTCTCTATCAACCATACCGCTACATTTTTATCACGTGTTTCTCTGTTGGGACATAATTTCCTTCACTTGGTCTGTCCTGATAAAACTTTGTTTGTGCTTTGACGTTTGCCTCGTGAACGCGCTTGCAGACAGGTCTAACTCTCGTGTGTATTCTCGCGACAAACAAAAGTTGGAGATAAAAAGAGGTTAAAATGAGCTCATTAAATTTTCGTCCCACCCAACTCTAATTAAAAATTCATTTGAAGATAATTTAAGGATTGTGTATGTAGAACACTAGGTTATGACACCTTTAAATGACAGCATGTGTGCACTACACACTCAAAAACAGTGTTTGAAGTGCTCAAGTGCACGGTTTGGACAGGCCCATAGGTTCTCTAAGGTTATAGCCAAATAAGGTTGTAGCAAATCAAAATGAAGTCATCTCGTTCTCTGGACAGAGCCGCATATCATTACTGCACACAACCCTTTTACTGAGGAAGGAAATCTGTGCGAAAACAAACCCCACCGCTTTCCTTTGGGGAATTGACATATCAACTACATGAAATAATTAATACTGCTATGTCATCACTCCTTTAAACAACCTGTGCTCATTTGGAGCAATATACCCAAAACGTCCACTGACCAAGAAAAAAGAGAGCAGGAGGAATAATAAAATCTGGCTCACTGATTGGCCAAGTCTGAAATGGAAATCATTCCCCTTCACCCAACTTGTTCACTGCAAGTATGAAGCAATACCAAACTTATACAGTCTTCAGGGTTTCTGTTTGTACTCTGATGTTCAAACCCATGCAGCATGCAAAGCAGCAAGTATCTCCTCCTCTGTTTAACTGGATCTGTATGCAATCACACTGTAAGTGAATTGGACCAGTGTTCATTTGTAAGCAAACCAAGCACCGGATTTTAAGTGGACCGTAGTTTACTTGTTTTCTCTGCTCCACAGTGCAAATGAGAGTTCACACTTATCCAAACAAAGCATACTCTCTGTGAAAGTGAACCAGAGTTTGTTTATTCAAAGCAAACAGGATCAGTATGAATCCATCCTAAGAAAACTCTTCTCTGTCCTTGTAGCTGTCTTCATTTCCGTTTCAAGAAAACATCTGTATCCTGAAAAGATCCAGAATTTTCTCATTGACAGTTAATTCCTTCACCTTAACTCCATGACCAAAATCTGTTCAAAGTAATGATCTTTCTCTTCTGACTCTCCTGTTGTCATCCTTCCACCATTTTATCTCTGGTTTTTATTAGGCTCTTTGGGGGGGGGACAAAACACAACACTGCATTACAGCTCTCTAATTACTCTTTTGAAAGCATGGCCTCTCACAATTTACAGGCTAAACACAAATAAAATGGAGGGCATAAAATAGCCTGCCGAGCATCGACCACAAGTACAAACATCACATCCATCTCTAGTACTTTGGGACAGCTGGTATAAATGATGTGTGCTTTTGTTGGTAAGTGTATGCAAAATATCGAGCACTGGTAAGTCTTGATGTGTTTTTGTGTGACTTTGTCTGCACAGGGGTGCATCAAGGAAGAAAGGGATTTGATGCAAGCCTGTACTCACAGGATGTGACCATTTTTCTGACTCGTTGTAAATGGGTTGTTGAGATTGTGTGTGTGTGCGTGACTGTGCATGTGTTCAAATCACCCACATAGTAAAACTAATGTATGCTGGCACAGGGTAAATGCATGGGAGGGAGGAAGAGGGTGTTAAGCAGCATCAGCATTAACATCACTGCCACTATCCCTGTGAGGGTACACACACCTCTCCATGACAAACACAGACAAATTTGAATACCTTCTCTTGAGAGGTCTATGGCTTCAAAACTGTTAAGTGATATTAAAAGGTCAAATCTACAGTTTCTACAGGTGCTTTTATTTCAAAGCCGCCATTACTCCGGTTGTTTTCTTGACTGAGTGACAGTGCATCTCAAAACTTGAACAAATAAACCTGTATGACATGAAGGTCCAATGTGTAAGACTTACTGGCATCTAGTGGTAAAGATGGTGATAGCAATGACTTCAAATGCCAAGCACAGCTGTGACTGAATGGTGGCCATCAGTGGCCAACATTTTCCCAGACATAATCTTTTTTTTTTTTTTTCTTTTCCCATTTCTGAGGAGATCCAGTAGCCTCAGGTGCAACGCCCCTTGAGTTACACCCCTGGAATAATGAACACAAGACATGAGATGATGTTGCTTCCTTCATGTTGTTATGTAATTTCTTATGCAAGAACAATATTCTAACAATACATCATGTCACCAAAATATAGCAAAATACAAAAATCAGGGTTAGATTAATACTTTCCATTAGCTGACATGATGCAAAATCCAAATACAGTACAAATGGGTACCGTAACCTTGATATGTGCAGCAGACTGTACTTTTTATATTCAATGTATAGAGGCTGCACATATTCATAAACAAACATAAATAACACTATTCTAATATTCAAAACACAGTTATAAACTGTAGAAGTAGTTATAAACTTTGGGGGAGTGGGCAGCCTAGTGGTAATGTTGACTCCCTGACACGGCACCCAGGTGAACCGTGGACCCCTGAGCAAGGTCCCTAAGCGCTCCCTGGGCTCCCGCTGCGGACCCCTGAGCAAGGTCCCCAAGCCCCCACCAACCACTCCCCTGGCGCCCTAGTAGCAGCCCACTGCTCTCTAGTGCAGGGGTCTTCAACGTTTTCCAGGCTAAGGACCCCCAAACTGATGGAGAGATGGTGTAAGGACCCCCTACTCACGTATACAATTGTGTGTTATATTAGAATGGTCCCTCACTCAGGTAAACTACTGTGGACACTTGAGCAAGGTCCTTAACCCCCACCAACTGCTCCCCAGGCGCTTTCATTAGCAGCCCACTGCTCTCTGGTTCAACCTGAGATGGGTTAAAATGCAGAGAATGAATTTCCTAATAATTAGGTCCTAGTTATTAGGAAATTAGGACCTAATTGGCTCTCTAATTAGGATTAATAAAGTATATCTTTTTTTAAGTACCTGGTAGAAATGTACCTTGTCATTGAATTCATTACTAAGATATTCAAATAAAACATAAGTTCATATATTCATGTTTTTATTTTGAACATGCAAGATGGGTTGGGTGTTTTTAAACATTTTACATACATGCAGTATGGGCAGTGAACAATGAACCTTTTTGTATTCCCACATTAATGAGATGTCTGACCCTGATGAGAGGCACACAACTTGTCTAACCTTGGATGGATGGAGGTTGTCAGGCAGAGAGTCATATCAGCCTCAGGGTGCAGTCTTGACCTGTATTTGTTTTTCAGGTAGGTGAGTGAGGAAAATCCACTTTCACAAAGATAGGTTGTAGCAAAAGGCAACAGGCTCATCATTGCTTTTGCTGCCACTTGTGGAAATCCTTTCTGGCATGATATCCAGAACTGAGTGAGTGGTTTCGTTTCGTATATGTTTCTGAACGTGCTGTCAGTGGACAGTTCAATCAGCTGATCCTCCTCTGTCACCGTCAGGCGCACGCCGTCTGCTGCATTCTCCCTGAATGGAAACTGTATCCATGTCTTGTCCCTGCGCCAGGAGTCAGCCTCAGAAAAGTAGTTGCTGAACTGACCATGGAGTGCCTCCAGGTGGTCAAGAATCACGTGAGTTACAAGAGGCGAGAGCACAGCAGAATCTCCCAGCTAATCCACTGATGGAAACATAGAAAAGACTCCCTCCCCGATGCGCTCCTTCCATCTTTTAATTTTTTTGATGAAGCCTTCCATCCTGTCATACAGCTGAAAGGCGTGTGTGTTGCGACCTTGCATTGAACTGTTAAGTTTGTTCAGCTCAGTGAAAATGTCAGCAAGATATGCAAGTTTGGTGATCCAGACGTTGTCGCTGAAAAGTGCAGCCAGCTCTGTTCGCTTTTGAAGAAGTAAAAACTCCCGAATAGAAGTGTGTAATTCCAATACGCGTGCCAACACTGTTCCTCGTGAAAGCCAGCGGACTTCTGAATGATATAGTAGTCCAGTGTGCTCTTCTCCTTCAGCAGCACAGAGATTAGAGAAGAGTCGTGTTTGCAAAGCACTCTTCTTAACTGTAATCACAACTTACACAACCGTGTCCATAACATCAGACAGATCAGCGCTCATGTCCTTAGCAACAAGTGACTCTCTGCGCAACATGCAATGCGTCCAAATCACGTCTGGAGCCACATTTCTGACAAGCGCAATTAGGCCACTTTTTAATCCTGCCATGGCTCTTGCGCCATCGGTGCACAGCGCAACACATTTTGCCCATGAAATGTCATTTTCTCCGAAGAAAGTATCAATCACTTTGAAGATTTCAGCATTTGTTGTGCGTTCAGGAAGGTGCTTACAAAAAAGAAATTCCTCCTGCATTTCAGTTTGATCCACAAAGCGCACAAACACCAGAAACTGCGCGTCCTTGGATACATCAGTTGATTCATCCAGCTGTAAAGCAAATGCATCTGCCAGCCTCAGCTTCTCCATCAGTTGCGCCCTCACATCCGATGCCATCTCGTTAATACGACGAGCAATGGTTGTGTCCGACAATGGAACAGTTTTAAGTTTATTAATGTCAATATCATTCCCATACATTGTTTTACACATGTCAGTTGCTGAAGGCAATATTACATCCTCTGCAAGTGTGTACGGCTGTTTCTTCTGGGCAATCCGCAGAGCAACTTGATATGAGCATTTCAAAGCTAGCTCACCAACTTTGGATGATTTCTTCATCAGAGTCTGTTGTCCATAGAGGGATTTGAGACAAGTTTGGAAGTATTCAACGGGTTTGTCTTCTAAGTGGCTGTGGGTTGTCTCTGTGTGACGCTGTAGTTTTGATGGCTTCATAGACTCGTTTGACAGCACAGTAGAACAAATGACACACACTGGAAATTCAATGCCATCTGTCTCCTTGAAGGTAAACCCGAACTTGAGATAGCTGTCTGTGTATTTTCGGGTCTTCTCTCTTTTTCGCTTACCCTTTACGCCTGCAGGGCCAGCAGCATCGCTTTCATTTTCACATGTATTTTCTGAGGTGGAGGCTGTTATGTCTGTCGTTCTTGTGGGCGCCTTATCTTTTTGTGTTAAAAAATTTATTCATTTTTTCATTTTTGTCCAACCAAAACACGAGCTACAAGCAGATAGCTAGCTAGCTAACCTGAAACCGCGTCTCACACGCCACACGCCTTGGTGATTGGCACAGCAGCATAGATTGTTTATTTACATCAAGATGATTGCTCTGTTGTGTTGCTATGTGTTACTACTATCAGGATTCTAATCCCCAAGATCTTTAAGAAGAACTGCATAACATTTAAAAAACACCTTCATAATAATTTTATCTGTCTTTTAAAAAATTGTGGGGGGAATATGAAAAAATGTCTAATCAATTCAAACTTTTGCGACCCCCCTACAGCACCTCTGCGGACCCCCTAGGGGTCGCGGACCCCCCGTTGAAGACCTCTGCTCTAGTGCATACAGAGGTTGGTGAAATGCAGAGCCCTAATTTCTCTTTGGGGATTGTGACATATGTAACATATATATATATATATATATATATATATATATAAAATAAATAAACAAGCTGATTATAAAGTACAAGCCATTAGCATCATTCTTCTCAACGACACAAAATACAACAGATTCCAGTAATTTATTATGAAACACATCATTGATTTCTGAACTTTGCACAGGAACAGTATAGTTATCTCTATCGCCGCACAATGTTTGCCATGTGATGCAGCTAGCAAGGGAACTACTGTATGTTGAAACTAACGTGAAGCAGCACTTACTCAAAGCTAAAACAGCTACCACAAACAGATTTACTTCTAAATTATTTCTGAAACCACAGAGAACATAAACACAGTACAGACATACAATGCAATATTAAGCTAGATTTGACCTAGAAAGGGGGATAATGAACACAAGACACGAGACGATGTTACTTCCTTCATGTCCAGTGTTGTAATGGATGAGCAGGAGCAGCACGTTTCCCCT
Organism: Atherinomorus stipes; assembly: GCA_023101725.1. Taxonomy (NCBI): domain Eukaryota; kingdom Metazoa; phylum Chordata; class Actinopteri; order Atheriniformes; family Atherinidae; genus Atherinomorus; species Atherinomorus stipes. The sequence goes on from JALJCO010012532.1 coordinate 123,950, forward strand.
GCGTGAACTCTGGCATAATCAAATGATTCCTAATCAGCTTTAAAACTCTTATTAAACTGTGAATGAAATACTCTATGAAAACAAGGCACAATAATACATAATGGCACTTTGAGTCGTGCAACTTGCTTGAAAAGTGCTTCATAAATAAAGATTGATTGGTCTTCGAGGTCAAAAGTTATAAGATGATGCATTAGCACAATAACAAGATAAAATCAGAGTAATTGATAACAGATCAATCACGAAATCACAGTGCAATCACTGGCCGTGTCTCAAACCGCGCATTTGAGCACTTCACTCATTTTGAGTGTGTAATGCGTTCATGCTGTCATTTAAGCGAAAATTCAGTGCACTGAAAGTTCCAGGATGTTGCCCTAATAATAGCCAAAAACGAAGTGCAAAACGAAGCACGCTCCTCCCACTATACAGACGCCATCTTGCTGACGTAGAGGAAGAGGCGGGATGTTTCAACTGCTTTCAGAACTGAATAATGGCAGTGAACAAAGCGGTGGCGACCCCTGCTGCTTTGGAGGCAGTGTTGTACTGATTTAAGTAAAGTTTATGAAATGATTTAGACATAATTACTAATGTATATTGTGGCATGCTACCAAGCTGTTCACTCCCTGATGACAGTTATGATCTGGTCAAGTGTTTGAGGCCGCGGTTATACTGGCTCAGTAGAATTAGCTCACGTTAGCGGATAGTGCTAGTCCGTCACTTCCTGTAAGTGCAGTGCTCTGTTTGGGTCAGCATTTAGCAACAATAGTGCGCACTACAGACGAAGTACACAGTGCGCACTACACACTGGATTCCAGTGCACTCGGGCAAGTGTGCGGTTTGAGACCTGGCTACTGTTTTCTTTTTAGAAAGATGACTTATGGTGTGTTTTTTTTTCCCTTTTCAAATACTTATATGAATTAAAGCAAATGACTTTTCTCCTTTAAACAAACAGAATTACATATGTTTTCTTTGACTTTTAGAAAGTAAACATTTTTAAACTCATCACTGTGCACGTGTTCTGCCATGTTTTATGTGCTTTTAAATGCATTACTCATTCTAACCAGTGCTCTGGCACCTATCAAACAAAGTTGGGAGTTTGAAAACTCAAAGGGTTTGCACATCACACTGCATTGTCTGTTATAGATGCCCTATGGAACTTTAGCAGATTTTCTCAGTTAGGCACACCCTAATGTCGGCATCTATCTTGCATCCTACCTCTACTGTGAGCTCTCTCCAGGCAATTAAAGACAGTCTTACCATGACTGCTCTTATCCCTTGCTGTGTACCTTTCTCTCTTTTTTTCCTCTCTTGTTCCAGTAATGTCTGCTTGCATTTCTTTGCTGAGTCAGCCACAGAGCATGTTCAAAACAGCCAGTGTGTTTGTGTCTGCTTGCTTGTGTGTGATGCAGTGCATAATGCAAAACTCAGCTGCAACATCACACCCCATCCAGGATTTAAAAAAAAAAAAAGTTATATAGTGTAGTTTCTCAGCCTTAGCATGCTGCTGAGGAGCAATGGCTTCAGAAATGCACATAATAAACGTCTCTGTGCCATCAAACAAGTCTGGAAAGCAGAGTTTTAAGGTTGGAAAGAGATAGTAATTAGATGCCAATACAAACATTTTTTTCAATCAAATCAAATACAATTTTCATTTTACTGACCTCTGATATTGTCACACACTGCATATTTAAAAGGAAGTGAGAAAATCTTTTGGAGATTCTGGGTGAACAGGATTTCATTGTTGAGTTACAAAAGAAATCGGACAAAAATGCTTTCACTCCTCATTATTGCTCATCATAATTAGAAATGGATGAAATCCATATGTGATACTCATACTTATTGCACACACAGGACAACATACACACTTGAGTTTAATTTTGTTGCCCATGCTAAAGCCTTTTCTTTGTCCAGTATTCCTGCTTTTTTTTTTTTACTTAGATTTTCCAAATTTGAGGTCACAGCTATCCCTTTTTTGTTTTAATGCCCATTTAAAATAATTTGTATGGGTTATGTAAAGCGCTACAGTCCAGCTGATGTATCCGACTATACAATAGCTGCATCATGTAAAGCAAAGGTGTGAAACTTTGGTCCTTGAATCCTGCAGGTTTTTGTTGTTTACTTGTTCCAACACACCTGATTAACATGAATCCAACAGTTTGTTGCCAAGTTCTTCACATTTATCCTTTAATTTCAGGTGCGTTGGAGCAGGATGACAAATGGCTGCAAGATGCATTGAGTGATACTGAAATGACCCATGAAAGTATGCAGAGCTGAGTTTAATTGGAAAATAAATTGCAGCGTAACTGACAGTGTATTTCAGCCAGACAGCATAAATGATACAAACACAAGTCATAAACCTTTTCCCATACACAAATTGGTAAAGTTATAATGTATAGTGAGTATGTGCACACTGCATGCATTTTTAGACCTAACAAACATACATTTTTAGGAAAAAATAAAATGAATACTTAAAAATGATTAAATAGAAATGGAAAAACTGCAGCATGTTTTTTTTTTTTTTTTTTTTTTTAAAGAAACACTTGTAAGTTTCTCTACTAGTTTCCCCTCGGGGATCAATAAAGTATATCCATCCATCCCCCACTACTACATCACGAGTGCACTGCAGCCATGCATCATGATCGTGCCGAATGGCTGACTTTGCGAATCAGGGTTGAAAAACATCAAACATTTGGAGATTGTTTGGATTTTCTGGGATAGAGGCAGTTCATGCACTTCTCCAGCTCATGTAGACATTATAAGAAGAAAGCCAACATTATGTAATCCATACGTGCATCTTTGTCTTCTTCTTGATGATCTCCACACAGAAATGTATGCTGTAGCAGCTTTGTGCTCATCTGTTGCTGATAAAGAAGAAGCTGTTGGGTCCTCGACCATAGCTCTGATGCTGTCCTTGTGTGTCCTGGTGAATGTATACTCTCCTTTACAGCCATTTATTCTTTTTCTTTTACTTCCACTGTGTTCTTCCCTCTGACCTTACAATACTTTACTTCTGTGGCCTTGCAAAAGTAACAACCAACCAAAAGTGTCTCAGTTTCACATTTGACAAAATGGGAATTCTTTACTTTTGCTTTAACTTCTATTTCTGTTTATTGAAGGTGCAAATAAAAGGAAATTAATAATGAGGGTGGTCTGCGTCTTTTTGAGGCTAAAAATAAGTGTGGAAGCTGAGTTTGTGAACTAAAAGAGAACCATAAGTCGGTGTGGCTTCATACATCTAGCAAAAAGAATGTGAATGCACACGTGTATTGAGAGAACATGGATGCAATATTATTGTAAGTGTGTGTGTGTGTGTGTCTGGAATACATTATTTTAAAACCATATAAACTATTTTGTGTGTAACGTAGGATACTTTCAAATGTATTGCAAATGTGTAACAGAGTTAATACAGTATTATTCCATTTACCACTAGAGATACTGAAATGTATGATTTATATGACATGTTGGTTCTTAGGGGCTCTCTCAGTGAATGCCATTGGCTGTAGCAGAACCTTGCTAGTGATGAGATGGGCATGCCTGAGCTAGGTTGTGTTTTACAGTACTTCATACTATGTTGTATAATTACCTCTGTGTGAACATGTGTTATATCTTATTACAACTTCTAAGGGTGCTTTCACACCTGTTAGTCCTTAGAGAGGTTCAGTTGGGCCCAAAGGTTGTAACAATGTTGCAATTCTCAACTAGTCTGGTTCACATTCACACCAGTGTTTGCGCAATTGAAATGGATGTTATATATCCGCCCCAGGCACGTACTGTAGCGGCGCTGTTTAGAAAATACTAAGTTTTGTGTTGAACCTGATAGACGAAGCAAGCGAAGGAGAATCCTGGAATAGGGCTGCACGATTCTGGTAAAAATGTGAATCGTGATTTTTTTTTGCTTAAAATTAAGATCACGATTCTCTAAAACAATTTTTTTTCCCTAAAAGTATTTATTGCACAAATAAACTTTAACAAAACAAACAAAACAACCTATTTAAAGGGTAATTCAAAATAAAGCATGTTTGCACAAGAGCTTTGTTGGAGCATTTCTTTGGCAGATGCATAGTTGTAGTTCTTTAACATTGGTTAGGGGGTGGGAAGGCAACGGCAGTGTTGCATTTGAGGGCGCTTGAAAAAATCTGGGAAGAATGGAAACTTATTTGTGATAAGCTCATGATTAAAAATGTTTCAGAATTGTTGTGGGTAGAATTGAGATTGCATGTATGTGTGAATTGAGATCACGATCTTTTAACGATTAATTGTGCAGCCCTATCCTGGAAGAAAAAATCCAGCTGTGTTTGTTGTGTTCTTCTGCTTATTATTGTAGCAATATATTATTATCATTACTTTGTGCTGTATCAGCAAACAAGCTAAGCTCCTAATCTTAACCATCTTGTATTTTGGAGACATCTTCAGTGATTTCTCTGGTAGCTTCTGTTTCATTTATCATGTAGGATGAAGGAAACTGTTGTAAACTGGCTGAATTGAGGTCATGCAGCGTTCTCATCATCAGTAAACCGTTCTGGAGTCTGCATGGAACCACACCGAGACCAACCACTGGTGGTCTCGGTACTGTTTTTAGTCAGGACCAAAACAAATTGGTCCACTTTCCCACAATACCGTACTTGCAGGTGTTATGGACTCCACTCCACTTTAAGCGGACCAAATTTTGTACTGTAGGTGTGAAAGCACCCTTAGATGTATTCTGATTGGTTAAGTGGTGCCTTTTATGCAAAGGCATTAATAAAATGCAGTACTGATGACGAAAGCTAGCAAACATCCGCATGCTGAAGAGGTGTCATATATTTTATAAAGTGCTGCATATGAGCCACCTGTAACAGCCAGATGTGTCTGACCAGTGCCTTTATTTTGTCCAGAAACAAACTGTGGCCTAAACAACAAGTCAGCTGTCTGTTCAAAACAACACAACGCAGATCTACACATGCACAAATTACAAAAATGTACAAACACTGATATTCAACACACAAATGGTTTGCCTTCATCCTCACAAATCGCATTGTTTCATGTTTAAAGGAGTCATCACCCGGAAATCCCACTTTTTCACGATAAAACATGTGTACTGGAACAGGACTTCAGGTATAACGTGCCAGAAACTCCGAAAAGTGAAACTAACTTCGTCTTTGAGTGCGGACTCTCTCTTCTCACCAGAATCGGCCGCAAGTACACGCTCTCCACAGTACGCGAATTGAATTTCTTTCTCCGAATGATGTGAATGAGAGAAGCTGCTAGCTGCTAAGCTAGCCTCTTTAGCGCCACCTTAAAGCAGCTGATTACCTGCCACGGAGGAGTTATGACCAGCTGTCATGACATGAACTAGAGAGGCTGCGAGCGAGCTACTAAGTTAACGTCTTTAGCATTACCTGAAGGCAGCTGATTACCTGCCACGGGTCGACTCCGTGGCAGGTAACTCCGACGAGGAGGAGGAGGGGGAGATAGCTGTGCTGAGCTGCCACAACAGAAATTCAGCAGTTTTCGATGGTCTAACAGGAGGGACAGCACTACCAGGCACTAGTGGATTATACTTGTCAGTGAGGCTGTGCAGTCGGTAAGTGTTGCTGCTTGTGTAACTTATTATCTTTTGTGTCAGAGACCAGTAAACGGTGGTTGACGAGCGGACAAGCTGCTAATGTAGCAACAGAAGCTAACACTCTTTGGTTAACTTCACGTCAGACGTCCGCTCCTTATATTCATCAGAGTCCAGCCCTTTTACTCCGCAGATCCTCTCCATCAACCGTGCCGTTACGTTTTTATCACGTTTTTCTCTGTTGGGACATCATTTCCTTCACTTGGTCTGTCCCAGTAAAACTTTGTTTTGACTTTGACATTTGCCTCGTGAACGCGCTTACAGACAGGTCTAACTCTCGTGCGTATTCTCGCGACAAACAAAAGTTGGGGATAAAAAGAGGTTAAAATGAGCTCATTAAATTTCTGTCCCACCCAACTCTAATTAAAAATTCATTTGAAGATAATTTAAGAAGGATTGTGTATGTAAAACACTAGGTTATGACACCTTAAAAGAGGCTCCTAAACATGGAAATTGTTGAATTGGAATTTCCTGATGAGCACAAACAAAACTGGGTCCAAATGTTTGTTTGAAATTTTATTCTTTATTTACTGTGGGAGAAAGATGCCATGACTCAGCACTGAATTAAACTCTAATTTGCTTTAGTGAAAACTTCAGCCTCTGTACTGTACTGTAGTGAGTACACTCCAGCAGGTCATAGTGGTAACTTCAAAATGGCACACCGATAGCGCAGAAAGCCAACCAATGCTGACTCTGGTCTAAGCCCTCATTTTGTAAGAAACCTGGCGTCATGCCCAGGCGTCATTATTTGTTATTATATAAGACCTACTTGTACTCTTTTCTTTTGTTGTTCTTTAAAGTTTTACTTAATCTAACCACATAATTGTGTTATCTGAATCTAATCAGTTTTGAAAGTGCCAAATGGAGCAGCCCCACTTTTCTCATCTGCAGAGTGTGTCTTGAGATTTGCTTTCAACCTAAATGCAAATACATGACTTTACACTAATATATTAATAGCATTGATAGGAATATGCAATAAGTACCCCAAAAGCCAATACCAGCACAAACAAGACATAAATCTCCCACTTTCACCACAATGATTGTTAGAAAGCAAGATTCTATTTTATCTATTTTCTGTCACATTTTGCATTTTTATCTATTTTCTGTCACATAAGATTCCATTTAAATATATCTATCTATCTATCTATCTATATATATATATATAGATAGATAGATAGATAGATAGATAGATTGCTATGCTTCATTGTATTTACACTCTTTTGTGGTTTTAAGTTATTAGCATTGTTATATGAGTTCATTTTAATCAAATTTCATAAAATATTCATTTTTTTTCTTTTTGAAGAACAGTTCAATCATTGACAAGTATAAGCGGCATAACTGACAGCAATCTCCCATGATATATGGGTGCTTAGGGTGGATTATTTTGGCTCAAGAATATTCTTAAATGGAGGAAAATCTGAAAGAGCTAGCTACCAGATCAACGCTAGGCCGCACAGAAAGGACTTTAGATCATGCGCCACAGCACCGTAGCAAGTGTGGCTTTATGTGATAAAGACATCATAAGCTCAATATATATTTAAGTGATTGTTTCTTGCTGCTTCATTACTCTTTTATCAAAGACGCTAGAGATGTAACAAAAACTAACATCTTCAACCTTTGCTAAAAATACATTATTCTCTTGAGCTTCAGTTCTGCCAGTCCCTGCCACTCTGTCAGATCTGTACTTCCAGTCTTCTATTTTCTCCTGTTGTCCCTATGAAATGAAATATGAAAAATGGAACGATGGTGGCACCATGTTCCACAATTGCACACACTGGGAATATTATTCCTCGTTGCCATGCTCTGGCTAATTAGCCTGATTTGATTGTTAATGCACTGCCAATTAGAGGTGGCAGGCATCACTATGGCTCCGCTTGACAGCCCTCATTTAGAGGTGAGCAAGCGGCTGGGGCGATATGAGGCCTGGCTGAGAGCAGGCAGGCTGTTACACAGACTGTCCGAGTCAGTTAGCGCTAAGAGAGTGTTTGTGCATGTGCGTGAGAGCGCATGTGCAGTCTAATCAAAACTATCTTGGGCTGTTCTTTCTCTTGTGTGTGTATGTGCCCTGTGTGTGTGATTTGTTTTAGGCTGTCTGAATCTGTTACCGTTTTTGTGCACTCCTGGTTGTGTGTGTGCTTCACACTTCGGTGTCGAAGTCTGTTAGCAGCAAACACTCTGATGGCAGGAATCAGAGCTAGAGATGCATGTCATTCCAGACTCTAATGCACTTAGTGTATTTCCGGCACTGTGCTCCCTCTTTAACATGCTCTGAGGCTTTTAGATGTTTTCTCGCTTTCTCACTTTGTCTGTCGTGTTCTATACTATCAACATTTTCCCTTTGTGATTTTGCCCCCTGCCATGTATGGAAAAAGATGCATGTGTTGCATTTGTAGTTTCATGTTTTATGTATCAATGGTATACTTTAAACCAGCTAATTCCTTTTCATTTGGTTTGTTTTTCTCCATTTTGTCCTCTGACCATTCCCACGGAAATGGTAGTAGTTTTGTCAGCTCAGGGTTTTTCAAGACAGTGGCGGTCATATTGTCATCCCACTGTTCCCATGTAAATGGCGGCTGTATTATTACCTCATGCTTCCTATAGAAATGACGTCCTTATTGTCACTTCAGGGCTCCGAAGGAAATGGTGGCAATTTTGTCACCTCTACGAGGGGTAGGGCTACAACCTACAACCCCTTCAACAATCGCATGTCATCAGTGATCCCGCTAGCTTGTATGTAAGCAGATGCGTGCTGAGCTGTCAGCACAAATCTCAAGCAATCAAGTCGTCTACAGCTGTGGATTGATGTTAATAAGCAGGTTCGATTTGTGCATGATATTCCTGCTTGTGTTGTATCTCACGAAGGACCTCCATGTAAATAAAGACCAGCAGCACCAAAGATTTTGTTGATCATCTATCAATGTAGATTATTGAGGTTGCCGACAGAGCACCGTTGGTTTTCAACCTGGTAGTTTATGTCACTTAAGCGTCAATGTAGCACTATAGTACTGTAGCGATTTTTTTTCCTGTGTGTTTTACAAAGGGAATGACCATTAAACATTGAAACAGCATTAAACTAGAAAATACAATGGTTTTCACACTTTTTAAACTTTATCCTGTCTGAAAACCCTCGATCCGTGGATGGTATAAATCGGGAAAACCAGCTCTCCAGTAACGGGTTTAATCATCTAAAAGTCCCCAAAGGGTTCTAAGACCGTGAAGGGTTTTGACTCATAAGCCAAGTATAAGCTGGTGGCGGGGATAATTCGTCCGGACATCTAACTTCCTTAATTCGATAAGGTCTGCCCCTATATCGCTGCGAGTCTCTCACGGGGGGAACAACCCCTTCCCCCGGACACCCTCAATCAGCTACCTTACCTCGTCGAAAGCTTATCCCCTAAACGTTTTCCGAGCACTTGTTCAGATCCGGAATATATAACATCCAGGAAAGTACAGGATGCTGGGACATGGGCTAAAACCAACCTGTTAGGACCATTTAAAGTTGTTAAAATAGGCAGGAAATTACCTAGACCACTTCACTTCCCTCAATGAGGGTAGCAACCATCGAACTGTGAAAACGTGAAATAATCACTAATTATTCTTCATGCAGGTTAAATTTATTAAAGCAATTTAGCAGGGGATGACAAGGTATAAACAGCTTAAAATAATCAAAAGAACAATCAAGTAACAATTTATAAAACCCAGTATAAATGAAATGATCATCTGTCTCCAACACCTTAATCTAAATGTGGGTTCTGATTCAGAATCAAAAACAATCAAAAATGGAATAACTGAAATTAAATCCGGTAATAAAAAGTCCAATAATCAAAAGAAAATCCAACAATTCCCGAATTTATCAAAATAATCTCTTCATGATCCAACATCTTAACTTCTCCATTCTGTGTAAAATGTCTCACAAATTAAGCCTAATCATCTCTCAGTCTACCTTTAAATGTTGAAAGTCCTTTGGAAACTCAAAGCTGATAACCTGTTAAAAATTTAGGAGAGTGGTCCAAGGTCCAGTTCCCGTGCGCACAAGTTGTACTCCAAAATCCACTCGGTGTACCCCAGTGCAGCGCTGGTCTAGCCCCCCCTCGTCCTCAGGGTGGGCTAGCTGCACTGTAAGAAGTACCAGGCTGATGCTAAAAGTCCAGAAGCTAAAATCCTTTTCAGTTGAAAGTTGGCTGTGATTACGTCCAGATCTGGTGTTAAAAGTCCAACTGAAAAATAAGCCTTCTGTCCGATTCCTTTGATGTTAAGGACACATCTTGCCTCCTTCAGATCCATAGAGACGTAATGCTATTATTACGGTTTACAGGCACCTTTATAATCTTTGTTTAGGGAAGATCACGCGGTCAGGTCTGCTCGTTTTGGTTGGCCCAGAATGGGGCTCATGTGTTTGCATATGACCTCATGACTGTTGTTGTTGATTGCCTCACTTAGGATGAGATCACCGTCAGATGAGGTAATGGTCAGATGAGGTAATGGTCAGATGAGATAATGGTCATGCTTCGCTGTCTGGAGCTGCCGAAAGTGAGAAGGTTTCCAAGTTCCTCTTTCTCTGGCGCTGCAGAGAGCCATGGACTGTCCGAGTTCCTCTTTCTCTGGTGCTGCAGAGAGCCAGGGACTGTCCGAGTTCCTCTTTCTGTTGGCTACTTCCCTTTTTTCAGCCGACTCGAATGGTTTCTAGCTGTTGTTTTGTCTAAATCTGACCTAAGGTCATGCTGAGAGCTAAATCACTCTGACTTTTCATACCTTACATTTAAGACAATTGATTATTTATCACACATCAATTCATTTTTCAATCATATTTCTATAATCTGCTTCAATTCTGTCCTTATACTACCCCATTCGCAGGGCGGGGGTAGGAACTGGAAACCAGTTCTCCCTGTGTTTAGCAGTCTCCTTCATCCTGACTTTATATATATTGTCAGCAATCCTTGATTAGCAATCAACAATTACATGTTTTTACTCATTTGTCATACACAACGATATACGTAATACATTTCTGTGATTTATAACTCATTTTCTTATGCTTAATAATCTGCTATCAAAAGTCTCTGTTGGCCTGGAGATCAGAGGCCTGATTTGTCTACCTCTGCTGGCATGAGTAGGGACCGGCTCCTGTAGACCTCAGATTTGAGCTCCATTGACAATCCATGGAGAAAATACATTTGTGGATTTTTTGGGGCTCGGTAGCAGCCATTTTGCCAGTGATTGTCATACCTCTTTGTTGTAAGTGTGCATCAGAAAACCCTTCATTTGCAGGGGTTTATACCCCTACCCCTTCCTCCTACCCCTCTGTCCTAACAGGACTGAGACACCCCTACCCTTACTCGTGATCGTGCGAAATGGAGGGGAAGGGCTAAGGGGGAGAATTGTGATTGGGCAAAAATGGTCTGCAAAGTACTGACAGAGTCTCCAGGTCAGGGGACTGGTCATAACTCATTTACAAATGTACAATTTGCAGTTTATTATTTGTTCAGTTTTTTTAGAGCGATCTGAAGCACAAAGGGGTCCACGTGCTCTAACAGTAAACAGCGTGTGAACACGTGTTATCTGATGTAGAGATGTGAGATGCCGACACTTAATCATAAATCCTTTTGTACATCTGATCTGAAAGAGTGCCAGTATCATTATGACTTGTCTGCAAGAACATGCTGTTTGTTCCTGTTGTTGACGATGTGTGAAAAACCCTCAACAACTACCAGATGCCGAAGAAATTCGGCAGTTGGTAATATTAATAGAAAATCAGCACCTCCAAATCCGAGACCATGGTCCTCACCCGGAAAAGGGTGGAGTGTCTTCTCCGGTTCTGGAGCAAGGTCTTGCCCCAGGTGGAGGACTTCAAGTATCTCAGGGTCTTGTTCACGAGTGAGGGAAAAATGGAACAGGAGCTGGAGAGACGGATTGGTGCGGCGTCTCCGGACTCTGCATCGGTCGGTCGTGGTGAAGAAGGAGCTGAGCCAGAAGGCAAAGCTGTCGATTTACCAGTCGATCTATGTTCCTACCCTCACCTATGGCCATGAGCTGTGGGTCATGACCGAAAGAACGAGATCACGGGTACAAGCGGCCGAAATGAGTTTCCTTTGCAGGGTGGCCGGGCTCTCCCTTAGAGATAGGGTGAGGAGCTCGGTCATCCGGGAGGGACTCAAAGTAGAGCCGCTGCTCCTCCGTATAGAGAGGAGCCAGATGAGGTGCTCGGGCATCTGGTCAGGATGCCTCCTTGACGCCTCCCTGGTGAGGTGTTCCAGGCACGTCCCACCAGAATGAGGCTCCAGGGGAGACCCAGGACATGCTGGAGGGACTACGTCTCCCGGCTGGCCTGGGAACGCCTCGGGATCCCCCCGGATGAGCTGGCGGCAGTGACTGGGGTAAGGCAAGTCTGGGCTTCCCTGCTTAGGCAGCTGCCCCCGCGACCCCATCCCAGATAAGCGGCAGAAGATGGTACGGTACGGTAATATTAATAAGAGAGACGAATTTTTCGGCAGCTCGGTAGTTGCAGTGTTAAGTCATCACTGTGATCCATGGATAATTCACATACAGTATATAATGCTTGTTGGCACCATATAACCAGCAAGTTGGCATTGCGGAACCAACTGAGAAAAGTTACTGGCTACAATGAGTAGTACACACAGTGTTAATACCAGTTTTACTCACCACTCCAGAAGCCATATTCATCAGGAAAACCCAAACAATTTTGTGTGTGATTTATTCAATTCGACTCCTCTATGTTGTGTGCCAGCAGTTTGTTAGTTTACTACAGGTATCAGTGGCTTCTTCTGTTAGCTCAGGTAGACTAGACACTATAGTGATTCTTGTCCTATCTAGTGGTACAAAGTAAAATCACAATACAAGACCACCTTTAAAGTCTCCTGGTAAAATATACACATTATATAGTACATGGTCATGATTATTGTCATAGGTATTTTCCAATTATGTTGGTAGCTGTATATTTTTTTTCTTTTTCTCTACAGAGTACTTTTAATGTCTCTAAAAAGAGTTAAATCATGAAAAATGAACTTTTAAGAGCTTTTAATGAATGAAATGAAATGAAATGAAAAATACTTTATTCATCCCCGAAGGGAAATTCAGTATTGTAAAAGCTCACTTTTTTTTTTTTTTTTTTTTTTTTTTTATAAATAAACAAAAAGTCAGTTAGTCTTGTTCTTTAGGGTGATGGTTGCTGGCAGGAATGAATTCCTGTATCTCTCCGTCCTACAGCGAACTTGACGCAGCCTCCCACTGAACACACTCTGTTGATTCTTCACCGTGTTGTGGAGAGGATGGGAAGTGTCCTCCATCATCTTCATCAGCTTGTGCAGCATTCTTTTTTGAACGATCAGCTCCAGCGGCTCCAGAGTTATTCCCAGCACAGAACCAGCTTTCTTGATCAGCTTGTTTAGTTTCTTCAAGTCTCTGGTTCTGATGCTGCTGCCCCAGCAGATGGCTGCAAAGCTAATTGCACTTTCTACCACAGACTTATAGAAGATCTGCAACATCTTTTTGCAGACATTAAATGATTTTAGCTTCCTTAAGAAGTAGAGTCTGCTCAGACCTTTCTTGTAGATGTAGTCACAGTTGCATTTCCAATCGAGTCTGTTGTCCAGCTGAACTCCAAGGTATTTGTAGTTCTCTACCACCTCCACCTCCTCTTCCAGGATGTAGACAGGACTATGCTGCTTATTCTTGCTCCTCCTGAAGTCAACAATCATCTCTTTAGTCTTGCTGGTATTTAAGATTAGCTGATTGTTACCGCACCATTTCACAAACTGATTGACAAGTTCCCTGTATTCGGCTTCTTGTCCATCACTAATACACCCCACAACAGCAGAGTCATCAGAATATTTCTGCAGATGACAGGACTCAGAGTTATACTGGAAGTCTGAGGTGTACAGTGTAAAGAGGAATGGTGAGAGTACAGTCCCTTGTGGTGCTCCAGTGCTGCTGACCACCATCTCAGACACACAACCTTTCAGTCTCACAAACTGTGGTCTGTTTGTGAGGTAGTCGTAAATCCAGGTGGTTGTGGAGGGATCCACCTGGAAGTTATGGAGCTTCTGACATAGCAAAGCAGGCTGAATAGTATTAAATGCACTTGAAAAATCAAAGAACATGACCCTCAAAGTGCTGCCTGACTGGTCCAGATGAGAGTGGGCTCTCTGAAGCAAGAAGATGATGACGTCTTCAACCCCAAGCCCATTACGATATGCGAACTGTAATGGGTCCTGAAAGGTGTTCACTTGCTTGTTGAGGTGAGCCAGTAAGAGTCTCTCCAGGACTTTCATGATGTGAGATGTCAAAGCAACTGGTCTGTAGTCATTTGGTTCAGCTGGTTGTGGTTTTTAGGGACTGGAACAAGACAGGATGTCTTCCACAGCACAGGAACTCTGTTCTGTCTCAGGCTGGTGTTAAAAAGGTGCTGGAGAACCGGACATAGTTGTTCTGAGCAGGTCTTGAGAACTCTGGGACTGACACCATCTGGACCTGCAGCCTTGTTCCGGTTCAGTTTTTCTAGTTGTTTCTTGACCTGGTCACAGGAGACAGTCAGGCTGGAGGTGGAGGCAAAAGAGGTCTCAGGATGTCCTGATGTGGAGGGAGATGAGGCTGTGTTCAGGTCCATGACTGAGGTGCAGGGTGACAGAGTGGAGGTGGGACAGGAAAGCTGTGAGCTCATGGAGGGTGTGTGGAATGTTGGGTTGTCGGCAGGGGGGGGAACTGAACCTATTGAAGAACATGTTCAGTTCGTTAGCTCTGTCCAGACCTCCGTCAGTCTGGTCCCCCCTTTAGCTTGAAGCCAGTGATTTTCTTCATTCCCGACCATACATCCCTCACGTTGTTCTGCTGGAGCTGGCTCTCCAACTTCTTCCTGTAGTCCTCCTTGCACTTCTTAGTCTGTGTTTTCAGTTGTTTTTGTGTGGTCTTCAGTAACTCCCTGTCTCCATCCCTGAAAGCTTTCTTTTTGATGTTCAGCAGCTTTTTCAGGTCACTGGTGATCCAGGGTTTGTTATTGGGGAAGCACCTCACTGTTCTTGTTGGAACAATGCTGTCCACACAGAAGTTTATGTAATCTGTCACACACTCAGTCATGGTGTTGATGTCATCTCCATTAGGTTCACAGAGGACATTCCAGTCTGTGGCCTCAAAGCACCCTCTCAGAGCATCTTCAGCCTCAGTAGACCAGGTTTTAATCGTCCTCCTAATGACTGGTTGCTGCTGAACGATGGGCTTGTAGGAGGAGGTGAGAAGAACCAGATTATGATCAGATCTTCCTAGAGGAGGCAGGGCAGAGGAGCTGTATGCATTCTTTGTATTTGCATAAAATAAGTCCAACATCTTATTTTCTCTGGTGGAGCAGCTGAAAAACTGCTGGAAAGTTGGCAACGTAGCAGAGAGGGAGACGTTGTTGAAGTCTCCAGAGATCGCTATGAATGAGTTTGGATGCTGTGTTTGTAGTTTAGCCACGACGGAGCTGATGACATCACAGGCTGTCTCTGGTGCGGTACCTGGTATTATATAAACCGCTACCAGAATAACACAGGCAAACTCTCTGGGTAAATAATATGGACGGAAACTCACAGCTAACAGTTCAATGTCTCTTGTGCAGATCTTCTCCTTGACAGTGACGTGTCCTGGATGACACCAGCGCTGACTGACCAGCACTGCAATTCCGCCTCCCTTCCGCTTCCCGCTGAGCTGTATATTTCGGTCTGCACGGACCGTCTTGAAGCCGTGTACAGACGCATTACAGTCCGGGATGTGTTCATGCAGCCAAGTCTTGGTGAAACACATGATACTGCATTCTCTGTACTCTTTCTGAGACCTTGTTAGCACTTCGAGCTCGTCCATCTTGTTAGCTAGCGATCTCACGTTACCCATCACAACAGTTGGAAGAAACGGTTTAAATCTCCACCGTTTTCTCTCTCTGCCTTACCCCTGCCCTGCATCCTCTTGTCTTTCTCCTTAACTCCACTGGGATTTGACGTGTTATTTCGCTGAAAATCTTGATTTGGGAGAGTTTTAACAGTTGATCACGGTGGTAAACAATTTTTCCGTTGCTATGGATACACATCATAACAAGCAGTGAAAAAAGCCAATATACGAGGAAAAATCTCCCGAATTGCACACCGTTGAAACCAGCATAAAAAAATCCTCCAAGAAAAACCTAATCTGACGAATAATGTCGATAAAAAAGACAACTATATTAGAAAAAAACACAAAAGTTAAGGGAGAGCTTTCACAAATTGCAGCTACCTAGCAGCGCATTCCAGAATTTTTTTATTTTTTTTTTTTTAACCATGCTATAACAGTAATTCCTCATTAAAAATATCCTAAAATTACTATTTTGCGTCATTCAGTCGTGTCTAAGTTCCTTCTGGATAAATCTCTCGAAGCTGTAGCCCCTCCAAACCCTGTAAAACACCTGCCAAGATTTTCTACCTCCTATAGGTGGCATCACCTAGGAACTTAGCTACCTCCTCCAAGAAGCACTACCCTGCCCACTGTCTTTGACAAGGAAGCGAAAGGCCTGTCGGAAGTTATTAAAAGCAGACATTCTCTGAGACAGGCAGTCATTAGCTAACATAATGCGGAGTTCAGAAGAAAAGATTTTTTTATTTTACATTTTTTAGCTCTAGACAATGGCAAGGTGGGGAAAATGTGGTTGTTTTTGGTGTGAGAGTTATTTTGTTGAGCACATGGATCTACTCATCAGAAGTGGTTAGATTTAGTCCTCAGGAGCACAGAAAAACAAAAAACAAAAGAAAACAAACAAACAACAACAACAACAGCATGATATCGCTCCTTTCATATAATCCAAAACTAAGAAGAAATAATTAAATTTATGATGAATAGATGAATAAATACTGGCCTGTATTTATCGCCACAAGATTTTCCTGCTTTTCAAATTCTCTCTATTGTACCCGTCTATTGTCCATCGTGTTGAAAATAATTGTTTAGGATTTAAGAAAAAATTTGTTGTGATATTTAAAAAATGTTATTGAACTGATGTGAATGGAGTTTATTTTAAAACCCAGTATAATGACTTCATTTTATCATTTTGCATCCAGCAACATTGTGATGAAACAAAGAAAAATAGACATGCCACCTCTGCCTTTTGTTCATGTTTTCGTCAGATGGCAGGAAAGGCTTAAACCAGGACTTAAAGTGCTGCCTTAAGAAATGCATGTGTGTTTGCTTTTTTGCATAATCACATTACAGTTTAACCATGTAAACATCTCATGGAAAAGAGAAGAATGTGAATTTACCTCAGTACAAATGAAAAAAGAGCAAGATCAACAAATCTTTCAAATATGAACCATGAATCATTTGATGTTTTAATCTGTCATAAAATAAACATTATGTGATTACAGTTGTTTAAGACCATGAACAACTGTAATCTTTGATCGAGTGAGTCGAGTGATTAAAGAATTAAGATGCAGATCATAATGCCCCCCCCCCCCCCACCCCCCTCATTTTTCAGATGGTTCCACCAAATATGTCCCGGTCTCAGGATCTACATCTTATTTGGTCTGATCGAATATGTTCTGTTATAGAAGGCCATGATGAACAGTCAGCATTGGAGAATGCCTGCAGACGTAGTTATCTGTGCTGCAGAAACCTCCATCTGCACTAAATCAATCATAAATCATTTAAACACTCCATTTATTCACATGAATTATAGCAAACACCCCAGTGGCTCTAACAAAGGTGAGGCTGAGAAGGTGTCTGAGGAATTACAGGTGGTGTGTTCCTGAAGCAGTCGATGAACAGCACAGCTAATCGCACCAAATCTGACGTGGCCTGCAGCTTCACCTTCAGGATGACCCTCACACTAACACAGACGTTAGTCATGCTTTTAAACCTTTTCCCTCCTCATCACATTTATCACCACAGCCTTTCTGTATTGGACCCCCCCCCCCCCCCCCCCCCCACACACACACACACACACACACACACACACAGATTGGAGAAAACTGAGGAAACAACTAGATTTGATCTCAAGTGAGGGACGTTTTTAAATGCAAATTATGCAAATACAATTCCAGCAAGCATGGATTAAAAATAAAAGGAATGCAGCACTGTTTTTGTCCATGAGCTTTACATTAATTAAAGTTCCCACTAAAAGGCCACTTATCTTTGTTGTGCCTTCATGGATATAATTACATTGCCTTTTCTTTTCCCTTTTTTTTAAAAGTGTAATTTCATTCATACATTTATTAATACATAGAAAAAACAAAAATTTTATAAAACAGATTTAAAGGTGCCATGACATCAATTTTCACTTTTCTGTGGTTTTGGGGATATAATATGATCTGTTGTGCACTGATGAGGCCATGTGAATGTCAAGAGTGAGTATCAAAGCCCCTGTTCATGGGCATTCAGCTTTGCGTCTTTGTTTGCAGGGGTGATGGTAATCCGGCACCTTGTCGGAGATCCGGCATGTGGCAATTGGGAGAAAAAAATGTGGCACATCAGGACCAGAGAGTGTCTACAACAGCAGTGCTTGTGCAAAACTAGTTTAAAACATGGTTTAAAGTCCTGACACCGGGAAAAGTGTGAGTGTTAAAACACTTCATTCCCAACGGATGTGATAAATGGGTTTACTTATCGGCCAAACTTTGAACCAGTAGACTAATTTGGAGCTGACGTTATGTTTTGTCACCTGCAGCTGCATGTGTAAAGTTGTAATTAAGTCTTTTTTTGATATCTATGGACTTCCAAAGCTTTCTGACCGTCGAGGGCAGTTGCGAGCATGTGCGAGTTCTTGTAACAGTTGTTTTTGCAGCTTTTTCTTATTGCAGTTGTTTTAGTTCATGCAGCATTTTTTTCTTAAGTTGTTATTGTATATTAAGCACATTTGCACTTGTGGGCCACTGTAATTTGACAGCAAATAAAACCATCACAGTAGGTTTTAAAGGGACTAGAGGCAGGAATTTAAAAAAACAAACAAACATGCATGTCCATTTTTTAAAATACTAATAGGTGATGAAGCGCTAAGTACCAAAAATAATGTTTCCACCTACGTTTCTCTCTGTTGCCTCGAACAGGCTGTGTGCTGCAAAGTGCGCTGCAATTCGGTGTCCGAATTTCCCGCGCTGCCCTGTGGACGTGACGTCAAATGACACTACATCCGCGGTTTTGATACAAGAAGAAGACAGTTGCAGTAAATTCAAACACTGCAAGCAATAGTTATGGATTCTTCTGCCATCAGCAAACGACCCAGATCAACTGAAAGACACTAAAAAGTGTAACTACGGAGAAAATGGTTAGTAAACAACATCATAGCTTCAGTTTGTGCACGTTCCTGTGACGGTTTAACTCGTGGCTGCAGCTACCTGAAGCGCCAGTTGAGAGTTTCGTTTCTTAATCTTGCCTGAAGTCCCTTTGAATAAACTGTGAAACAACAAATAATGTTATTTGTGATTTTAGTGGGTTTTTACCTAGTTGTCTAGTTATGTAATGCAAATAAAGTTTATTCAGCATGTTTTTTCAGTCACTTTGGGCCTGTCAATTCCTCAGTCACATCATGCAATAACAGATGAGTCGTGAGTTACTGTTGAAAACCGGCACATGCACTGTACCAGTAACGTTAAACCAGCACATCGTCCAATTGCATAACTGAACATGAACAGTGTTACATATTTTATAGTATCATATATTAAGAAGATTTATTGTCTTGTGCTTTCAAAAACTTTCTTTACTCAGTTCAGCACTACAGTCGCCGTCCTCACTAAAATGAACTTCCAGATCAACAGGCTGCTGCATGTGTTAGATTTAACTCCTGTTTGGCCCAGTGATGCTTTCTGTTGTACAGATCTGGGCATGAAAAAGTTCCTCCTTTTTCTGCCAGAAGTGGTGCAGTAATAGTGCACCATTACTGCACTATCACTGGCTGAACGATTTGTCCCGTGAATACATCATCACATACGGTGTCCAAACTTGGCGTGTTGAAACGTCTTTGTTCCGGGCATTCATTTAAGCTCTGAAATCGTTTCCCCTGGGCACACAGGCGTTTCTCTGTGCGATTGAATTAGCAGACAAGTCGCTGGTAAGTGGCTGGCAGTCGGCAGAAAGGGGAACTTTTTCGTGCCCACATCTGTATAGCACTGTGCTGCATGAAGGACTCTGACAGTTCATACGAAGCAGAATCAAACATAGCACTGGCCACAACACAGTTAGTGACCGGAAAATCACGTAGAAGAATAAAGATGCGCCGGTTGGGTCATCACAGCTACTATGGCCTAGGCATATGATTTGGCATATAGCCAAAGAGGGGTTAACTATGGCCATGGCTGTCATGAAATTCCTGCCCTGCACTCAAGTGTTTTTTTACTGAAAGTGATACCTGCTTTGGAGAAATAAAGATGACAAATGATAAATTTAGCTGTTCAAGGGCAGTGAGCTATCGTGGGAGCTCGTTTGTTACACTGAACAGCCAACCAGAATGAGCACTTTGACAAACATAAGATGTTAATTGACCAAAAGAATTTTGAGTTTAGCAAACCTAACTACATAAAAAACTGATTTAATCAAACATACCTCTCAGCAGAGTCTGTGTGAGGTCTATGAACAAGATCAGTAACATTTCACATTTGAGGGCAAGAGTCAATGGTGGTGAAGCGGCATGGTTAGGAGACCTTAACTTTTACAACGATCCCTGTGCGACACTTTTGTTTTCTGTGTCATGTTTATGGGTTGGCTAACTTCAAGTATTTTTCTGTTTTTGGTTTAATTTTGGACAGTCAGTCATTTACTGTACCGCTTATCCAGTTCAGGGTCGTGCGGGTTGCTGGAGCCTATCCCAACTACTGTATTATCAGGTAAGAGGCAGGGTACACCCGGACAGGTCGCCAGTCTGCCGCAGGGCCAACACAGAGAGACAGGCAACCATTCACACTCACATTCATTCCTAGGGACAATTTAGAGTGATCAATTAACCTAACATGCATGTCTTTGGACTGTGGGAGGAAGCTGGAGGACCTGGAGAGAACCCACGCATACATGGGGAGAACATGCAAACTCCACACAGGAAGGCCACAGTTGGAATTTTTCTAAGACCCTCCCCAGCTGGGAATTGAACCAGTGACCTTCTTACTGTGAAGCGGCGGTGATAACCACCATGCCACCGTGCAGAAATGACATGACACATGTGCCATAATCCATTAATGGGCTTAGAGAAGAAAAATGATTAGTAGTATTTCAGCAGTCACAAAAATTGCTAACGAGCCATTTCAATTAGCCTGCAGAAGATTATTAGTCTTGAAACATAAGATGTCTGGATTATTTAGAGTAAACAACACTGTAAACATGTGCTGTCTTTAATAAAGCCACACTGAAAATATGCTTGTGGTAAATAACAAGAATTGCTCATCCTGCCTGCATACTAACTTCTGCACTTGTTTTTGTAAATTTGCAAACACATTAATGGGCTTCTTCTGTGTAAGTGTCCGTACTGATTCTGCATGCAAATATACATTCAAAACAAGTGAGTCTGTGGCTGTGCAGGTGTTTCTAAAGCTTATACTGTATCTACAAATCTGAGTGAATTTTGGGTTTGTTCTGGTAAGTGAAAAATGAGGGGTGTTCATTGAGGCACTTCATGAAAAATAAAAGAGAAGCAAACAGAGATTTTTAAAAATCTTAAGGAAGAAATGTTTGAGACGCAAACGAAGAGGAGCGTAACTACGGCCTCTAATGAGGGTGGGCCGAGGGATGACTCGGAGTGCCGCGCAGCAGGAGGGTTGGACTTGAAGAAACCGAGCATGTTTAACAGCGGGGAGCCAGAAATAATTAGCTGACACTGGTGGCTGAATGAAACAGCCCTCCCGTGTTCCTCTCACACAGACAAGCACAAGTTATCATAACACATGTTTACCAGAGTGGCTTGAGGCTTGTGTGTGTGAAGACTACCATCAGTACAATGCTAATTGTCATTTAAGTTAACATTCGCAGACATGAGTTAAAATCCCCAGCTGGGATCTTTACATAAGATGCAACAATTGGACAACGGCAGCAACATTGGCAGGAACACCTGAGGGAAAGAGGTAGGTGTTTCTTGCTAAATTAATAATGATCAGTTAAGGTTGTAATCAGTCACTAATCAAGGGATTTGACCTTAGGGGAGTTTAGCTTTGCATGCCAATTAAACCACATTTAGAGATCAACATAGGTGGGCAGAGGAATCAATTACTTTTTGAAGTACAGTAAGTACCCATATTTAGTTCAGAGAAGACCCAGTGAGTGCCCCCAGAAAATTTGACCAAATACATTTAAACTCTGTAAAGAAATAATTCACATCCAGGACATGACAATCTATAAGTAACCTTTCCATATCACAGCCGCATTTTCAAACACTTTCAGATAATTCAACAGAAAAAGTTCAAATAAGAAGGAATATTTAATGCTGTAAATACATCAAAGTGTGCTTTCTAGACCTTGTCCCCCTTTTCACCTTAATTATATCCATTAGAAAGACGGCAGACCTGAGAATGTCCTCCAAATATTCAAATAAGCCTGCACAAGTAACATTGTGTGTACCCTCCAGTACTTTCATCCTCCAGAAGCTGATTATGTCAAAGATCCTGAATGAGTTTTGGAATGGGAAGGCACATTGAATCACAGCTTTTTTCAGAACAAAAAAAAAGACATGTACAAAAATGCATTAAAGTTAGTTACATAATGACTATAAGTAAAGACTCAACTTGGAGTGTTAATTGAGTTTGGAGGAAAGGCTTAGCAATGTTAAAATGGTACATGGGCTGTACTTGTATAGCACTTTTCCGGTCATACGTTGACCACTTGAAACACTTTACATGTCACATTCAACCATTCATTCCTATGATAGGCACGTCAGGAGGCAACGTAGGGTTCAGTGTTTTGCCCAAGGACAAGTCTGCATGTAGCCTGGAGAAGCATGAAATCGATCCACCGACCTTCCAGTTGATAGACAATGGCTCTTCCGCCTGAGCTACAGCTGCCTCCAAGGAAATGCAGGTCTTTATTATAACCTTTTTATGGGGTGTAAATGCAAGTGAAAACATTAAGATAACTATTTACTTCTGTCCTTGAGGTGAAAAGCAGTTATAAATAAGACCGTTGTGGGGGATAAATGACCTTGGGATCCTCCCTACACTGTAGGTGCATGAGTCTGATGAAGTAAATCCTCAGTCTCATTCAGTGGGTAAGAGACGTCCATAGCTGACAGTAGACTAGCTTACATTCTCCTTGATGCAGTTTAGAGGACAATCCAGGACTAAGTTGGGCCTCCTGAACAGCTCATTAAGTTTTCATTCAAAACTTTCAAGTTGGTTTTTGATCTGGCTGAGACCATGTTCTTGGTTATATTTGCAGTTTGTTTTGTGTCATGGTCCATCTGCATTGTGACAGTCTTATCATTTTTGCAGCATGCGAGTCTGAGCAGACATCATATTACTTTACATTTCAGAGGTCACATACTGTAGAGAAGCCTTAAAGACAGTAAATACATGATGATTTATGCTGAAAAGAAAGAATCATACCAAGCCTCGACCACTCTTTTTCCTCCATTCATGATCCTTATGAATGTGCTAAGCCTAGATAAGTACTCTGCGAGTTTTTTCCAAAGGTCAGAGTGTGTTTGTGTCAGAGCAACAAAGGGATTTTCCAAAAAACTTCTTATCACAGCTTGATAGGTTTGGATCAAGTCTTTAAGCAAAGGGTTTCAAAGTTAGTCGAAGAACTAGGGGAGGGACTTGATTAAAAAAATGAAATCATTAATCACTAATTAAATCATTAACTCAATTAATCGAAATTAATTTAATAAATAATTCAAGACGAGGAAAGAGTTGATGGGGGGGAGGTGTGACGAGGTGGAGCGATGTGGAGATTTGTGTGAGGGGGTGAAGGAAGAAGGGTGTGAGTGTGTCAGGTTGGAGGGAAGGGTGGGGAGGTGCATGTGTGTGGGGGGAGTACATGTGGGTGTTTTGGTGGTATAGGGAGGTGGGGATATACAGCTGTGTGAAAAAGTTTTTGCCCCCTTCCTAATTTCTTACTTTTGCATGTTAGACACACTTAAATGTTTCAGATCATCAAATAAATTTTAATTTGAGTCAAAGATAACACAAGTAAATAGAAAATGAAGTTTTTGAATGAAGATTTTATTTTTAAGGGGGGGATCCAAAAAAAAAGTGATTGCCCCCTAAACCTAATAACTGGTTGGGCCACCCTTAGCAGGAACAACTGCAATCAAGTGTTTGTGATAACTGGCATTGAGTCTTCTACAGCGCTGTGGAGGAATCCTGGCCCATTCATCTTTGCAGAATCGTTGTAATTCAGCTACATTGGAGGGTTTTCCAGCATGAACCACCTTTTTATGGTCATGCCTCAGCATCTCAATTGGATTCAGGTCAGGACCTTGACGAGGCCACTCCAAAGTCTTCATTTTGTTTTTCTTAAGCCATTCAGAGGTGGACGTGCTGGTGTGTTTTGGATTATTGTCCTGCTGCAGAACCCAAGTGCACTTCAGCTTAAAGTCATGAACAGACGGCCGGACATTCTCCTTCAGGATTTTTTGGTAGACAGCAGAATTCATGGTTCCATTTACCACAGCAAGTCTTCCAGGTCCTGGAGCAGCTAAACAGCCCCAGACCATCACACCAAAACCACCATATTTTACTTTAGGTTTGATGTTCCTTTTCTGAAATGCTGTGTTACTTTTATGCCAGATGTAATGGGACCTACACCTTCCAAAAAGTTCAACTTTTGTCTCGTCAGTTCACAGAGTATTTTTTCCAGAAGTCTTGGGGATCATCAAGATGCTTTCTGGTAAAACTGAGACAAGCCTGTATGTTCTTTTTGCTCAGCAGTGGTTTTGGTCTTGGAACCCTGCCATGCAGGCCATTTTTGCCCAATCTCTTTCTTATGGTGGAGTCATGAATACTGACCTTTTTTATTGAGGCAAGTGAGGCCTGCAGTTCTTTGGATGTTGTTCTGGGGTCTTTTGTGACCTCTTGGATGAGTCGTCGCTGTGCTCTTGGGGTAATTTTGGTCGGCCGTCCACTGTTCACCACTGTTCCATGTTTTCACCATTTGTGGATAATGGCTCTCCCTGTGGTTTGCTGGAGTCTCAAAGCTTTAGAAATGGCTTTGGAACCTTTTCCAGACTGATAGATCTCAATTACTTTGTTTTTAATTTTTTACTGAATTTTTTTTTGGATCGCAACATCATGTCTAGCTTTTGAGGATGTTTTTGATCTACTATACTTCATCAGGCAGGTCCTATTTAAGTTATTTCTTGATTGAGAACAGGTGTGGCAGTAATCCGGCCTTGGTGTGGCTAGAGAAATTAAACTCAGCTTTCCAAAGATGTGATAAACAACAGTTAATTTATGTTTTAACAGAGGGGCAATCACTTTTTCACACATGACCATGGAGGTGTGGATTTTTTTACCCCCCTTACTAATAAAAATCTTCATTAAAAAACGTCATTTTCTATTTACTTGTGTTATCTTTGACTCAAATTAAAATTTGTTTGATGATCTGAAATATTTAAGTGTGACAAACATGCAAAAAAGTGAGAAATTAGCATGTGGGTATTGGGGTTATCGAGAGGTGGGGGTGTATGTGTGTGGGGCAGAGGGAGGAGTGTGTGTGTGGGGTGGTGCCCTGCGGGGTCGGAAGTTGCTTGTCTTGGTCCGCTGGGGCCTGGGCCCCGAGACCACGGGGGTTTCTGGGGGGCTGCATGTCCGTCCCTTTTAGGGGGGTCTCTGGCAGTGCAGGGACCCCCCTAAAAGGGACCTCTCCTTGCAGAGACGAGGTTGCATGACTGCATCACCATAGAGACCCTTTATTCTGCATGATGACACTGTGATGCTGCTTCCTGTTGCACTGACTAGGTTTTACCTCTTTTCTGTGTAGTTTTTGCGTGTGTATGTATGATCTTATGAGACTGAAGCCACCTGCAGGTCCTCCTGTAGGGGATTGCTAATTTTGTTTTACAGCAAAGACCTTGGAATGTTGTTTAGGGGTTTATGTATAGAAGCATCAGTGGACTGTGTAAGTGTATCCATTTTTTTCCCTTCTCTCTCTCTCTCTCTTTTCTCTCTGTTCCACTTTCTATCATTGCTTCTGTTAACTTTCTTTTCTTCCTTTTTTCTCTTGTCAAGCCCAGCAATATGAGGCTTTGTAGTTAATTAATCTCAATTTATTGCAGTGAAATTGCATTACAAAAATTGCTTCAAAAAGTAACTTTTTTAATTGAATAGACTTTTGGGGACAACTGAACCAAATAAATTGTAAACTCCAGCTCAATTATTGTCTGACTAGATGCATTTAATTGTAATTTAACTTAGAAAAAAAAAAATAATTATCCCAGCAAAACTGATCAGTTTTGGCTGGGATGAACCTCAGCAAACCTCAGCTGTTATTGGTTATCCTCACCTGTAAACTATTTTTGAATCATTATTTTATCTGAAATGTTTTTTGGTCTGATATGTGTCACTTGCACTGATGGAAAAGAATGCATTTATTTAAACATGATACGATTGTTAAAAGAAATTCTTTTTTTGTGGGGGGGGGGGGGGGGGGTTGGGGTTGGTGGGGGGGGGGGGGGGGGGGGGGCGCCGCCGGGGGGGGGGGGTGGGCGCGGTGATGGGGCGCCGGCGGGGCGGGGGGGGGGGGGGGGGGGGGGGGGGGGGGGGGGTCTCTCTTCACATTTATCTGACTTTCCCCCTTAAAATCTCTGTTTTGCCTGGATCTCAGTGGCACATTTCACATTGGCCTTTGGAGGCAAAAAATTTGGCCACCTCTGCCATAGAAAATAAGTTTGATTAACCTTAATAGATTTTGTTAAACCAAACTAGGGATATTCAGTTTAAACAACTAAATTGCTTTATGTTGAAAAAGCTTTGTAATCTCACATTAGTGTTTGAATACAACACATTTCCAACAACTATTTGAACTTGGTTCCTTTATAACAGCTCAACATGAATTAATCAGGTAAATACTAAACTTTAGGTTTTAAATTAAAAGTACATAAAAATCATGGACATCATACTAAGAATTGACACTCGAACAAAAAAAACAGAATTTTCTTTTTTTTTTACAGTTTTCACAGGCTGAATCTATATAGGTTGCATAGTGCACACACAATGATATAGCCATTATGTTTATTCCCAGAAGCCTCAGAGTATTATTTCATTGCTTTTTCTTTTACAGCTCCTGCTGGATAATAAGCTGATTTGAGTCAGGTCTGTTAGCTGCCTAGAGCATAATTACATTGCACTTGAGCTGAGGAGGTGGGGAGAGAACGTTTGTGGTGATGAGGACAGTGGCAAGCATCTGGGAATAGTGTCATGGCTGCAGCTTGGTATCTGTGTTCTGCTGTGGACTTATTGCTATTTACATCGTTTACCACTCAGCAGTCTTGTAAGGCAGGTGCAACTCAGTTTTTGCAGGCAAGTGCATTATTGCTGATGTTGATAATGTGTTTGCTTGTCATTTGAGATGTTCGTTAAGTGGATATTCAAGTGGTGCATTCATATACTGTAAGTGCTAAAGCACTTATCCATCTGCATCATGGTCTTGAGACATTGCCTGCAAGGACTTTTGCTCAGTGAGAGTGGGATTAAATTAAAACTCAAATTAAATCTAGAACCTTGAAGCTTGTCCAATGCATGTGAATTTCTTTCCAACAGTCATAAATGTGCAAAAATGAAACATTAAAAAAGAAAACAATTATAGCCAAACACCAAATTTTACGTCTTGTCACTTCAAAGGAAGGCATAAGAACTACAAATCAATAAGCTGTAGATCAAAGGTGTGTAGCGAGGTGTGTATTCATTACAGCTGGAACAGATTTCTGAAACAGTCATTTAAAGCTTGGAGTTATATACAGAAGATTCTAAATGTAACCTGCCAGATAAAATAATGACAATGTTTTGCACCTCCCTATTTTTGATGGTGGCAAACAGGATACCACACAGACACTGTAAATAAATTAAGCGTAAAACTAAAATAAGAAATAGTCATTTTTTAAAAGAGACATAGCCTGTCCATGACTTAGAGAGCGGATTTAAATTCAGACTTCTAAAAGCCTTAAATCCAAAGCTTCAAAGCAAGCAGTGCTAAGAGGGTTTAAGCAACCTATTCATACTGGTGTATGAAGAAAAATAACACAAACAGATATGGTGCACACATACACACGCATCTGCAAAACTGCATCTGATACATGGATTTATAAATGATGACTAATTTGTGCACTTAATACCAGCACTCTTCCAATGATACACACTGGTATTTAAATATTGGAACCATTCTGAAATGTAACTTTCCTGTAGGGCTGAAGCTATCGATCATTTTTGTAAATGAGTTGCCCTGAACACAACACTGATGCCCACCAGCTCTCCTCTGCAAAAAACTTCATTGTTGCTTCCACATCTGCAGATTTATTGATTGATATTTTTTAACCTGGTATCACTGGTTTGACATAGTTCAGTGACCGCAAATCTGCAAATCTGCAGGGGCCAGGCGCCTTTGTTACCATGGAAAAGTATTGCATGGTAACACAAAAGAAAAAAAATTCCATATTACCTGGGGGCTCTATAAAAAGGAAAGAATAAAAAGCATGATTTAAATTAAAAAACAGACCTTCAAAGAAATACTGTGTAACTTTTGGCCTCTAGGGGCACTAGTGGATTTATACTCATGCTGCATCTGCATCCAGTCGGGTCTGCGTACCTGACGCAGAGGCAGTGAGTGCTTTACTCAAGCATATACGGTTACGGCGTCATGCTGCAGTTTCTTTCTAGATATGCAGGTGACAACAGGGCTTTTATTGACCACAAAACTCCACAGAACTGAGTTTTTTTTCACCCCGATGGTTCACTTCAGCTCTGGCACGTATTTCCTCCTTTAGAGCAACAATAACGGCTGACATGCATGCATTTATTCATTCATTCATTCAGCAACAAAACCCAAACAGCCGGAGGCACGTAACCATACTGACCAATCACCAGTGAGTACTTCCGCGTCTCTGCGTTCACGTATACGAGATGCACGTTAGGTCTGAAGAGGTGTGCGTCAGGCCCCGCGGACCAACGCAGAGCCAACAGCAGTTACTCAGACAACACAGGTATAAATCCAGTTTAACTCCCCACAGACCACATGAAAGCATCACAAAATTAAGCAGTCTCTGTCTGTGTTTGGGAATTGTGTGCAGACCACTTTGACTGCTGTTTGTGAAGTCTTGGGGTCACTGAAGTCAGGGATTATTAAAATGAACTGTAAGAATTTTTACAGGATTCTTCACTATTGAGGGATATGGCCCTGGTGGAGGTATGCGCCTCTGAGCGTGTTAGCACTTTGCTTGTGGGACATTACAATGGTACTGGTTCCTACTTAACCGCATAAAAACCATAAACCAAGACAGTTGCTAATCATTCTGTTACTTTAATATTCATATCAATTTTAGGAAATGCATATATAGTAAGCAAAGCAACCCCCCTCAGCTTTCTGGAAGTTGTTCCAGACATGTACAACACAGAAACTGAATCGGCTTTTCTAAGTTTGGTTCTGACTCTGGGAACTGATAACTGATCAGACAGAGGCATTACAGTACCTTCCTTTCCTGTATTTATTTACTGCCTGTATGACTTCTACCAGTGCTACCCATTCTGTTATTTTCTCAATAGTGACACTTACTGGTTAGCATGAAGACTGCCTTGGGTCCAGTGCACATAGTTATAATGTTATATTGGCATTCTAAGTTTCTTGTACCATAACTAATGCAACAAACATAACAGCATCTTTATGCTCCATCTTTCTGCTCTCATGCTGTACAATCAAGCAGTCACAAAACCGTGCCATGGCTGAACTCACATGCCTGCCATTATAATATTGAAGGAAACTGAGGCATCCAGAGAAAACACAATCTTTCTCTGTGCAAAATGCTACATTAAAATCCATAAGCAAAAGTTTTGAAGGCTACATTCCTCTTCCCACAAAGCAGCAGCAGTTTTTCTTCTCCTGCTGCCAAATTAATATTCAGTACAATTTTTTACCACACTTAAGACTACACTGGGAGTTTTTTTTTTTTTCTCGCCCTTTACATTCTCTATTCTCTTAACTAGCAGTAAGATAAAATGGACTAAGAGCAGATATCCATCAGGGGATGGGACCTACAGTGACTTTACTAGACACTGCAGGATCATTAGAGCCTTTAGACTTGATGGGATATTGTGTTTTTATGAGCTCTGTGCAGTAATCCATTAATAGGTCTGACACGCCATTAGGCTTTATTGATGTCCAGTGCGTGGGCTCACATGAAAACACCATTATTTGTCATGATCAAAGTTTAACGCTGACACAAAGTGATTTAATCGCACCACAGGCTGCTGGGACCCCTGTCTTTAACCTTCAAAGACATCCAGGTTAATGAAACGTACAAGTTATGCAGTTAAACTAACTCAGTTTTAAGGGTATCTGTCAGTTGTTCATGGATTAGTCACACCCCTCCTTTTTTTTTTCTTTAAGTGGGCCACTAACAGGAAAATATTGATTGTTTTTAATAACAATTAATGGATATTTTTGCTCAGATTGAACATGTATAAATTATGCTGTCTAAAGTAGTGCAAAGCAACACATTGTTCTCTCTGCCTGGAGTATTGTTTCTGCCTTAAGAAACATTTTTTTCTCTCATGGTTTCTAATTGCTGGAGCCTCATTTATTAAAGAAGAGTACATCTCTTATTTGTTTAGCGTTTTTGTAATGCTGAGTAATTACATTTTTTTCTACTGCTGTGCAGTATTCCCTCTGAACAACTTGCTTGTGCAGACTTTCTTCACTGCCCTCAAGGGAAATCGAATATGTATTTGCCATTCTCTTTAGATTTTAAAAGGGTGAAGCAACATTAATAATTTCTAAAAACATAAAAGAGGAAATGGGGCTCTTTTTTCGATGTGTCAAAATTACTTCTGCCAGATAAGCATTCGGATGAGTTTAGAAGTGGGTTTGCTCACTGGAAGAGGTTGGAGAAAGGTAATCTGTTTCACAGGGAGCCATTATGATGGGTAACTGAGCCCTTTATGAACTGAAAGAGACGAGAGAAAAAATAATTGCAAGTATTTTTGACTATCAAGGGAGTAAAACTTCGAACATTTCCTGATCCATGTTAGACTGAATTAATTTGAAGAAAGTGCAGGGATGTAAAATGCAGCAAATGGAAGAGAAAAGAATACTTTAATTCCTGTTGAACTTGAAGAAAGCACAACATAAATCCATTGAAAGAACAAATGCTGTCATTTATGATCCAGATGTTGGGTGCTTCTTGCAGTTTTGGTGGTTTAAACTTTTCACCAAAAGTGCAATTCAAAGAGATGAGCGTTGTTTAACTCTTTTAAATCTGTTTTGCTTTTGGCTCTTTTCTTCTTTTTTTTGTAACAGTGAAGACATGCCCTTGGCTACAAAGACAAATTAGGGATATTTTATCATTCATGGATGACAGGTGATATTTAGCATCCATCATCCGCTCAGATTAATAAATCTCTGGAATTCTGGCAATAAGTCAACCTTATATGATTTTTTTTCTCTCCTCATATTGTCCCCGATCTCATCTATTTCATCACATAAAGATATAATCACAAAGAGGAAACCTGGTATCAATCACCTGTCTTGGCAGGTTGCTAAGGGCATCCAAATGACACCGAGGCATGCTGGGACTTGTATGCTCTGCAGCTGCTCTGTGTGGTTAAGCCCTGATGGTCAGGGTTAACTTCCAGATGCCCCGATGATGAATGACACTTATCTATTTTTACAGCTCTATATAGATCCATCAGGTTCCTCTGGAGAGTTCCTCCTCAGCACTGCTCTCTTGTTTCGAGGAGATTTTCCAGATCACAAAGCCAAGGTGACAAAAAAACCAAAAAAAACAATGCACATATGTGGTCACACATAACAGGAATGAAGCATGCTCACAGTCGCACACACATAAATAAACTGTGTTACACACCTCTCCATCTTCTCTGGTGGACATATGGAAATGTCAGTGCCTCCCAAGAGATGTTAGCTAATGTCAGGACATGTGGCTGGCATGGACCTGGGCCACATGTACGCTCCGTCCAGCTGTGCAAGGGACAACCGGTCAACCCAGTAACCCCCTCGATGTGTACCTCCCCCTGCCTGCACCCAGGAGGGAAACTAATTGTGAGTGTTATTGATTGCCACAGCAGATCTGCGCTGTCCAGCGGGTAAATAAGATGGATGAAGTTGTCAGGTCGTCATCAGGCAAGGTTTTCTGACAGCATGCCTCAGGGCGTGTACAACACAGCACAGGTTAACTGAGGCAAATTCTGAGCGGTGAGGCGGGGCAGCGTTACAGCTTTGACTTTGGAGAGAAA
Source organism: Atherinomorus stipes (assembly GCA_023101725.1). Taxonomy (NCBI): domain Eukaryota; kingdom Metazoa; phylum Chordata; class Actinopteri; order Atheriniformes; family Atherinidae; genus Atherinomorus; species Atherinomorus stipes. Next base: position 155,918 of record JALJCO010012532.1, read on the forward strand.
TGTAAAAAAATGAAATATCCTATTTTTAAGCACAACATGCAATACTAAAATTCTCGTCCATTACTGGTGGCGATGTAAGTTAAAGGGACAAAGTAAAACTTAAATTTCTGTTGCTATTTCTGTTCATTGTCTGGTATGGCAGAGCTTTAATGCCTTTTTCGCACATGGGATCGGTAACATTTACGGCTGCATCAATCTATTAAAGTGGTAGCATTCAGTAATTTACTCATTGATCACTTTTCCATTAATGTTCCTCACAACTTCAGACATCCCCGTAAAAATGACCTAAGTGAGCCACTAAGTGCATGCAGTGTTTTAGATTGAGGTGCGTGAGATTGGACAGAGCATGAATTGTGATAGGCCATAATATAATAATCCTCATAGTCACTTTTCTGACCATAACTGTGCCATATTCCAATAACTATTTACATTAGCATGCTAAGCAGAAAGTGGTTCAGTGAAACAAATCTTTAAAGAGAAACAGCTAGACATTATGTGCATTAGTTTTCTACATAATTGATCTTGTTGAAGAGTCAGGAAATATAACATAACTCAGCATAGTCATTTGTTTTAGGGAAACATGATGAATTACATTAAAATGAAACTGTCTTAGATTGTTATATGGATTTTTCACAAATTTTAATTACATGCAAATTAAAGCCAAAATCTTTGCTCTGTGGACATTTATGTGCTCATACTTGTGTTGCAGCTATATTGAACTGTCAAAATCTCGGGACTAACTGAGTTGTGCAAGGGAAATCCGTCTTAAACCACCCCTTTGTGCCTCTACTTGTGTGCAGTGATGAGCCTGTATGCAACTCCCTCTACCCCTGCCTGTATTTCGCTCTTTCGCTTTGTTATGGTCCTGTCGGGACGTTTCTGGGTGAAGATTTCTGTTTATATCACCGGCCAATGACAGAGCTAAGGGCATGACGCTGTGTGGGAATAAGCTCATGATTGGAGCAGACACCAGCCACTCGAACTCTCGAAAAAAAAGAAAAGAAAGAGAAAAATGTTGGATGCACCGAAGAAAAGGTAAAAGCTTTAGATAGTGCACGTTATAAAACCAGGGTTAATATTGATTTGGCTTTTACCCGCTTCTGAGCTCTGAGGGAGGCTTGAAGCTGAAAAGGCTGAAGAACGAGGCGGTCATTAGCCTGAGAGGGAGGGGCGCTCAGTTTGAATACTGTTGTTTGCAAACAGAAACAGTGGGGGGACTCTACCTTTAAAGATACACAACGGAACTTTTAGCAGTTTTCTCGGTGACGCGCACCCTATCAGCGGCTAATCTGGCATCCATCTTGTGTCTTACCTTAACTGTGATTCACTCCAGCCTGTAAAAGACCTATCTTGACTCTCGTTCTGTCCCTTCCTCTCTTTATTTTCCTCTCTTCCTCCGGTAATGTTTCATTCCGTTTCTTTACCGAATCCAACATTATGCACATTCAAAACACCCGCAGTGTTCATACCTGGTTCATATCAGTTTATCAGTTTGCATAACCAATAGTCGGCTGCAACGTCACAGTTGCGTCCCAGATGGGGAACTTACATACTGCAGTTTCTGAGCCCTGGGATGCCTGTGAGCAGTGACGGCTCGGAAATGCACACAATGAATGTTTGCTGTGCCATCAAAATGAGTCAGAAATACATATTTTTAAGGTCTAAAATTTATGTTGTGTCTTTAAAAGCAGCAACAATAAAAACTACTGACCCTTGAAGTAGTTTTTATGATCTGGGAAGGCTGAGAATACACTTTTAACCTTGCATCTGTGCATGTAACTGGCTTTTCTGCGAGCAAACTTGTTCACACATTTACTTGAGTCCAATGCTTTTTACCAGAGGAACAATACGGAACTAAGATTGGACAGAATTGCAAAAGGCAACAATTTTGAGATCACAGAATAAGCAACACTAGTGGTTTTAGGTACTGTATAAAACCCCTAAAACAAGCACCCAGGGTCTTTTCCTTTAAACTTTCCATCACTTTTAACCCTGTATATCTTCTTTCTTCTGTTCACATTGGTCTCGACACTGCTGCTAGTGGTCACTGACATATTGCAACTTGCAAATACGTAGCATGAATGTCTGGGAATATGCACAACACTTCTGAAAGGCAGATAATTCTGTGTGAACGTGATTAAAAGCAAGTATATTTTTACGTCCTTAGGCTCTTACTGCACTCATCTGTTCATACATCCAATTCAATTCAGTGCAGCTTGCAGCAAGTTTTTATTGTCACCAGATAGTTTTGATAAAGCTGACCAGCACTTATCTAAACATTGCAGAAAACCCAGCAAAACCACATATGTGCTGTACCACTGCTCAGAAACAGCTCAAAAATACAGAATTCAAAGTTCTGGAACAAACCCAGTCATTAAGGGTAGCAGTCTGCAACAAACAGGACCCCAACGATGTCCTACCAATGTATCCATTTTAATGCCACAACAGATGAGAACTGTTTGAGTAGCACCAAAGAGATCTATAAAAAGGTTTTTACAGGTGGTCTTAGGTTGTTTTCTCACTGAAAACAACATTTAGTTGGTTTGAGTTTGCTTTCACACAGCACTTATTAAGTAAACTGAACCTAATGAAAAAAGTATTTCCCTCCTTTGTTCGTGGAATTCCTGCATCAAGAGTTACTGAAGAGGAAGACGTGACAAAGAACAAAAAGAAAACATGCTAATGTATTAGTTAATTCGACTTGGGTTTCCGCCACATAAGTCGTATCCCATATTTAGGCAGTTTCAGGGTCTCTTAATCCCAGTCCTCAGGGACCCCTGCCCTGCATATATTCCAGGTTTCCAACTCCACCAGACCTGAGTCAAATTAACTGAACTGCTCCTCAAGTTCTTCACAAGTTGATCTGAGTCAGGTGTTTTAAATTATAAACATCTTGAAAAACAGCAAGCCAGGGGTCCTCGGGTACCGGATTGAGTCAGGCCCAGCCCCAATGTTCCCCCTACTTACAACCACTATCACTCACCCACTACCACTACACCCTCGAGTTGAAGCCACGAGAGGTACAGTAGGGCTTTGTAATCTTTCCTAGGAATCAGGACACCACTTGATGTGTTTATGTTCAGGCACGTAAGCGACTGCATGGCGTTTTGTACAATCGTCCTGATTGCAGTGATTGCCTCAAAATGTTGCTCAACAAAATTTTAGCTTTGGATCCCCATCATTCTTGTGTAGTTGTTTTATTTTTTTGTGTTTATTTTTAATAATTCTTTCAAAGCACAAATCAAAATCAAATGTTGTGATTTTCATAGAATTTTCATTTATTATTACTTTAGTCAATTTCAACTTCTTTTACTGACAGCTGGTTTATTTTCCCTCTTTAATTGGAGGGTATGAATAATTTCGAGGACGACTGTACGTCTCACCATAACGGAGCACCCAGCAGCAACATGGAGTCAACAGTTGCGATCCTTTTTTAAAAAAAAAAAAATCATTCATCATGCTTCGGTTGATTAAAACAACCATACAGAGAAGAAGTTGCCGTTGATGACTGTTGTCTCTTGTGAAGTGTTGAAAAGCCTTTCAACCGTTTTCTCCAGGACCAAAATAGCTTCGGGGCTAACTCTGAAACTTAACTTCACACTTTGAGTCGGTGGTGACACACACATAACAGGCGCTGTTGCTAAAGAGAAGGCTTTATTACCATGCTGCACTTTAAATATAAGCTCTCTGACTACTCCAGTCGCTGTCTTTTTCCCTCTTTTCTCCCCACACATTCTAACGCACACATTCTTTTTCTTCTTTTCCTCTTCCGGTCTCATTTCACATTGTCGCCACTCGGCCATGCGCACACCCTCACTCATTCACTCTCATACACACCCTGAGCTGTCCAGACCTCACATATGTTAGACACATCACACAATACTACCCCCACCATGGAATGGCGATTAACTAATTCCAGTCCATCTAATCAACATACAAAACTAGTACACAATTTCTATATCTGTAGCTTTAAGATAGCTGTGTCCAACATGTCTAAAGCAAATAAGTCGGCAGATTGTACAAGTGTCTATACAGTGAAAAACCCAGCTCATTTAGCAGTGAACATATGAGTGACAAATACATAGAAAGGCAATTGTTTCTAATTAAACAAAAGAGACATTACACTCTAACACCTATTTTTTGGAGACTGGAGGTAAGACTAACTGACTGATCTGTAATCAGGGTACATACAATGGAATAAAGTGCAAGTATACAAAAGCATTGTTTCTTCAGCATTTTTTTCTGAACAATGAACAATGAAAAAGTGCTTCCTGTTGTAAATGCATAGAAAATTGTAAACAAGTCTAGAGTCCAACGTAACCTGTGAAGTCTCTTGTGCAAATATGAACAGTTATGACTCAGTGACCCAGTCCCCATACCAGTTTGGCTTCCTGCGCTGACGTGCGGGCAGTAAGACGTGCTGAGCGTGAATGCGGTTGTGTGTGTGTGTGGCTGCCTGTGGGGGGGTGTGGAGATGGGTGGGTGGGTGGGGGTGCATGGATGATGGGTGTTTGGGTGCGGGGGTGGTGGTGCATTGGTGGGGTTTGTGTGTGTCAGGTTGGGGGGGGGGAGGAAAGGGGGAGAAAAAGAAAAAAAAAAAAAAAAAAAAAAAAAAAATAGCAGCTCTGCGTGCCTCTTGGGGGGTTTGCGAGGCCTGGGGATGTTGGGCCAGTGACTCTGGCCCCTCCGCCGACCCTTTCCGCTTCCGTCCCTTTTCCCCCCTCCCTGGCCTGGCGTGGTCGAGCGCCCCCAGGGGCTGAGGCTGGCCCCTCTGTGCTGAACGCCGGACGCCGGGCCGTGGGGGCGGCCATGCCTGCCCTTTCTGCCCTGGGGGGATCCCGGGAGGCAGGGGTACCTAATGCCGGTAACGGCTCTTCTTCCAGGGGGAATTCATACCCCCCTGGTCTCCCTTCCCAAGACCCCCCCCCCCCCCTGCTCTACCTCACACACACACACGTAGGGTTTTGGGGAGGGAGCGTGTCAAGCGGGCGTGGTGAGGGAGGGCACCAAAGTGCCTTTGCTTGCCACGTCTAGAGGCAGCCTGCTCCCCAGTTTTAACCACACTTAGACACCTAAACACATAAAATAACAACAGCTCACAACCACTTCTGAGGGGCGGGCCATATAGTGTGTGGTAGGAGGGAGGGGCCGGTTGGGGGGACATGCCCCCTACGCGACCCCACTCCCGGCATGACTTGGCACTGCCCCTCAGTTTTAACTGCAAACAACACACATCTTACACACACAGTCATGAGTGGGGGGTGGGGGGGGACAGGGTCCTTTCATACCCCCGGTCTCCCGGGCGCTACTGGGGGGAGGGGGGACAGTGGCTACTTCACGCGCCAGTGGTTAAGGCTGGCTGCGTTGCGGGGGATCTGCTGGCCTGGGGGATGCCTGGCCTGCTGCGTCCGGGGGGTGGGGGGATGGGGGGGGGGGTGGTGGTGGGGGGAACGTGTTGGGGGCTTGGAACTCGCGGCTCCTTCCCCGGCCCGAGCTACCACTCAGGAGGCACGAGGGCATGGGCAAGAGAGAGGTGGGTATGTGAGAATAATGAATGAGAGTGTGAAAGAGGAAATGTGGGAGGGAGGAACTTGGGCTGGAAGAGGGAGGAGATGTGGGTAAGTGGTTGGAGGAAAGGGGGTATGGAGGAAGGAGTGGCATGCTCGTGAGTGTCTAGTAGGGATGGTCGTGAGGGGCTGAAGGAAGGAAGGGCGGGAGTGTGATAGGTCAGAGGGATGGGCGGGGCTGGACATGTAAGGGGGGGGACTGTATGGGGTATTGGGGGTATAGGGAGGTGGGGGCGTATGTGTGGGGGGGTGGGGAGGGGTTGGTGCAGTTATGTGGGGGGAGTGCATGTGTGTGTTAGAGAGTATGAGGAGGTGGGGGTAGGTGTGGACGGTAGAGGGAGGAGAGTGTTGGGGGTGGAGAGAGGAGTGAGTGTGGGTATGTAAGGTCGGAGAGCGGAGTGGGTGGGTGTATGCGTGTGTGGGGGGGGTACACGGAGGTGTTGGGTAGGGCTGGGCGGTGTGGGCGGAGGTTCGTTCCTCGGTATTCGTGCTGGGCATCTTGGTGTCGGTGCGGTGCGGTGTGGCTACGGGTTGGTTGGGGGCCGGGCGCTTTGGTGGGGGGTGCGGTTTTGTTTGTGGCTTCCGGGGTTTTTTGTGCGGGGCGGGCGCGGGGTGGATCTGTATCTTGTATTTGGTTGCTCTTGCGGTATTGATGTCTTGGGTGCCTGTGTCTCGATGTGGGGGCGGTGACGGTATATCTTTCAGCCCCAGTGTTGGGGTAGGTGTGTGGGGAGTGTGTGTGTGAGCGTGGTGGCGGGGTAGGGGGTGGTAGAGGTGGTGGCGCCCTGGTGTCAGGTGTATGGGGCAGGGACTTTGGGGGTGGGGGCTGGCCTGCCCTGGGGGGCGTCGTCTGGGGGGTCCGGTCCTCCTGGGTTTCGGTTGGGCCGCCCGGGTCCGGGGGGGGGGTGGCTGCTCCTGGGCGCTTGGGCCCTGGGCCCGGCGCTGTCTCCGCTCCGGGAGACGCCCGGCGCCCGGTGGGGTCGGCAGCTGCTGGTCTTGGTCCGCTGGGGCCTGGGCCTCCAGACTGCGGGGGGCTCCGGCTGGGGCCGTCTTTTGCCGCCCTTCGGGGGATGCATGTCCGCTCTTTGGGGGGGGGTAGCTGGGATCTGGGCCTCTGGGTGGCTGCTGGGGGCCTGGGTCGCGAGCCTTGCGGGCTTCCTCCTCCTTGCAGAGACGAGGCTGCATCTGCATGACTGTATCACCACGGAGCACCCTTTATTATGCATGTTGACACTGTGACACTGCTTCCCATTGCGATGACTAGGTCGTACCTCTTCTCTACTTCCCATTGCGCTGGCTAGGTTGTACCTCTTCTCTACTTCCCATTGCGCTGACTAGGTTGTACCTCTTCTCTGCGTAGTTCTGCGTGTGTTTGTATGATCTGAGGATATTTAAGCCACCTGCAGGTCCTCCTGCAGGGGATTGCTTGTTTTGTTTTCCAACAGAGACCTTGGTTGTTTAGGGATCGCGGTACAGATGTACCAGTGAACTGTGTAAGTGGATTCATGTTTTCTCTTCTCTCTCTCTTCCTCTTCCTTACTCCTCTCTCTCTGTTTCACTTTCTATCATTACCTCTATTCAATTTCATTTCTCCCTTGTCAGGCCCAGCAGTATGAAATGGAATGGTGTAATAGACAAATGTTTAAATAAAGAAATAAAATGAATAAACATGATATCAAGTGGAGCCTTATGTTCATAAAGCTCCGCTTGATAAAGCAAAACTGTTCAACAGAATAAAGCAATCAGATTTCCATTCTGCTTGCTTCGATGCTGGACAGGACAAGTAAAAAAAAAAAAAAAAAAAAAAAAAAAAAAAAAAAAGACGTGCTGAGCCTGGTGGTGTGGCTCTCCCACCACACCCCCACCATGGTCAAGTATCACATGGGAAGGAGTGGATGGAAGAGGCCCGATCACATGGAGGTCATCCACAGGTGGAGTGGACGGCTGGGAGGTGCTAGGGCTGTCCCTGCAGGCAGTAGAGTAAAGATTTTGCAGACCGAGGTCCTGGTCTGCCGAGTCCCCATCCACATCTGGTGGCAAGATTTCAGAGGGCATCCAGTCCTGGGCTTGGTCCAGGACCCAGGTGTTGTCCAGGGGCTCATGGCTGCGGTACAGCTGAAGTTGATCATGGTGGATGACTTTGATTTTGGCTCTAGGGCTCTCTTGAATCCGATAGACTAAATTGCTCAGCTGTCCTATAACAAAAAACAGTCCATCATGTGAGGGGAGGAACTTTTTTGACTTTGATTTTGACATGGTGTGCGCCTAAGATGAGGTACCACACTGCATCCCCGACTCTGTACTGTGTGTGGCAGATGTTCTTGTCATCTTGTGTTTTAGCTCATGTAACTGACTCACCTAAGGCTTCTTGAGTGATGTTGTGAGCCAGTTTCAGCCACTGGCGCATTTGTTGCACATACTCGGGAGTTAAAGGTGCAGGATCAGAGTCTGGAGGCAAACCAGCTACGAGGTCCACTGGCTCACTTATTTCACATCCAAACATCATGCAGTTAGGTGTGAAACCAGTAGTGCTCTGCTTATGGAATCAATAGGTCCCAATCCCAGTGACAGCGTTCTGCAGTAGAGGGCAAGATCTTTTGAAGTGTGGCACTGAAATGTTTGACCTGACCGTCAGACTGTGGACGAAATGACGTAGTGTAGGTTTTCTTTATGCCAAACAGGCGGCACATTTCCTGGAATACCTCTGATTCAAAATTGTGCCCTTGGTTGCTGCGCAGAGAATGAGGCACTCCAAAGCGACAGACCCATTCGGTTGCAACAACGTGTGCCACTGTGACGGCTTTTTCATCTGTTGTTAGTTATTATGCGACTGTACGCCTACAGTCTGTGTGGCAGGCTATAATATCAGTTGTGATCAGCTGGCATCATGTTCTTATTTACAGGTGGAACAAAGAGCATTTTGATGGTTTGAGGTTTGCTTTTTTTAAATCGCAGAAACACTTGGCTCAGCTGCTGAAACATCTCAGGCATGTCCTTGGCCAGGATGTGCCAGGACTGGGTACACTGGAAGGCCTGAAACAAAAGCTGCTTTCCTCTCCAGCTCAGTCTGCAGACTGTAGTTGTGTGTTGTTGTTCTCTGCTGTGATTTCAGTGGCTTGTGGTGTAGTGGAACTCAGCTTGTCCAACCTGACTTTAGTTAAGCAACTTAAAACTCAACAATATTATGAGCAGATTCACTCACTGCACGTCACCGTCCACATTCTCAGCTCATCCCACAGTGACTCTTGGCCAAGAGCTCTTTATAGCACTTCCCATTTGACTGGGTACACAACGGCAGGTCCAACAGGAAATGCTGAAAAAGTATTTCTAAATTGATCATTTAGTCGGACTGCTATTTTTGTGTCCTTTTCATTCATTCACGCGTTATTTTCAGCTCCCTACTTCAAATGGTTTCCTTGTCTTTTGTCAGGAAAAACATGGTTCGGTGTGACAAAAGACATTTTTGCTGTGTTAGATTTCGTCCAGAAACCCACTCTGAAAAATGACACATTGCAATTCTTTGAACATTTGAAACCATTACAAAGGACACTGGGCCACTGGTCTGCATGTGACTTAAAGGTTGAATATGGAATACGGACAGAACAGCGACATCACGTGTGTCTAGGTTGTAGTTGTAATGGCAGAAAAACAACTCCAGCCATTTGGTTGCCAGGCTCGCTGCCGATACGCAAGTGACCAACAGCCTTCAGCATGTCCAACAAGTAATGCAGAGGAGTTTATAACTGACAGCTAACGTTAGCCACGTTAGCAAACAAGTTAGCTTACCGATCCAGGAGGAAAAGTCGCCATTTCCATGTTTTGATGCCATGGAAAGTATTTATGTGGGTCCATTTAGTGAAGTCTTCACCTAAATTTACTCCAGTTTTTGCTCTTCTCAGGTCACTCCTCTTCAGAAACAGATAACAATATCTCCAGGGCTCTGAAGCAGAGACTCGCCGTCTCCACTGTTTCCCCCCGTGCCAGCCAAACTTTGCCCAACATACTGTTGCCACAGAGATTGTATTTGGCAACCTGCAATAGCGGCGTGTATTGGCTTGTAGATGTAAACATAACGCCATTGTCAAACCCATTAAAATTGATTTTAAAATTACACTACTCACAAAAAGTTAGGGATATTTAGGTTTTTGTATGATGTCAGAATGAACCTAAAATCCAAACAACCTTTCCAGGTGAACTGAATTAAACTTTCTCTAAACTTTTCAATGCACATGTACATTGTTCAATGGTTAAATATCTATTGCACATCACGCTGTTCTCCAAAAACCGAAAGTTGAACCTAACTTTTTGTGAGTAGTGTATCTTCAGGTTAAAAATATATTTTTTTAGGAAATATTGTACTTTCATTCCGCATACCCCAAATGATCCGTGGAGGTTATTTATTTATTTTTTTTTTAATATAGCTTTTAATAAAAATGTTCCATATTTAACCTTTAGGCTTAAAAACAGTCCTTTAAACAGTGGGTGACATCACAATTACATACATTACGATTATCACCCTGTAAAGTCAGTCACACTGGAGCAACCCCTCTGACACATTCATATTTTAAAACCACCAGTTTCTCAGTTGTGTGGATGCACGATAAAATATTAATGCGCTGGATCACTTAAACCCAGACTACAGCTAAAGTAGGTAATATCTCATTAAAGCAAATAAAGCAGTGAGGGTGATAAGAAACCGGGGTCTGGCTCACCGACGCATCCTTCTGTCATTGCAGCAGAATCTGTTTTCTTTAAATGATACACTTTACAGCTTAAATGGTGTCATGGAGCAAAGATCACGTGGGCTTGATTAACAACAGGAAGAGTCAGCACATACAGAACATAACTGATCGTACTCCCGCTGGATATTTTTCTCACTTTGCTGTGTATTTTCCACTGCTCACTGTATTAGAATTTGTCCTTTCAGAAGCAAATAGAAAATTTAAGATGAAGCAACCTCCTCTCTTCTCATCAGACTTTCCAAATTGTGTGCAAAGTAAATACTGCTGTGGGCAAGGATTGCCTCCAAATGCTGCCGAGGATTTTGAGTGATTATAAAGGAAATTAATATAAAGGAACTCGAGATACCTTAGTTGACCCTCTCTTAATGCAAGCATCCCCTCACACAGGAAAACAAGGCAATTTTCCTGATGCATTCAAATTATTCTGGGGATAATTTTCAGTTTGAGTTATAAGGTGAAGTGGGTTCCGGAAATATATAACAAGATTGGGAGGCACAATAATTAATGTGTGGGCATGTGTGAAGCCCCCTTCAAAAGTTTCTATTTCATGAATCCTGTACAGATAGCACAGAGGAATAAATTATGAAAACGATCTGCCCAACGAGAAAAGTTGTCGATGCCTTTTGACCTCAATTCTCTGTGACCAGTTTCCAGGAAAGCGTCTCCATTTGGGGAAGACTGAGAATTTTTCTCTTTCAGGCAGGACTCTGCTTCCCATTATTTATGAACGGATCATGGTGAGGTCGTGTGGGTGCAGGGTTTTACCGCAGGTCATTCAGTATCAGAAACATGTTTTGCTCAAAGACGCTTCAGCTCATTTTAAACAGTAATTACACATTGATCATTTGTGAGAGCTTCGTGGTTGGACTTGGACACCCCCCGCCATTTCCTTTTTTTTTCCCTGTGAAAGACTGCTGATCATTAGAAATGTGCTTGTCTTGATATAACAGTTCTTCATCAAGCTCAATTTCCCCTTCGCCTACTTAGTGTGTCCATGTAATTGCTAAATTTTGCCACAGGAGGTCATGTCACACAGTACCCTAAACATGCCATAACAACTCTTCAGTGCTGTGTTGGCTGCTGAAAACATTACTGTTCCTCTCATGTTTATTAGCAAGCAGGTAAATATTCACAAACATTGCATGCACGTAAAGTCGTCCTAAAATTACCCTTCAATCAAAGAAAATGCTGAATTCACAATAGTAATTCAAATAAAAAGAAACTTAAGAAACAAATAATAAATATGTACAAAATTATGATTTCATGAAATAAAATATTGCTTTTAAATTGTGGTTGGAAATATAATAAAAGAAAAATAACAACAAACAAAACTGTCGCAGACATAAAAGCACATTCCCCATGAACAGTGGACCAAAACACAGGTTAACAGGTGCAGGAGTCTTTTTTGAACAATACAGAAAACACCTGATTGCAATGATTGCCTCAGCATATTACTCAACAAAAAAAAAATAAAAAATAGCTTCGGAGCCCCATCATGTTTGTTCACTTGTTTTATTTTGTGTGTATATATACAGTATATATACTGTAGGTACGACCCAAAAAATTAGAATATCCTAGAGAAGTTCATGTATTTCTGTAATTCAACTTAAAATGTGCAATTTATATATTGTTTAGAGAAATAATATGTGAATTAATATATTTCAAGCTTTTGTTTGTTTGGATGTTGCTTATTAGGACTTGCAGCTTTAGAAAAGCTCAAATTCAAAAATTAAAAAAATTTGAATACTGTGAAAAGCTCCATTACGATAGGCTCAGAGTGTCACATTCTAATCAGGTAAGTAATCCAAAACACCTTCATAAGTGCCCCGAGCCTTTAAAAAAAGTCTCTGTCTTGGTTTAGAAGAATTCACAATCATGGGGAAGACTGCTAGTTGTGCAGAAAACCATCATTGACTCCCTGCACAAGGTGGGAAAGACACAAAGTGATAGCAAAAGAAGCTGGATGTTCTCAGAGTGCTGTCTCAAAGCACATTAATGGACAGTTAAGAGGAAGGAAGAAGAGTGGAAGAAAACGGTGTACAAACCGGAGGGTTGACAGCAGCCTGGAGAAGATGGTCAGGAAAGGACCATTCAAAAGTGTGGAGGACTTCATTAGGAATGGACCATTAAGTCCAGCATATGCAACCATCTACCAAGACATTTTGGAATACTTCATGCTTGCTTCAGCAGACCAGCTGTATGAGGATGCAGACTCCATCTTCCAGCAAGACTTGGCACCTGCCCACATTGCCAAAAATACAAAATCTTGGTTCAACAACCATGCTTGATTGGCCCGCAAACTCACCTGACCTGAACCCCATCACAAATTTATGGGGCATTGTCAAGAGAAAGCTGAACAGGAAGAGACAAAGAAGAGCTCAAGGCTGTGATTGAAGCATGTTTATCTTCCATAACACCTGAGATATGCCAGAAGCTGGTAGCACCCATGCCATGCCGGGTTAAGGCAGTCATTCAAGCAAAAGGGACCCTGACCAAGTACTAAGTACAGATGTAAGATTTTACTTTAGGAGGCCCGACTTTTTTGTATTTAAAGTCCTTTTTAGATTGATTTCATGAAATATTCTAATTTTTTGAGTTTAGAATTTGAGGTTTTCTTAAAGGTGCCATGACATCAAATTTCACTTTTCTGGGGTTTTTGGGGTATAATATGATCTGTTGTGCACTGATGAGGCCATGTGAATGTCCAGAGTGAGAATCAAAGTTCCTGTTTATGGTCTGTCAGCTTTGTCTCTCTGCTCAGAAACGGTTGAATCAGACAGCAGGCTATCATTCTACGTAGTTCTATCATTCTACGTAATTTAATTGCTCCAATAAGAGCACACTATCAAGTAAACAGCGCCCCCCCCCCCCCCCCCCTCTCTCTCTCTCCTAACGGTTTATGCACCGTCTGCTCCCCCCTCCCCTCCCTGTCTGATTCAGCTTCGTGTATGGAGCTAGTAGTAACTTCTGTGCAGTCAGGTCTGGATTTTCAAACAAATGGATTTAAAAGAAAACTTCTGCAGCAACACTGAGGGAGGCGGCCACAACCTTGTCATTACCTGTAAGTTTATTTATTTTCTAAATGCTGTCTTGTCTGATAAACGTAGCTCACACTGTCTGAAGTGAGCCATGTTGCTAGCAGTTAGCCTTTAGCAAACTCCGACCGCAGCTTGACCTAGATTCTCCAAATAAGGTCATAGCCAAATAAGGTGTAGCCAATCAAAATGAAGTCAACGTGGTCTCCGGGTAAAGCTCCATATCGTCACCAGACCCAACTGTATTACTGAGGAAGTGAGGTCTGGCGTTTCAAAACAATACTCCGCTGTAGAAAATGCCGTTTTTTTCTTTGGAGTATTTACATATGCAGTAATGCCAACAACATAAACTAGTTTTTAACTGCTATGTCATCACTCCTTTAACTCATTCACTGCCAGCCGTTTTCAGAGCAGAGTACTCCATACTGCCAGACTTTTTGAGCATTTTGACTGATTTTGGGAGATCCACAGAATATTGTGTACTATGCCAATACAAACACTGAATGTACCAAAGAAAAGTTTAGACTCTCTTCTTTTATCAGAAAAAAACCATTTGTTTCTAGCTTTTTCCATTCTTTAGTAATCTGCAGTAGAAGATGGGCTTGTTTCAGCGAAAATGCCTATTTTTGAGCAAAAAGCGGAGAAAAAATTAGATTGAAACTCGCCGTCCGATTCAAGTGGAAAAGTGTCTTTGATGACAATATTTTTTACTTTAGTAACACCTTCATCTTCTGAACAGCTGTTTACTTCTATGAAACAACAAATACAACACTGAGAAAAGAGTTTTGGAGGCTAAATAATTATTTACCAGCTAAATAAGCCACAACAAGCTTGTTTCACAACAGAATATTTGGCAGAAACAGCGAGCAGAGACGTCTCCCTCCGCCCCTCCTCCCCTCTACTGCAGCTGCTCTGCGTGCACGCACCCCCCCCCCAACAACCGCATGCTGCAGACTTCGCTGCTGTATTTCCCTCTATGGACGTGTCTCCGATCGATCGTGTCACTTTCTGTCACTGATCACTTTGTCCACAAACTTTCTTTCTTTATCCACCTCCTAAGCCGTTTCGATTACGACCGATCGCCATGTTCTCCCCCTTGCAGAAGAATCGAGCACACTTCTTGGGCTAACCGGGGCTAACAGCCGCTAGCTAACAAACAACCCAACACAAAGCCACATGGCACCTCCTCCCCTTCCTGGAGGGTTTTTTTCAAGCTTGTCTGACGCCGCCATCTGCTGGATTTGGTGAAAACTACATCAGAAAATGTCAGATCATCTTTGAACTCTTTCACAAGCTGCACCAGATATTAAAACAGCTTCCCCAATTAAAACCCTTAATTAACGTGTAAACACGTGATTGGCAGTTAACGTTCGGATTTGAATTAACGTGGAAACACGTGAATGGCAGCGAAAGAGTTAAGCTCCAAGTCCTAATCAGCAACATTCAAACAAATAAAAGCTTGAAATATATTGATTTGCATATTTTTTGTCTTTTTTTTTTTGTTGTATTTTTTTGGGGTAGTGTGTATATATATATATATACACTGCCTGGCCAAAAAAAGTCGCCACCTGGATTTAACTAAGCCAATAGGTACGAGCCTCCTATTGGATAATTACTGCATGGGCGATTATCTTTCAGCTGGCAACAAGTTATTTAACCCCAACTGGTGCAATGACTTGCTTCTCATTTCCTAAACGTCCATGTCAAAAGACACATCTTGTGGTCGTGGAAAAGATGTTAGTCTGTCTGAGAAGGGTCAAATCATTGGCATCAAGAGGTGAAAACATCTAAGGAGATGCAGAAACTACTAAAACTGGATTCAGAACAGTCCAACGCATTATGAAAAACTGGAAGGATAGTGGACCATCGTCTTCCAGGAAGAAATGTGGCCGGAAAGTCAGATGAAGTGATGCAGCATCATGCCTAGTGCTACTGTATGAGCCTGTAGGGGCAGTGTGATGATCTGGGGTTGCTGCAGTTGCTCAGGTCCAGGTTCAGCAACAGTATGAGCTCAGATAATGAGGTCAGCTGATACCTGAATATACTGAATGACCAGGTTATTCCATCAATGTATGTTTCTTTCCTGATGGCACGGCCATATTCCAAGATGACCGTGCCAGAATTTATCGGGCTCAGATTGTGAAAGATGGTTCAGGGATCATCAGACATCATTTTCACACATGGATTGGCCACCACAGAGTCCAGACCTGAACCCCATTGAGAATCTTTGGGATGTGCTGTGGTCAGACTCTACAATCATCATCAAGATCTTGGTGAAAAATTGATGCAACAGGATGCAAATAAATCTGGTGACATTGCAGAAGCTTCTGGAAACACAGTGAATGCTGCCGCAATCAAAGCTAAAGGCCGTCCAACGAAATGTTAAATGTTTGACCTTTTTTTTTTGTCGGCGACTTTTTTTTTGGCTGGGCAGTGTATCTTGCACAGCACTTTGGTCATCTGAGTTTTTTTTTATTCAGTTTTTAAAAATGTGCATAACAAATAAACTTGATTGTGGGCCACCTCAGAAACAAAATCTATAAGTCTGAAAAACTTTGCTCCGTTAGGTAGTTGAATATGTAGATGGCTGTGGGGGAATCTAGTATTTTCTACAGCCTCTGACAAGCAACACTTAAAAACACTTCGTGCTTTCTACCATACTACATGTGCACATAGACATTTCACGAAAAATTTCTTTCTTTTTATTCTTTAAATTCTGACTGTTAAATGCTGTTGACCTCACCATGACACATTAGGATTCACAGTGACTCTACACTATGGGAATGCTGTGACACAGCAGGCATTTATGTCAAACCTGATGAGAAGCAGCTGAAAACACTTGGCTGAATTCTGCGACTAGAAAAATGCAACATGAAACAAAGGTATTTACATGTTCTCTTCCAGCAGCTCCTTTTATCTTTTCCAGAGGGTCCCACATTTTCTTGCTCTGCACGACAACAGCCCATTTACCGCAGAATGCTTCATTCTGCTTCAACTATCATTGGTGGTGTGACAAAAGAATTGAAAGTCAACAGATTATGTTTACTTCCAGAACAGGGCTTATCAAAGCGTCATTAGGCTGCTGTGATGCTCCCCTCTTATATTTGCAGCTAATGATCCGTGTAATATCTGTCCTTTCCCCCTCGGATGTGCTGTTTTCCATCAAGGCAATGCCTTTTGGAATACTGTGTTTGTGTGTGTGTGCATGTGTGATCTATTGTTCAAATGATATGAATGACCATGTGGAACTACAATACAGTGTTGGAACACAAAGACGCTCTGTTTAAGCAAAGGACCATCTTTCAAAATCTTACATGAAGCTTTAATGATTTTGAAATATAAACCTGATATTAATTTTTAAACTATACCTGTTTATAGTATCTGGCTTCAATCTATGACACTTCCACTTGAAACATGCACTTATTCCCTCAGTTGTCCCAACATTGTGATTTAATCCTGAAATGAACATTACATAGGTTCCAATAAACCTTGAGAGTAAATGCATATTCCAGGTGAAGAGAAGCGATGTGGATGTGGATAATTAGTTACTGGTGATGGTTAATGTGAGTCTATTAGATGTTTGAGTCTTGAACAGATGTCTTTACTTTGTGAAACAGCTTATTTCTTAAAAAAAATGGTAAAATGTTAAAAAGTAGTGAAACCATTTAAACTAGGGATGTTCCATAAAGGCTTTCTTTACCGATATCCAATATCCTATGTTGTCCTACTCTTTATTTCCATTATCAGCAAACACTGATACTGTACAGTGGAGAAAAAAGTATTGAACAAGTCAACATTTTTCTCAGAAAATATATTTCTAGTTGAGCTATTGACATGAAATTTTCACCAGATGTCAGCAACAACCCAAGTAATGCAGAAATACAAATAAATCCTCACATTTATGTCTATAAATTAAGTTATGTTTAATAAAGTGAAATGACACAGGGAATAAGTATTGAACACATGAAGAAATGGATGTGCAAAAAGATCTGAAAGTCAAAAAAGCAGCTGGAGTCTTCCACTATTTAGAAAGTAATCCTGTCCCCTAACAGTGCAAAGTAATATCAGCTGGTTTAGTCCTGATAGATGCCTTTAAAAAGGTTTCTCATCACCAAGGTGTCAGACAAGAAGCACTCCAAGATGGGTAAAAGCAAAGAGCTGTCTAAAGACCAATGCAACCTTATTGTTTCAAACACACTGAAGGCATTGGTTCTAGGTGCATTTTTAAACTTTTGAAAATTCCAGTAAGCACCATTCTGGCCATCATCGGGAAGTGGAAAGAACAGGGCATTGTCATAAACCGTCCATGGCCAGGTGCTCCTCACAAGATTTCAGACAAAAGAGGTCAGAACAATAATCAGAAAGGTTATCCAGCAGCCCAGGACCACTCGTGGAGAGCCTCAGAAAGACCTGGAATCAGCAGGTACAGTTCATACAGTGTATAATGTGGGTGTGAACACACCTGAATCAAATAGGTGGCTTGTTACCACAGTTAAATGATATTTTCATGAATTCATCTAGTGTGTTGTAGAAAGAATGCATCTGATTTTATTTTAAATCCATCCATCCATCCATCCATGAAAGCAGCACAAGACAGTAGCATAAAGTTTTTAAACTGGACAGAACACACTTTCAGTTTTTGTTTGTGAATAAATAAATAAATAATGCACCACTGGGGTTTTAATGCAATGCATTATGTCCAGTTAGGCCCAAATAAAGCAGGATTTAATGAGGGATTCAGTCTATAAAGACCAGTATAACCTTATGCTGATAACTTTTTATAGAAGGAGTTGAAAATTTGATGTACACACATACAAAATCTCCTTCATATTCCTGAAATAGACATAAAAATAAACACAATCGGGGCCTATAAAACCCCAAATGCCACCAGACGACGGCGGTTGGACTCACGTTGGAATGGAACGCACCCCATTCTACGGCAGACAGGGCCAAAGAGGATTGGAACGTGGGAGTGTGTGAGCATTTCTTGCTTTGCAGTCACAAATCGAATCTTAAAATACTATTCTTACTTCATATTCCAAACATATTGTACAGTACAATTATCAATGACAATAACCGAATGATCAGTGTTGAGAAAAAGTAAATAAATCGGTTTATTTATGACTTTCTGGACAAATGTTCCGCCACTTCTTCCACGTCACCGCAGCCAATGAGAAGAGGACAGAGACAGCCGTCAGACGCGCTGATTGGATGCGTGCGATGGCAATAAAAATCCTTTTTATTCTTTTAAAAGAAAAAAAGACTTCCAGGGGAGGTTCAATTAGACTTTCATGTAAAACCCAATGTGCTATAGAAATGTCTTGTTGATTATGATGTCGAAATAGGCCTGGAAACGGGAATGACGTTGCACTCCCACATACGTCACTTCCGGGATTCCCTCATAGACGGAAATTGAAGTGTGGATGGTGAAAATAAAATAAAGATATTCGCACTCCCAAAACGTAACGTCACCCTTTAAAAACTCTTTAGGAGCTATTTCTGGTGTGCATGTCTCTGCTCTTTATCTTATGTTCCACTTTAGGGATGTACGTCACTGTTTACTTCTGGATGGTGAAACAACACACACACACACACACAAGATAACAGAATATCAAAACTGTAATTGTCTACCGCAATTTGATTGGTGAAATTACAATGGAGACATTACCAAAAACATTATTTCAGCAGTCAAAAAACGTAACTTGTGCTTTTATTTGTTCCAGAAACAGGAAAGTTGTGCAGACAACCGGCTCTGCTCTTGACTACTAGTGATCTAATTTCCGACGTGCCTGGACCAGAAATAAGTGTTGAAACATCATTATAATCTATGTATTTCACGTACTTCTATGAGATCGAGTTGTGTTTAGCCCTGATTACAAGAATACCGGCTTATTCCAGTATATTGTTAAAACCGTTGCAACCACCGAAGTGAAAAAACGTAGTATTTCTACAATTTTGTTGAGAGACCGGACAAAATGTCCGTCGAAACGAAAAAAATATGGAATGTATACATAAAATTAATGCATAATGTGAAATAAAGGGTATATTTCTTGCTAGAAAAGTGATCAAAGCAATGGTAGAGGTGCAATCTATCATAAAATATGACCATTTCCACCCGAAATTGACGGGATAGCCGCCATGTTTTCTTGGGAAAAACTCTGCAGTCACGTGACCTACAGAAATGAATGAGAAAATCAAACGTAGTGAGGCTACGTTTTCAGAGGCCAAATTGTGAAATAGGTACGTATTGTGCTGTGGACCAACGTAGGACTGTCACGTTTTGGAATGAGACTGGGTTGCTGCTGTGGGAACAGAGAACCTGTAGTTCCAGGAGGAAGATGCAGCTCTGTCCTCGCAACATAAATAAATTGAGGTTGTTTGTTATAAAATGTCAATATAATTCAATATGAGTCTGTGCTCAGACTAGTGTAGTATTCAGTTTGGTCAGAAGATGACGGTCTAGTACCAGGAGTTCAGCCTCAGCTGATGTCAACAATCACTCGGAAAGCAGCAGGAAAGCGGTCACTTGCCAGTTACCTCCGTCAGGTGAACATGGCAGAACCCGGTTATTTTAGTACTTTGAGAGAGCTGCAGTGTTGTACCTGCTTTGAAAGTCGGAGAAACGAACGCTGGATGTTTGGATCCAGCAGATTCACCAGAGGTCTCGGAGCTCGGTGGATTTCATCAGCTGATCCAGGAGTTACATCTGGGGATTTTCCGAGCCCAGTTTGATGGGCTTCTGTCGGGGAGGATCGGTGCTGCATATCCCTCCAGGATACAAACTACAAGCGCTGTATTTCGGCTCAGGAGCATCTGTCCATCTGCCTTCGGTGAGTAAGCTAGCAGCAGCTAGTTTGTACTTCCAGCTAAACTTCCAACAACTTCCAGCAAAACAACGTGGCTTCTGTCGCTAGCTATTGTAGCTCAGGTTAACGAATCTCTGCTGTCTCCTCGCCTCCACCTCTCAATATTTAACTAGCTGATTAAACGCAACTCCTACCTGACAAACCACCATCCCCCACTTCAGAGAGCTAAACTTGACGTGCGAATGAAGCGTCTATTCGCGCGTACGATACGCTTCAAATTATTCGCTCCATTCACGCGAAAAGAACGGCCGAATCAAGCCAGTAAACATCCTGCATTCGCACGTTGAAATCTAGGCGCGTACGCGAATGGAGGCGTCCGGTGTGAACACAGGGTTAGTTCTGCATGCTGGCAGGTTGAATCCGCGATGGCTGTGATCTGCTGGGGTCAGAGGTAATCAACAGATGATTGAACTCTTACATCAACTATATGGCGTTACTTATTTTGTTTTCTTAGTATCAATGTTTTTATGATGAAGCTTTAATCTGTTAAAAACATAATAGTTGTGCTGTCAGGAGCGACAAACTTAAAAGATTAGTTTGTATGAAAAATTACATGTAGTGTAGTTTATTATAGTGCTGGTCTATGATGTGAATGTTACTCATTTGTTTCTTGAATCAAAGAATAACCATTTGGAATTTATTTATGATTTAATGTTAATGGCAAAAATATCACCTGCATATTTGAAAACTCAGTTATATTACTGGGAACACTGGCAAGAGTTTCTTCTTCTCTTGTTGGCTTCTGGGAAGACAAAATACTGTGGTGATTCACGTCACATGTTAAAAAGTGGTATTACAGGGAAATATGGACCACTTTGAAGATGATGACAATTTCTTTTTTCATCACAACAATAACTTAAAAAACAAACAATACATCCACACAGCATCTAGAGGGGTGCAAAATGAAAGTACTTTTACTTTTATTTATTTATATGTATATATAAATATACATATATATATATATATATATATATATATATATATATATATATATATATATATATATATATATATATATATATGTATATATAAATATACATATATATATATATATATATATATATATATGTATATATATATATATATATATATATGTATATAGCATATACAGTAATTGTTTTATCAATTTTGGCGGGTCTAAAATATATAAATGTTTACATTTGATTACCATGCAAACTTCACAATTCTTTGCCAAATTGAAATTAGCTCAGGAGTTGCTAGCTCATTTTCTAGGTTTAGAAATAGCATCTTCCTTGCATTACATTTCTCAAATTCAAAAGGACAAAAAATGAAGTAGGATTAGGATGAAGGTAGTAAAGGGGCTCAAAAGCCCCTGGAGGTTGCCACTTTCCTCTTGGACATGTAGGCTAAGTTGATAATTTGCTAAAGCTAATCAATGGTTAGCCGGTTCTGTAACATTGCCAATGCTAATTGAGTAAGCGAGTGTTAGTGCGCCACCTACTGGTGGAGAGAAATTAAACTTGCAGCTTTCACCTTTATATTTCATGTTGCATGATGCGTACTGTCAGCATTTTTTTATATACACAACTCACAAAAAGTCAACTTTCGGTTTTTGGAGAACAGAGTGATCCAAAATAAATATCTAACCACTGAACAATGTACATGTGCATTGAAAAGTTTAGAGAAAGTTTAATTCAGTTCACCTGGAAAGGTTGTAGTGGATTTTAGATACATTCTGACATCATACAAAAAGCCAAATATCCTTAACTTTTTGTGAGTAGTGTTTATATATATATATATATATATATATATATATATATATATATATATATATATATATATATATATATATATATATATATATAGTTCTTTTGATACCTTCACTTTATTTTTGGTGTTATAAATGTGATTTTCTAGAAAGTACACCTTCAATTAAATTTGTTTAGTTTGTCTAAAAATTGCTTGCAATGTGTTTGGAGTTTTAAACAAAAGCCAAGGGCAGCTGTTTCACTTCCATTTCTCAGCTGTTCAAACATGTCCAAAATGCACTTTTACTCTCACACATTGAAGAACCATTTAAAACTATTCCAAAGTGTTCTTATCTATGTTCTAATACCAACAATCTATCAAATGTATGTGTGCTTGTAAAAGGGGTCGCTGGCTATGACAAATCCACATTATCACTTTGCTGCAGCTTTTCTGATCGTCTTCCACCTCATTGATTCGTTTTTAAACCCTGCAACTTTATTGTTTTGGTTCACGCTCACTGCTCTCATCAGCATTGTTTCCAGATGCATCAGGTAGCTGTTTTAATTAAAGTCTTTAATAAACCTACATGCTCAGCACAAAGCAGCAGGCAGAAAAACTTGGCCAAGAACACACAAAATGAATGTTTTTTCTTTGTGTGTCTGCTGTGAACTTTTAATCGACAGGGCAGCAAAACAGCCTGTTATCAATGTTGTAGACCTTTAAAAGTCTTTAAAAAGTGACACATTTTGCATCACTCAGAGGACTATCTGTTGCAGTTTCATACCACTTCCACATAACGATGCAAACAGGTGCCATCAGACATCATAAAGAAGACCGTTCATGTTGCTTTTTTACTTTTCTAAGTTAGATGTGACCTCAAACCTGAACTCTCCTTGACACTTTCCCATGCTCTGTACCAAGACAGACGTTGCCCCTGACAGGAGCAGCTGGGCCATGTGGGATGCTGCGTGATAGGCTCCTGTATGTGTGGGGAGGAGGATTAACATGACGGCAGGCTGTACATATGGCAGAGATCAAACAATTAACCTGCTCATGATTGGCCCTGGCATTAGGGTGCAGTAATTAGAGCTAAGTGGCCCTGAGACCAGACTGGACTAATAGGAGGGCTTCCTGCAGGGAGGAGTCCGACTCTCAACATCTGTGTGACTCTGTCACTTCTGGCCTTCTGTCTTGAAATGTTCTTTAAAACTTATGTCTTTTATTTAGGACAAGACTTTTTTTTTCTTTCTTGATTTAGCTGCTGCAATCATAAAAATATTGACGCCAGGATGATTTCAGAGCTGCATATAGCGGGTTGCAGAGTCCATGTGTTGTATCTCTGCACTCAATCAGAGAAAGTGCTCTCATACCTGGTGTGTCTCTACATATTCATCTTATAGTACAAGTTGTCAAAGTGCTCCTGCACTGATGTTACCGAGACAAATCCAGGCTGCTTCCCCGCTGTCTGTGAATAAAGTGATTCTTCTTCTCATTCAGATATCGATCCTCCTCTACAACGGTGGCTACCTTATTCGAAGTTCTGCCTTAGAAAGTCAATAGGTTGCTTAATGTTTTCTAACTTCTGGGACTGTAATTTATTGGAGTATGCTCATAGCAGTTTAAAAAGCTCTTCTCTCTGCACAGCTGTAAATATCCTGCATGTGCTGGGTGTGAACGTGGCCTTGTTGCATTTGGATAGTCAGAGAAATGGTCAAACATGACTAATTCTGACATTAGACAGATGCTGGAAGAGGAGATTGTTGAAGCAAGATGTCAAAACAAGCAGTTCTGATGTGCAGATGAGTACAAGCGGCTTAGTGCAACCGGCTGTAGAAGAGAAAAGAGGAGTAGATGAAGATTCTGGAGAAAAAAAAAAAAAGATGTAGCCTTAAGGACATGACACACCAAGCCAACAGTTGGCTGTCAGGAATGTCAGGAGTGTCACACCATCTGCTCCTTCAGCTCCCTTCAACATGTTGTAATCAGCACCGCGGTCTGTCTCTGAAAAAGGCTCTTATTCACCAAACCAACATCAAGAGGCAGTGGTGGTGGAAAGCCCCCCTGCTGGGTCTACTCACTTTGCAAGCGTTTAGAAGAAAAGAAAAGAAAAAGGGGTTTTGGATAGACTTGACACATTAAAACATGGCTATGCTGGAAACTAAAAACTAAATTATTAATGAGTTAACTTAATGTAAACATGACTTTGACTACAGTTTCTTTTTTTCCTGCAAGGATTTTTATCTCCAGCTAGTTAATTATTGAATGCATATAAACTGGTGCTGCCTTCAGTGCTGGAGCATTATGTCCTTCTGCACTGCTATAGATCATACATCATAGCTAGAAGTTAAAGTCTTTGTGATGCGTCTTTTTTAACTTAAAAGCAGGAAATCTGAGGAGGCACAGCAGGGGGTCTTTCATCACTGCAGATTCTTGACTTCTGTTTGGTGTGTTCGGGCCTGGAGGCAGCATTTAGGCTTCCAACAACGCAGTGGATGTTTACGTAGACAGCAATATTCTGTCTATTGACAACTCATCTAAATTGAACCAATGAGTTTTTTTCTTTTTTTTCTATATGATCTATACGTGGGATATTTATCTATTTTTTTTACATGTTCCAAAATGATTAATGATGCATACTTTTTTAATCCCTTGTACTGTATATCATATTTAATTCACCCAATTTCTAAGCATTTCCCAGAATCTTACAGTAAAAACTTTGCTCAACCTTGTTATATACAGTACAATCTGAGACCTGTTGTTTGAATCCTGATGGATACTTTTTACACTACAATAATTCAGATGTAGCACATGGTGAAAAATTATACGTATATGCAAATTACTTTTAATTTTTGTTACATTTTGTTTAAAGGCATGTGCCACCCCTGCGTGAAATTGAGCTTCCTCTCACAATCCCCTGAGTTGGACAAGTGGGCATAAGCGTTTTTTAGCCGACCCAGTCATTCTCTGAATCTGGCAGCACTGACTTTAGCTTAGCTTATCATAGTTGCTGTTTCCAACTAGCAACACTTGGTGAAAGTGAACTAATTAACATGAGATCTTTTTCCAATTACGTTTCGTGATCCGCACATTCTGATCAAGTACAAATGAGAAGCCGATTTCACATCAAAGGACTGACTAAGCGGCATTCAATACGGGAACTATATGCCGTGGAAGTACAGGCCAATCACAGGCCAATCACAGGCAAAGCACCGCAAATAGTCATAAAGGCACCACATGCGTGTTTGCTACTATCCATAGTGCTTCGCCTGTGATTCGCCTGTACTTCCACGGCATGTAGTTCCCCTATTGAATGCTGCTTAGTCAGTTCTGTATGGGTCAGAAAAGTAATTGGAAAAAGATCTCAAGTTAATTAGTTTACTTTCGCCAAGTGGTGCTAGTTGGAACCACCAGATTACAGCAAATATGCTAAGCTAAGCTAAAGACAGTGCTGCCAGATTCAGAGAATGATTGGGTCAGCTAGAAAACGCTTCTGCCCACTTGTCCAACTCAGGGGACTGTGGGGGGAGGCTCAATTTCACCCGGAGGTGGCATATGCCTTTAAGAGCCAAATACTTCAGATTAAAAATCAGTCATTTTCTGTCCATTATTTTTTTGGATCAGGCTGTAAAGGGTTAAACTGCATTGGTGATGGTTGACTGATCCACTGCCTGTTTTTATACATGACCAACAATCGCAAAAACAGTTTCAGAAATTCATCAATACCGTACCATTTTTAAAGATGTAAATAAATCTGCTGCCAAACCCATGAAGAAAATTAACTGTTAATGACAGTCGTCCTAAAAATGATTCATACCCTCCTTTTGAATAAGTGAAAAAAACAATCTGTCAATGAAATTGAGTTAAAATTTGAAAAAAGCAACAATACAGTAAAATTTTTATGAAAATTATGACACTGAATTTGAATTGTGGCTTTACAGAAATATTAAAAACATACAAACAAAAATAAAACAAGTAAACAAGCATGATGGGGCTCCTGAACTAAAATTTTGTTGAGCAACACTTTGACACAATCACAAGTGTTTTCTGTGATGTCTGAACGGACGTCTGCACCTGTTGGACAGGTATATTGGCCCACTGTTCATGAGCAAAGAACTCAAATTTGTCTGGAACAGTTTAGTTAGTTTGTTTTTTTTAATTATTATTTTTTAACACAAATTCAAAAGCAATATTTTATTTCACTAAAATATAATTTAGTAAATTTTTATTTATCATAGCTGTTCAGTTTCTTGTTATTTGAAATACTGTTGTGAATTTAGCATCTTTCTCTAATTGGATGGTATGAATAATTTTGAGGACGACTGTGTTTTCAACATATTTAGTACAGTTTTGTTCATAACTTATACAAACCCTGACAAAATTTGTTTTTGGCTAGATATTGGAGAATATGATTGAACACAAAAACTTTCTGTCATTCATAATAAACCGCTAACCACTAACCATAAGTAAAAGAGAAGTTTTTTGTGTTATCATTCAAATTCCCAGTGAGCACAACTTTATTTCCCACTCAGAAATTTTGGGAGACTGAATACAATAACACATGAAATGTTTTGGCTGTTGAAGGCTGACATTCACCTGCTCATACAAACTGAATTCCTGCTATGACGACACTGACATCTAAAAATTAGGCAGAATGTAAGAGAGAACACATAACATGGTGAGATTTTAATAACTTTATCTGCAGCAACAAAGACGCTTAAGACAACAGAGATGTTTTATTGCTTTTCAGTTAGATGCGGTCCAATAAGAGCCAAAGCCGTTCTAATAGTTACGACTTCTAGACACTCTTGGTGAAACTATGACATTTTACAATTCACATTAAAATGAGCTGAAATTGATTCCCCATTCACTTGACTGCCATACATGTTACATCCTCATAATGTTTACATCCTTTAAAATTTATAGCAAACGGCTCAGCTCACTGTCTCGCTGTCTGCCAGCACCCAGATAATCCAAGCTGCCTGCTGCCCGTTTGATGTGTCAGATCCTGTGAAATCCACAAAGAAAACTATGTTTATGGTGCTCCTGTGTGTAGATTTTACATGCGGCACTCCTCTCTTTGTTGTTCAAATGTCCAACTGTGTCTCTGACCATCTCCAGAAATTGTTCGGATGATTGGATCTCTGTTCTGGTTGTGATTTCATCTCCAGCATTTTGTGATTTCAATCCATCACCGAGCTCGTGCAAATGACACAGTGGAGCGCACACACACACGCAGCCTTTTGGTGGACGGCAGCAGCTTAGGAAACCATGAATGAAGTGATTCTCGGACTGTAGGGATGATGATTTTCAGAATCTGTGTGATGTATTGCAGGTTAAAAATGCAAATGAGGCAGTGTTGATAAACAGTTACAGGTGTTTGGCGAAAAAAAAGAAGAAAATGCAAAGCTAGGGGTGGACGGGTGGTTGAGGTGAGTCAAGCACTGGGAAGAATGAATTAGTTTATACAGTATGTAGATATTAGATAAACAACAATAAGAGGAGCAAAAATGGGCAGTAATTTGAAAACTGTGAGGAGTGATTTTACAGCAACCAAACATGCTGCCCCGGATGATTATATCAAGCAAAAAGTGATGGAATTACAGCCCGAAATGGCCTCTGCTTGGCTCTGAAATCATCCAGCTCCCTGATTCTCCATGCAGTAGGGCATTACTGATGCTGGAAACTGTTTGTGGGAGTCACTGTAGCATGGGATGACCTTGGGATGGAAGGAATCGCATCATTTCCTCTTCACCAAAGGGCTGGGATGGTGCCCACCTAAGCTCAGCTGGTGTCCTTAAACATTCCCTCCTTGGCCATGAGGAACTCCCACAACCGCTGCATGTTCGGTGCGCCAAAGTCACCTTACATCTTATTTGCCAGCTCAGTATGGCTGCTGTTCCCAGCACAATCAGTGTTTTCTTTTGGCAGCTGCTGCTCAACAAACTCCTTAATATGAATATAAATGAGTTGGTATTTGGGGCAAATGTGAGTTGGGTTAAGTCATTTTTCGCATGTGCACCTTATATCACTCATCCACAGATGCTGTATATGAGAAAGTAAAAGTGGAATCAACTGGATTTGGAAACCGTGCTCACATGTGGATAGAGCAGATTTGTGCTTCTGTTGTGCAAGTTTCAGAAGTTATGTAACACAAAGCTGCCTTAATAAAAAATAAGAAAACCAAGAGTTTCAACAATAAACAAAGAAACATCAGATGAATTTCAGGAAAAGCAAAAAGACTTCAGTATTTTTGCATGAATTACAAACCAGCAGGGTGTTCTGCAACATTCAGTCTCCTGCTTACTCCACCAGAGCGATGCCCAGTTGCCATAGTCAAAGCACCACACCTGTTACAGTCAGCCATATGTTAAATGGCAGCTCTTGGCAGTTTTTCATGCTCCAGTGCTGAGAAAGTGTGCGTGAAACAGCGGTCTGATGTGTTTTTTTGCTCTGTCTCTTTCTAATTGTCATTGTTCAAAATTCATGGTTCATTACGAATCTTATGTGACTGCCTCTTCATTTAAGGAGATCTTTGAGACCAGGGGAAACAGTACAGAGCATAAAAATTAGAACACATTATTAATCCCAGTTTGGAAATTAACCTCTGCATTTGACCCAACCATAGATCCACCAGAGAGCTTCGGGCTGCCATGTTTCAGCAGCATCTGGGATACAGTCAGGGGGGTTAAGGGCCTTGCTCAGGGGGCCTTCAATGGTACTTAAACAGGAGTTATCAACTTGGCAACCCAGGTTTCCCAGCTCCGAGTGTTCATATAAAAGGCTATTTCTAGCAGGCTGAGCAGCGACATATCTGTAGAAGCCAAAGCAAGAAGTAAAGCTGAACATGGATGAAAAGAAGAATGTGGACTCCACAAATGTTTTACTTAATAAGCTTATCAAGACCTCTGCAAAGTCATTAAGGTGTCATTAAGGCATTAATCAATAGATTTACTAATTTATGATTGTATGTATGCTTCATTAAATTGCAGGTATGTTGAGGTATAAAAGAGTCTTTGTGTCAAATGCAGTATGACCCGTTTTAAATGGTCTTTGCACCAGATAAAGAATATGCATTAAACCAGTTCAAACTACAGTAGTTAGTGGGACGATTGTTAGTATCCATCTTCATTTTTTTGCATCCAGGCTCCAATAAAGTGTTTAAGTTGTCGAGAGATTTTATACATTTCTGAAGGATTTCATAAAGAAATTTTTTAAAAGAAGGAAAACTTAACTACATGCAATTTGGAAACTATTACAGTCATCCTCATTCATACCCTTCCATAAAGAAAAGGCTAAATTCACAATAGTAATTCAAAGAACAAGAAAACTATATATATATATATATATATATATATATATATATATATGTATATATAAACATCCCAGACCAATTAGAGCACCTTGTCCATGGGTCTCATTCATGAAACGTAAGCAGAGCAAATTTGTGTGTAAACTGTTTGTAGATGTAAATTTACATGAATCTCGCATTTATCAACACTTTAATAGCTCCTATCTGTTCATAGCCACCAACAAAATCTACACATGCTCTCCACTGTGTGTAGCATTTGTGTAAGTTTACGAACACAAATACTGTAAATAATGCTTGTAACTGTTGTAAACTACACTCTATCATGGGACGACTCTGAAAAAGAAAGCAAATACAGAACAAAAGACCGCATTAACTGCGTCTGTTATTCCTCTCAGGCTTTTGATCTGCCTGTCCCCGTCTAATTGATGAAAATAAAGTGTTTTTTATTCAACTTCACTCAAAATAATCTCTATCTCTGTTTCAGGGAAGTTTTTCTTTCTCTCTCACTCTCTCTGCTTGTGCTGTAACTGACAGGTAAGCCAGAGGTGTCAATCTGCACCTCCTTTTATGGAGCTCGTTACCGATTCATGGGTGGATATTTATGCAAAAAACTGATTACTGGGAGCATGCTGTCAGTTTACGGTTGTTTGGCATCTACACACGTGTTTACGGTCAAATCTGAATTTTTCCGAACACAATTTCACGTGTTCCATAATCTGGAGTAAGTTTTTAGTGGAGAAGGCCTTTACGAGTAAATCTGTTTGTAAATTTACAAACGTTTCATGAATGAGACCCAGTGGACCAAAATACCTGTTCTGTCAGGTACAGAAGTCTGACTGGACGTTACAGAAAACAGAATTGCCTCAAAGTGTTGCTCAACAAAATTTTAGCTGAGGAGCCCCATCATGCTTGTTTACTTGCTTTATTTTTTGTGTGTCTGTTCTTAATATTTTTGTTGAACCACAATTCAGAATCAATGCCATGAATTTCATAAGATTTTTATTTATCATTACTTTGTCAATTTTAACTCATTTTCATTGACTGCTGTTTCTTTTTCCATCTTTAATGGAAGGTTATGAATATTTTTGAGGACGACTAAGTGTTGAAATAAGCCCCTTTCAGACTTGCGCTGGAAAGCGGTCATATTGGGGACTCTGTCCTTTATAACGCTGCATTCAGACATGCGTTCCGGTCTTTTACCTTGGAGATGTAGCAGACATGTACCGGCTGAATCCCATGTCATAAGAACAGAAATGTTGCAGCATGTCGTTTTAACTCAACGCACAAGAAAATGTTCCAGACTGAGATAAAGGGAGAGTGGGCCTGTGCTGATTTATTCACAACTTTTTTTGATGTCTGAAAGGACACAATAAGTCCGCAAGGAAGAGGCATGTTTGAAAAGACGAGTCCGTTTAAAGAGCAGATGGACTTTACCGCTCATGTTCCGCAATGCAAGTCTGAAAGCGGCTTTAAAGTAACATGTTAGAAACCCTTGAGAATCCAAAAGAATCAGACAGACTACATCTGTCTGATTCTAGTCAAAGAGAAACTGTCACCATCCATAGATTGGATGGACGGGGAACTTCCTGTGGGGTTCCACCGCGTTTTATCTTGTGCTGTGAACAATATAATAAATCAGGGATGTCCAGTTGTTCCTTCGAGGAAAGCTGTCCTGCAAGTTTTGGATGTTTCCTGAAACAACTGAATCAGATTGATTGGTCAGCTTGTTTGGGCAGAACTTGACAACATGCTGTTTGGAAAATTCAAATCTGGTGTGCTGGAACAGGGAAACATCTAAAACCTGCAGGGTTGTGGACCCCGAGGACCGGAGCTAGACATCCCTGCCATAGATCTATAAACATTAGTGTCGAAATATGTCCATATCACATAATACACAGCTGCAATGTCTGAGAAACATCAGGCTAAATAACCAAAAAAAAAAAAAAAAATACTGAAAGAGATTAAATTTCACCTGATTACCTAAAGTGCTGGATCTGTCTAAAAAAAAACTTGTAACTTCTTTAGCCAACAATCACACTGATGGACGTTTTTCATACTGATTTTCATCTTCTCTATAAAATGAAATGGTTTGGACATTGTGATATATATTATTTTAGATATCAATACTAAGAGGATTGTTTCAAATTGCGTCAGTACATTAGCATGTTCTTTTAGAGCTAGTGTTTGTGGTCCACTTCTACATTATGAAAGCTCCTTACATGCATTTTCACAAACTCAACTTAAAGCTTAATGCAGGTTTCCCTTTATTGCTCCACAGGATAATACAGGGATGAGAATGTCTAGCTAGAAAACAAAAGCATTTGATTAAGTCAGCTTACTACCCTGACTTAGATCTTGCATGTTATTAGCCACGCAACTAAAGCTAGCGTTAGCTTCAGCCATCTGTCAGCATCTCAAAATTAGATTATGTTTCTGAAAATTTTATGAAGATTCTTTAGTTTTTAATATGCGACTCTATTAAAACATCCCTGCATCCTGATTTCTGATCCGTCATTTGTTGTGTTTTTTTTTTTATATTTAGCAGAACAGCAGCAAACAAAAGTAAAAAATATGTTGATTGGCTCAGCGTCAACCATTGGCTCAAGATGATCAATCCATAAAGGAGAGGGTCAACTGTATTTTTATTTGGTCTAAGTCAGTTTCAGCAAACTTATTCAATTTAAAAATAACATGTCATAGTTAAATGTATGATTTTTATTATTTTGCTTCAAATTTGTTAAGTCATTATTCATAATTATTTATTTACCTAAGTGAAATTATGCATCTGTGAACTTGTTAGGGACTGCAATTAACATTTTCAGGTTCAGGTCCAGAAAATGTTTGATTGAGGGGCTGAGCAGGGGCAAAAACCTGGATCAAACTGATTGTGTGCTGGATTTTAGGAAAATAATTTATTTCAGGTGCAGTGGTCATCTGTCTTTCCTGGTTCAAATTTGTTCACTTCCTTCCTTATGACACAGGGGTTAAGTCTGACTCGATCTCATTCCCGCTTGTCCTACACAATGCAGTTAGGGATGACTGGATCGGGTCCCTGCTGAGTATTTCCATCTAATTGTCACTTGTTGACAGAAGTGTCAGAAAACGTCATAGTTTTTACTCTCAACCATTAGTTTTTATTTAGAGCAGGCCAAATCCAGCCCTTGAGAGCCACAATCCTGCAACTTTTACGGCCAGTCGCAATAGATCCCCTAGCCCTACTTTTTAATTTTAGACTGTTCCCTAAATTTTGAGTGTTCCTGTGAGGGTTGTGGTGCCTCAATTGCTCTTTGGATATACACTCACAGAAATATTTAACCCTATTTTTTAAGATTTATGTAATTTTATTACATGACAAATTTCCATTTACTTTTTTAGATAATTTTAACACAAACCTACCAAATAAACCTTACATGACACATATTCATAAGTGTAATGAAGCCTATTTATTTGAATTGCATAATCCTCAGGTTATCCATATATATTATGCAATTCAAACAATATACTTTATGTATTTAAAATGAATACTCTCATCATCATTCATTTGATTTAATTATTCTTTATTAATACTAAATGCATAAACCTAAGGATTATGTATTTTAAATAAATAGACTTTATTACACAAATGAATGCGTATTAAGTAAGGTTTATTTGGTAGATTTGTGCTAACATTATCTAAAAAAAGTAAATGGAAATTTGTCATGTAATGAAATTACATAAATCTTAAAGATAAGTGTTAACATTTCTCCAGAACATTGAAAAATTTCAAAAGGTCAGGTACCCTGATTAACAGTTTCATCAAATAAATGTATCAATGGAATCTTAACACCACAGGTGAGATTGATGCGGCACAGATTTAAATGCAATTAAAAAAATGTTGTAAATTCTGTAGTTCAAGACAGGTTAGCATAATTCTTTAACAGTTTCTTCTCTGACAGATGAAACGAATGAGCTCCTAAAACCTGACTTTGTGGAATTAGTTTGTACATATTTACAGCATTACCTTATAAAAGGATGTCAGTGAATCAAAAGTTTAGAGAGTGGCTGCAAAAAGGAGCAAAGCTTCCTAAACGAGTGTCTGATGAGCTTTCCAAACAAATATCCCGGTCCTGTATCACGTAAAGTAATACTCCTAATTGAAATCTATGGTGTTGAAAGGCATTATGACATTTAACATTTTCACATTCAGGAATTTCTTACATAATGACACCAAATAAGCCCTGATAACTACTTTTTTCCAACATGAATATACCCATTGAGCTATTGACTTTGCAATGTTATTTTGATGACAACATCACAGAAATACATACAACAGGTTTTTTTAACAGAACATTTGGATTCAACCCGTCAGTTTGTGAAAGCAGCCGAGGCCATGGAGTCCTACAGCAGGGACAACGGCTGTCAGACATCTCCGTCTGGGTTTTGTGCGTTTCTCCAGTCTTTGTGTCTTTTTGCTCGGCCACCAAAAGATCAAATCCATCAAGCAGAATGTGGTTCTCAACAGTTCCTCCGCCTTAACAGTTCAGCGCTGTAACTTGTGAGCAAACTGAAGCGTCTTGATCTTTGGGCGCAGCTCCTCAGCATCCAAGATCATCGGCACTTTCTTGAGGAACTTAAATGTGACTCAAGTTTCTTTTCACAGTCCACAAACTGAGCGCAGATCAGTTCTAAAAGCCCGGCATGTCCAAAGGAAATATGTCTCAGGCTGTGCTGCAGGTCCTCTCCCTTCATCACCACTCTGACATCCATCGACTCTTCTTCATCGACACCACTGCATGAATCACATGAAGCCCCCTGGAGGTCTGTCTGGTCCTCAGCTTCCTGGCTGTCCACATTCTGGAGTTGAGAAACAAATGTTCTGTTGCGCCACAAAAACACAAGTCTGAGACTAAGTGTAGAGTAAAATGTGAATACTGACCATGTACTTGAAGAAGTGTTGTCGTCCCTCCTCACTTAGGTGTCTTCACTCTACAAACAAGAGCATATGAAATCAGTGGCTGTTATTCAGGACTTTATTTCTCATCCATCTTCAGTGGTGACTCTTGACGGCATGCTGTTCTGCAGTGTATCCTGCATTTGAACAGATGAGATTTCTAATGTACCAAACTCAACACAATTTGTCTGCTTGCAGGAAATCTCATGTAAGGGTTTTAATTAAATGCTGTAAATAACAAAAATCAGTTTCTAAGAATGAAAATTGCGTTTAAAATAGTGAAGTACAACATCTTTCTTGGCCAAACTATGCAACAGTGAAATGGACTTGCCTTAGCTCTTGAAGCCATCAGAAATATAATCTTCCTTCCAGCAGATCCTCCTCTCACACCAAGGACCTTTAAGTTAGCTGGGTCTCCACCAAGCTGTCCCAGGAAAATTGTTTTTTAAGTAGCAAAGTTGGTACATGTACAAATTCTGCTTTCATCTACAAAAAAAAAAAAAACAAAAAACAAGATACAGATGAGACTTCAATTATGAAAACATTCATGTTTTAAATGTAACTGTTCAAGTTCAGACTCGACAGCTGTGGTTCAGAACAAGAGGCAACAGAAGCACCAAGTCGTGTGATTCATAGCACAAATATCCATTTAAAAAGTTATCAAACATACAGTATGGAAATTAGATTCTGTTTTTATTAGTGTGAAATGTGTAGTAATCGTTGGTATCAAATGCACATTCTTTAAAATTTACAGTTTCATGTCACCGAATGCTCATTTACATTTGCATCACTCAAGTTATTGCAATAATTCAAAAACTTGTTACATGTCCAAAAGTGGTATTAAAAGGAGATAACTCTCATCCCTTTAAACATATGTGAGTTTTGGGAATGTGACATAAAGGACTGAGAATATTCCTTTAGACATATGTGCACAGGCAATACAGGCATTCATGGCTGAAATTGTCCAAAATGTGTGAACCACGTTTGTTTTTGTAAAAATGGTATGACTCTTACCTTCAACAGAACTGCAACACACTTCACACAACCCTGTCCGTCTGCATGCTGAACCAAAATAACAAGAAAACAGAGATGTAATTTCACATATAACTGAAGACAGTTGATCAAGTCAAGTCAGGCAGCCTTGGAGGTATGAATCTAGCCCTTCAGAATGAGGGATTTCGGATGCTGACTCGCTGAGGAAAGACCAGAAAAAATTCCCCAGAAAGCTTTACGTCGTTTTTTACATACAGAATCAAAAAACAATGGAGAGAGTGATAGGACTCAGAGAAGAAAACTTTGGAATGCACAGATTACACATTAGTTTGTAACAATAGCTAGGCTAGCCACGCTAGCTAGGCTAAAATACTGACGAAAAGCTTGGGAATGCCTTTTGTCAGTTCACAAGAGACAATGGCGACTTCTTCTCTGTGTTGTTCTTTGTTTATTAATCTACTGAAGCATGATGAACGAAAAAAATAAATTAATAAAAATGTTCGCAACCGTTAACTCAACGTTGCTGCTGGGTGTGTTATAGTGAGATAGGGTGAACATTGGGATGAGGCCTTGGACGAATCCCTTTTTTTAACACACCTGAATCAAATGACTGGCTCGTTACAATGCCTCTGCAGAGCTGCATGACATGCATATTGTTGTGAAAACAATCTACTTTGAAATCCTCTTAAGTATTTGAGCTGGGGCACAGTTTTAAAGGGACATTGTGTAAGTTCTCCTGTTCTCTATTCACAAAAATTGATCATTTCGTTCAAAAGTGTTTTTCCATTTGTCAATAATCACTCCCATCAACAAACTGAAGTGCTCTTATAAGCTCTGAATTTGCCTTTTGTATTGTTCATATATACATCGAACAGGTCGGCTCGGTGGTGGCTACCATGTCGTGTTGCCATGTTTTTATGTTCAGTAGAAGCGTGACAGTAGGAAACTACAGAAACTCACCGGAGACACCGGAGTTGTCAGCTCAGTTCGAGGTCATGCTTTTGAAAGTCACCACGGTGCAGCGAGGAGGAACCGATCGTTACACTGGTGCTGGGTTCATGTGCAGTCGGGCAGACGGCCGTCGGTAACAAACCAGATGACATTTTAATCACAGAAGCCGAGAGAAAGACAGTAAAACATGGGTCAGGGAAAACAATACATCGCCACGACAACATATCAGATTTGGACTGAAGTCACTGTAACTGACAGACCACACTTTCACATAGAGGCTTGTTTACATGCAGCGGCTATCGTCCGTCTGCCCAGTTTCACCCGAACGCAGCATGAAAAGTACTATATAATTGTTATACAATTTTTACACAATGTCCCTTTAAGTAGAGCTGTGCAACTGAGTAACTTCTTGATCTAAAAATATGTGTTTCTGACTCATTTTGATGATATGCTGAAATTTATTATACACCTTCTGGAGCTGTCATCACTCTGAGAAAGGCTGAGAAATTTCACAACTTCTTTTTGCAGCATTGCATCAAACACCAGCAACTGGAGATCAACAAACTGGCCATTTTAAAAATTGTGGTCAATTAAACAAACCCAGGACATTTTCAGAGGAACTGAGGAAAAAAAAAAGAAAGTAGGGGACACAGCAAAGGGACAGAAAGACAGGACAAGAGTCAACATCAGTCTGGCTGTTAAAGAGCTCAAAGTACAGGTTGAATGCAAGATGGAGGAGTTAACCTTTTTTAATGCAATTCAAGAAAAAAACTTAAGTTCAGTAGTGTGGCATTGAGTGTATTTGGGCTTTAAAATGTTCAGCTGATATGCATCTTTGCTCTGAAACTGTCTGCAGTGTTTTCTGCAACTTTCAGCATTACTACAGTACAAAATTGAATTATTTGAATTGTTATAATTCTGTAAAGTTGATAATACATATGCAAAAATAAGAAAGACGCGTGCAAGACATTAAACCTCTGACATTTATACATACCTGGATTTCAGTTTCTAAAAATATGCCTCTTTAACATTTTTTAAACAAAAGCTTTTTTCTTAACTTTATGTCATTTTTTACCTAATCCTTTCAACCCTTTCCTTTTTTACACTACCCTTCCTTTATTTTATTTTTTGCCCTCCTTGAGGTCATGATCAGTGGTTTATCTTTTCCTCCCATCATCCCGTTCTGAATCTCGGTTTACTGCCAGCTGAAAAAAGCAGTCTCTTTGGATCATTTCCTTGTTGTCTCACCTGTTGGATTGTCTCTTGATTCTATTACCTCATGGAGTGACCGCAGAAATTTATGTTGACTCTGCAGCTGACACAGTTTTAGAGCCGTATCGAGACAGCCAGCTGGCTGCTTTACTCTGCAAATAAACCCAAACTACTGCGGGGAATGATGTGAGGTAGCAGAGCTGGCACATGAACGCCTCCCTGAGCGATTCACTGTCTTGTCATTTATCACAACGTAACAACTTAATGTTATTGCCTTCTGGAGATGAGAGCTTCCTCTTTTACTCAAGTTATCCATCAGCAAAGTGACATTGATTGCTGTCATATAATTTTGTATAAAGCAATCATAATTCATGACTGTCTTAAAGTAAGATTGGTACAAGTAGATTTTTTTCCCCCTTTATGCATATTTCAACAAATGGTATCCACTGTATATTTGCAATTATACCAGTTCTCTGTGGAAAATCCAGTGCCCTCAGGAATGAGAAAAACCACACAGCTTTTATGTCAAGTTCTGATTAATCCATACAAGTTGCAGAAGAAAATCAAAGTTTGCAACAGCATTTTAGAAGAGAAGCTGAAGAGCCTCATATTTTCTTATCATTCGCATCACACTTTTAAAAGGTAAGAAGATGTCAAATCGGTTCAGGGAGGATTGTTGAGGTTCTGGCTGCCCACTGAGAGGACAGTTTTTTTTTTTTTTTCTTTCAGGCACTCCAGGGACTCCTCTGCAGGGACAGGCAGGCCCCAGAGATAATTGGCATCACCTGTGTCAGTACTCCTCACCTGCAGTTCGTTACCTCATCAGCTACCAGCTCATTGCTTGCCAAAATTCAGCCCCAGTGTTTCCGCTTACACTCCATGGTATGAACCAACCTGAAACTCGTTTTTAGGCAAACAACTAAGTTTATTCTGCTGACAGGTCTTCAGTCCTGGATCTTCTACTGTACTTACCGCTGCTGGCCCCCTGGAGTTTCCTGTGTCCTTGCAGAGGACAAGCAATCTGGTTCCTGTCTTCTGCCCACGTACTGCACAGGATATTCCTTATGCCGGGCTTACACCAAACCATGTTCACCGCCGCAGACTTAAGACTGAAGGTCTTGAGTTGAGTTTTACTGGAGTCGCAGCACCCCCCCCACGGCCTCAATCATTAAGTTTAGGACGGTAATCTGCGCAAATTTATAGCAATCATTTTCAAATCTTGGGCTTGTGACAATATCAAACGTGTTTGATAAAGAGCCATAACTTATCCATTACGCGTTACGCATGATCTACAGCTGTTTAACCATCTGAACACAGCTGTCGGGCTTAGCAGCAGAATAAAAGACAACCACATCGCTGTTTACCTGGTGCACTGCAGCTCTCAGTTTGAAGAAAAAACGGTGGCTTCGCGTATTTATTGTTTCATAAGTCCAGTTTCTCTGGGAGCTCTTTTTCAAAGATGAGCAGGAGATCTCTTCAATCTCTCTGTGAGCACCGTAGCTCTGCTGGTGGATTAATCCTGTTTGCATCTGTAAACAGGTGTTCCGTAGCACAACTTGGGACAGGAAGTTACCTGTGAGACGCTGCTCTCATTGGGAAATCACATGTAGGCGCCTGAAAGAACAGCCAATCAAGACGCAGGAGCTAACAGCTGACTAACAATTGAGTGACGGAAACGGAAGTAAGAACAAAGAGCACACAGCCATAGCTCACAGCCCTGCTGTCCATTTGTTGCCATTTTTATTCACCTCCATTTTGCAGCCATACAGCCCACATCCCCACTGCCTCTGACTTTTTCCACGTTTTTTTCTATGTATGCATGTTTTTTTTTTTCACATGGTAAGAGGCTGAAAAGTCTGCTACATTTGTTTAAGCTAAAGTCTTGTCAGTGAAGTCTCGTCACGAAGTCTCGTTTGATATCGCGAGATTTAGGATGTTGACAGTGATTCTCTGCTGATGAATCAGTTTGTGTGGGGTGCTCTCCGTCGTGTACACCCCACACTTTATGATCAGAAGAGGGAAATCTTGTGTGATTAGTCTTTTGTAATCATCAAGTGTGTGGTTTCTACATCTGTGAAGGTCTCAGTAATCCTGTAGTGTGTACCTAGCTTTACATCCAGGCATTCACCTTAACTAGCCCTGGAATTCCTCACCTGTAAGCCTGTCGTTTGTTGCATAACTGTGCTGTTGTGATTAAAAGTGAACAATAAAGACAGTTTTTGTACAAGCGAGTCCTGTGTTCTGACCAAGACCCCATGGTGAACATCAAACCTCCTTACCAACGCCTAAACAGGCTTGCATGAACATCACCCTAATAGACCAAAGTTTGGGGATCGTTCCATATAACTCCATACAAGTGGCCCGATGGTTTGGTAAAAAATTACAAGAAAGGATCTCAATGAGTTCTAGAATGTTTCAAAAGTTGATCCAAAGAAAATTCCAGATACTATGATCCAGAACACACAAAAATAAGGGAATTGAGCTGCTTGGCAGGTTGTTTGTTGTTGTTTTGACCTTGGCTTCTTCAAACATGCTTTGTTTTACCTCCTATCCAAACAACAATCTATCCCACTTCTGTTTACTTCTTCTTCTTGATGCTTTATTGCGGTCAACCAACGTCACTTCAGATGAAGTTGGTGTTCACACTGCAAACGAAACAGACTATCTGTGGCAGCGGACCACGGTCCGTTTAAAGCAGACCAAACAGCCACAGTGTGAACACACCCTAAAGACAGATTTCCATCGGGTCCGTGTGTGGTGCATTACGGCCGCAGTGCGGCTTCAGGAGCAAGTGGCGGCCGTAATAGTCAGTGGCGTCATTGCGCCGCTCTGCTAAATGTAGAAGTCGGGTCTATTTCTGGCGCAGCACGCTCCCAGAGTGTGTAAAGCTCTGCTGTGCAGACCGGAATAGATGGGAAACCAAACACGGGAACAGAGTAAAGCATCTCGTAAATTTAAGAATAAAAGCTGCTCAGAGAGTTGTGATGGCATAAACTACATTACCAGTGACTCCAGGTTAGAAGTCAAGCATGGACCGTCCGACCTGCGCATTCAGGACCTCGCGCCTGCATTCCTGCTGTATGTGTGTGCGTGCTTTTTTCTTTTTGATAAATACATTAATCACATTTGATTTTCGTCTCTCTGTCTAGGTCACATAAAACAACTAAATAAATAACATCACATTGGATTCACATATAGGAAAAAGAATGTGCAGGTTTGCACTATTATTCATTAGAAATGTAATAAGCCTACATCCAAACTGGATTATAAAGACTTATTGCCGAGTTTGCAGTGAAGAAAGCAAGAAAGTGATGGCATGATCAGTCATTGGGATAGATTATGCATGGTAAGTTAATTGTTAAAAATGTAAAGATGTTACAAACAAATGAGTATATACTATGAATGAAACGCGTCTGCTGGTTTAAGTTGGACAACAAAGGTAAAAGTGACTTTATGTAGAACATTCATCCAGCCCTCCTGATCATTATCGTGTGATCCTGCAGATGTGATGTATCTGGTGGTATCACAGAGTGCAGTCGCAGGGCCGTGTCTGACACGGTCGTGGTGGGAGCTGTTGCTCTGTAGAGGTCGGAACTACAGTAAGTCGCACCGCAGCCCTAATGCACCGCACACGGACCTGGTGGAAATCCGCCTTGAGAAACTGAAAACAGGACTGCTGGTGAATCAACTCAACTCATAAGCAACTAAACCATAGGTGTCCATCTCAGGTCCTCAAGGGCCACGCTCCCTGCTCCAGTACACTTAATTCAAATCAAATAGATCTCAACAGCTTGTTGCTAAGTTCTGCCAAAGCATGTTGACCCAATAATTAGATTCAGGTGTGCTTTAGCAGGAAACATTCAAAATCTGCAGAGCAGACTTTGGGCCATGTCACAAAATGTCATAAGGTAAAGCACCTTCTTAAAAATATCCATTTTCCCCACACACCTTTTCCTTCCCCAAAATATGGTGAAATCACATTACTTTATTTCTGCCTTCAAGGAATGTGGCAGAATTGTAGTCCTAGTCAATAAATAAATCAACAGATAAATTACTTTTCATATAACACAGTGCACAGCACACAGCAGAAAGCACTCAGCGCATAGCTGAGAGCAAGACAGGTGGTAGAAAAACCTTTCAGACGGGCTTTTGTCCAATCTCCAATAAAGCCCAAATAACTGCTGTTAGATTTAAAGGGCCAACTCGCCTCCTTTGCCCTCTGCTCTCCTTTACTCCCCAGAGGGGAGGAGAGAGACATGTAGCTGAAATACTGTCTATTCTGGTGGCATGTTACAAACCTGCAGCCCCCACTGCTAGATTGGATTGTACTCTTTCAATGATGGAGGAGGACACAATACAGAGGATGGCCTCTCATCTGCCTGTATGCCATCAGTGCACCGGAGTCGATGGAATGGTTTGTGTGTTTGGTGGGCTGTATCTTACTGAGCACACAATTTCACTGTTTTCCAGTTCCCCCAAAAAAGGACAAATAAAGCATGTTTGTGTCCACCCAGTGCTTGTAAGGCTTCATTTATGATATGTGTCCTGTGAGCAAGGGAACAAAGCCAAACCTTCCACATAATCCCTGTCATCAGGAAATTGGTGGAGCTGGTGACGGTCTTATAAGTATCTGTGTGTGCATATGTGTGAGAATGTGCTGACAGCTTTTTAGTCGTGGAGCCAAAAGAGTCCACTGGTCCAGCAAACAGGGAGAATGGGTCATTTTTAGAGGAAGGCCAATCAGTGGTATTTGAGGAAAATCCATCATCTAACTGCACTGTGTATAATACACTAGCTACTCACCTTCTCTTGCTTTTTAATAGACTGGCCATTACGATGTGAGTAAAGTGCTGATCCTTTATTGGATTAGGCTATTAAATGTGCGTCATTAATGAAGAGAGGGACATAAATGAAGCAAAGAGGTGATTTTAAAAGGGATTTTTGGGGGCCTGAGACGACTGAAATAGCTTTTAATAAGTTGTGATTCTTATCTACTATTCTTGGAATGTCTCCTTTTTCTAAATAGCAGGCAAGAAAGTCAGGGTCACTTTTAACTAGATACTTGCTGCTGATCTAAATAAAGTCAGTTGCTTTAGTTGCTGTGAAAGACACCTAAAAAGTGAGATTATTATCTGAGATTACTGCTAATTAAGTGCTTGAAGTTAAATGTTAAGCAGTTTCAGGGTGACTGATGAATCTTCCTCTGTTTCCTTTAATATGTCCCAGCAAGTGGCAAAAATGATGGATGACACAGGACAAACATTTTGACATGATGCCCATAAGTGTCAGGAGAAAGCACTGGGCATCTTCTCAAGGTACGTGCATGCAAAGACAGCAGAGTGGTGACAGAGGTATAACCTTGTTGAAAAATTCAAAAAGGAAAGAAGGCCAAATGTGAAAAAGTACAAACAAGGACACAAAGAGGAGTTGTACATATTCACAGTCTGTCAGTCTCCCCTTCTAATTTTGTCGCTCCTTTCTCTTTCAGAGGGTTTCATTGTTTTTTAAATCGCTTCAGAGAGCGGACAATATGGTGCCACCATGAACCAAAGAAACTGACAAAGGCAATGAAGTTGGACTAGTTTACCTGCACAAAATGGTTCATGTAATTTTTTTTTTTAAATAATCTTTTCGTTTACCAGCGACTTGTCTGCTAATTCAATCGCACAGAGAAACGCCTGTGTGCCCAGGGGAAATGATGTCAGAGCATAAATGAACGCCCAGGACAAGGACGTTTCCACACGCCAAGTTTGGACACCGTGCCTG
The DNA here is from genome assembly GCA_023101725.1 of Atherinomorus stipes. Classification (NCBI taxonomy): domain Eukaryota; kingdom Metazoa; phylum Chordata; class Actinopteri; order Atheriniformes; family Atherinidae; genus Atherinomorus; species Atherinomorus stipes. The sequence continues at coordinate 198,999 of JALJCO010012532.1, forward strand.
ATGACGTATTCGCGGGACAAATCGTTCAGCCACTGATAGTGCAGTAATGGTGCACTGTTACTGCACCACTTCTGGCAGAAAAAGGAGGAACTTTTTCATGCCCACATCTGTAATGTTGTTTATTACGCTTTTTCCTCGTAGTTACACTTTTTAGTGTCTCTCAGTTGATCTGGAAAGTTTGCTGACGGTAGAAGAATCCATAACTATTGCTTACAGTGTTTGAATTTACCGCGACCGTCTTCTTCCTGTATCAAAACTGTCGGGGATGCGGATGCAGCATCATCTGACGTCATATCTGCAGGGCAGCGTGGGAAATTCAGCCACCGGATCACAGCGCTTTATGCAGCACACAGCCTGTTCAAGGCAACGGAAAGAGATGTGGGTGGGCTCGTTCTTTCTGGTTTTTAACGCTTCATCACCCATAAGTATTAAAAAAACTGGACACGCTTGTTTATTCGTTCGTAATTCCTGCCTCTAGTCCCTTTAACGTGTATAAAATTTGAAATTTTGTGTACAGTTTTGATGTGTCATTTACATTATAAATGCTTAAATTAGTTGGTTACATTTGCAGTGTACAGTATGCCAATAATTTTTTTTAATTTCAATGGCTTTATTGGCATGACATGACAGTGCTTATATTGCCAAAGCATAACAATACAATTATATCAAACATATACACAATATCAAACATATCATACAAACATTTAAAAACAGATCGTTTTGATCACAACATAGGGCTGCGTATTAACAGGATTATAGAGTTATATGGTGTTTCCGTGGTCATCCCTCAGTCTGTGGCAGGAGGACACATACTCAGCTGCAAGTCTGCACCACTTTGCTTTCTCACCTAAGATATATTTTAATTTCTCTCCATCTGGGAGTGACTCAAATTCTGTACAGTGGTTTTTAAATCTGGGGAAGTACATCTGTCTAATTTCTTTATGTTTATCACAGTGGAGTAGGAAATGTTGCTCTGTCCCTATTTGTCCCTATGAGCAGAGCGAGCAGAGTCTGCCCTCCCTGGGTGTCCAGGTTTTTTTTTTAATTTTAATAAGTTTGACGCTGGTTCACATAAAATCAGACGCTGATATTCAAAGACAGAAACGCTCTTGACGCGCATGACAAGAGTCAAGAGTGTCTAGAATGTGGTGGTGGACCCGGTTGTTTTTCTTTGCCTGTGTCTTTGTACGATGGCTGAGAAACCGCATTACATAACTTCTGGGATGCTGCACGATGTTGCAGCTGAATTTTACTCTATGCACCGTGTCATATATATTGCAAGTGGATATCTACTTACTCGCTGTTTGAATACACACTTGGGCTGAATCAGGACAGAAGACATTATTTGAGGAAGAGAGGAAAAGATAAGACTGTCTTTTACTAGCTAGAGTGAGCTCTCAGTACATGTAGGATGCTATGGATGCTGGGGACACATCTCTGAGAAAATTCTGTATTGTGTCTTTAATAAGGACAGTAGTGAAGCGAAATAAGAGAAAATAAAGATGTGTAAAAAATGGAGCAGCTTTTAAAAACAAATCATTATCTTCGGAAAATAAAACAATCCTTGTCAATAAGATGATTTACTCATTATCTCTAGATAAGTATATTTAAGAAAAACATAGAAATGCTTTTGGCTTCTGTTTTGAACAAAACCAGACATTTACTTACTTCACTGACATCTGACTGCAATTTTACGAAATTTTCCTGTTGCTGTGTCTCTTATCACAAATCCAATTCAACAGAGAAGACAACAATTTTACAAGTAGAAAAAAACAAATTATCAATAACACCTCTTAACATGAAAAAGTGCTGCTGCTTGCTAGTTTGTTAAAGGTGCCATGACAACAAAATCTACTTTTCTGTGTTTTGAGGGATATAATATTTTCTGTCGTGCACTGATGAGGCCATGTGAATGTCAAGACCTTGTTCAAAGTCCCTGTTCATGGGCGGTCAGCTTTGTGTTGTTGCTCAAAAATGGTTGAATCAATCAGCAGCTTATTATTCTAATCTACGCAATTCATATTCTCCAATTAGAGCACACTATCAAGCAAACAGCCTCCCCTCTCCTTCCATCCTCCATTCCCCTCATCCTCTTCCTTCTCCCCCAGCTGATACACCAATGAGAGTCATGCTAGCATGCATGTCTGACTGCATTCAACATGGGGGAATTCAAGGGGGGAATTTTTAACAAATGGATTTAAAAGAAAACGTCTGCAGCAACACTGAAGTAGGCAACCATGCATGATTATTATTATCAGATAATTCAGGTAACGTTGAGGAAGGAATGCATCAAACTGTTGCAGGACAGGGGCTTTCAAGGAATGGACTTGGACACAGAGCAGATGTCCATCATCCAGAAGGTTGGGAGATCGATTTCAGGTTCCCCCAGGCAACATGCTGATGTACCGAAAAAACCTGAAAGAATGTAAGCCTAGATTATGTCAAAATGAAAGAAAAACAAAAACACTGTGCATCACATACATAAACTTGAATGCATATTAAAAGCATAAATATACTCCGTATTTCTGTGCATGCACAAACGACCTACAGTTGTCCTCAAAATTATACCTTCCAATTAAGGAAAAGGCTAAATTTATTTATAATAGTAATTCCAATAATAAGAAACTAAAGAAACTAATAACAGATAAAATTCTACTGAATTATAATTTAGTGAAATAAAATGTTGCTTTTGAATTGTGGTTGGAAATAATATTTTTTGGGGAAAAAAGCCAACAAACAAAACTGTCCCAGACAAAAGAGCACATTTCCCAAGAACAGTGGACCAACGTCAACAGGTGTAGAAGTCTTTTTGAACATTACAGAAAAAACCTGCTTGAAGTGATTGTCTCAACGTGTTACTCAACAAAATTTTAGCTTCGGATTCCCATCATGTTTATGTGTTTTACGCTTTGTGAGTTTGTTTTTAATATTTCCTTGAAACCACAATTCAAAATCAATGTAATGATTTTCATAGAATTTATAATTACTTTTGTCAATTAAATTTTTTTTTATTGACATCTTTTTTTGTTTTCTGTCTTTAATTGGAGGGTAAAGATAATTTTGGGGATGACTACATGGGTGAAATTTTTTTGAGGAGTTTCTGACTTAATATTGTACAATTTTACGTGTCAGCAGCACGTAATTTGAAGGAGAAAAGTTTGTGTCTGGGACACGAAAAGCTCCACCAATTACTTAAAACTAGGGTTGGCAATGTTGGAAAAATGGTTCGAGCACTTGACATTTTAAAAAAACACACCACTCGAAACCTTGCCCTCAGAGCACACAGACGTGCACGCCAATGTTTTCCGAGCTGGTTAACAATAACAGCTGAGTGGATAGCTCGTTGGCTTGCTAGTAAACAGCTGACAAACCATGTTTCTAAAAGCTTTAATCTACTCACCTCCAACTCCTTCTGCGGTGTAAAAAGCCCACACTGCAAACGTCAACGCCTTCAAGACTTAATCCTTATCTGTTGTTTTGTTTTGTTTTGTTTTTTGGTGCAGCAGCAGTGAACAGTCCGTTAGCTATATTTGTTTACAGTGAGCGGCTCACAGGGTGGGGACCAGGTGGGGGACGGTGAGTGTGAGGGGACAGAGACGAGACATAAAGGTATCGATTCGTTCTTTCTATATGCTGGGAATGACCAATTCCTGCCTTTCGGTGTGAATGGCAGGAATTGGTCCGTGTTTTTACAGAACTGCAGCTCTCATAGAGGTCTGACTTTTTTTCCTTCCTTTTTATGAATACATGATGTATTGACTACTAGGAGGACCATTTCACCCAGTATAACATACAGTTTTTCTGAGCAGGATTAAAAACTCTGGCTTTAACATTGCACAACTTTGTGTCAGTAGCGCGTAATTTGAAGCAGTTATGTGTCAGCGACACTTAAAGCAGAACTCAGTAACTTCAGCTCGGGGCTCCCCCTAGTGGCGTCCTTTCACTGTCGTAAAGTTCAACCCCCCCACACCCCCACAGCACACAGACGGCTTCTCTACCTGTCTTTCCTCTATTTTGATCCCTGGATATATTTCTAAGCTTTTACTAGCTTGTTGATGCTACTGTGGTGAGCTTCTGAGAGACACCATGACAGTGACGTCAGGAGCAGGGACACCTTAATGACTGATATGATGCAGCTGTGACGAGTGAATCTGTGGTAGACAAGGTGATAAGTATGAGAGATGTGGGTGGGCGAGGGGAGAGCAACACGTTCGGCGACACGGCATTCTGTTTGTGGGGGTGGGTGTCGCTCACAGTGATTTAGAGCTGCCAGCGATGAAGACAGGTAGCCAGGGGGAGATTGTTCCTGCGTGAGGAGGGGAGGCTGGTCGCCTCCTGTAGCTAGATCAGGGCCCTTTGTAGAGAGTGCCGTGCAGCCATCGCTCCCTGTGTGGCCGCTGCAGCATTCGTTCGGCCGTCACTAAGTCCTGTTCTCGCCGTCCAGCAAAGCTGTTTCCCCGGGGAGTTGGACGGCGGCATAAGCTCAGACCCCGGGGGGGGGGGTCTCGCCGAGCTGGCAAGCTAAGTACACTCTTTCACTTACTACTTTTATATTTAGATTGTTTATTAATTAGCGTGTGTGTGTGTGTAACAGGTTGACCTTTTTTATTGTGTATGACATAGTGGGGTTGCTGGGGCGGATGTGACGGGTTTGTGGGTGGGCGGTCCACAGGCACAAATAACTGCAGGCTAGCCGTGTGTGGGGTGGTGTGTTGACTGTGCATGCTGTGTAAAGTGTGTCTTATGAGCTAGTGAACCTAGCCTAACGTGCAGTGGGTTCTCCATTTAGCGTGCTGTGTTCAAAGCGTGCCCTAAAGCTAGTGAACCTAGCTGATGTGTTGTGGATTGTCACTGGGACTGTAGTGGACTTTCAGTAAAGGCGAGTCTGTGGCTGTGACCGTCCAGAAGGAAGCCTGTGCCCCGACCAGTATCTATCTTCCAGATTCCCCCCACACACGTATTTTAGGAACTTAGTCTATTAATAAAGAGTATTTTATTGTTCTACATCCCTGTCTGTGTGTTCGTTCCGAGGTTCTGACATTCTTAACTTTCAGCTGAAGGTAAAACCCACATTTATTCCACTACGTTGGTAGCAGCACCTTGTCTCCCTCTGCTCAAAGCAGAGTCCTGTCTCTTCTGAAACGGGACGTTTTACCTGCGATTTGCGGGTAAATATGCCATGGAATATATTTTTTTCTCTGGTGTAGGCGGGTCGCAGGTAAGAATACAAACTTTTATTTACTTTTTGCGGACATGACAAGTGATTATTGAGCCTGAAGCAGTGATGCTTCACCCGGCGCCCAGGCAGCGCGAGCTACATGAATCACTCTGGTCCAGCAAAAGTTGGTTATGAGAGCCAGGAGCCGTGTTTAGGTGGTGTGAAGCTAAAGAAATGTTTTCGAATTAGCGCTGTTAGTCTGGTTCAAATCAGAGCTGGAAGCAGCTCGGTAGATAGGGGACCTGAGTACCGTACAGCGGTTTCTGTTGTTGCAAGTTCTGCTCGGGTCGGTACAGGCAAAGTTGCATAGAGCTGCTCGCAGGCCAGAGGCACCTGTGGGAGGGGGGGGGGGACACTTTGTTTAGCCCCACAGGGATTCCGAAAAGCATTTATTGAGGTTAAAAAGTTACTGAGTTCTCATTTAAATGAGTGGTAGAGCCTCAAGGTTGTTTGTGCTCATTTCATGTATTTTTGTGAGATCAGGTTGGAGCCATCCAGTCTGCTGCCTGTCAATCAGAAGGACGCGCCCCTAATTATGTGTAATTTCAAGATTAAAAGCATATAAGCGGATGAGAGATGAAAAAATTCACCTTCTCACAGCTGACATGGAAGTAAACTTGCCCTCATGTGCTACGTAGCTTCATTTTTCTGGCCAGAGGTTGCCTCTTGGCTGTGTCAAGAGAACCTAAACTTTATTATGTTTGTATGAACTTGACATAACTTACCTGATCAAAAGCTGCTTCTTATTAGCACACAGATCTTTCAAGGCTTCATTCATCCAGAGTGTAATCAGTGTAGGCCTGCACACACTTATTCAGGAACTAATTCACAAACTCGTCACTGTGGTGCAAAGCCGTAGATGTGTTTATCACAGTACTACAAAGACAGAAACATCTTGGAAGTTGCCTGTTACTGTGGCAAAAAAGGCTCAACCATCCGGACACCTTGCATTAAAAACATTTCCCCTTCCTTATTAATTTTTTTTTAAGTCATCTGTTCTGATGATGGTTGTGAATATGAAGGTATGTACGGTTGCCAAAAATAGCAATTTCCTGAGGCTTTCATCATTCACTGATTTTTTTTTATTTTTATTATTCTCGTATTGTGACTTACAATAGTTAGGGGAAGCTATAGAGTTATAAACAAAGTTGAGGATGGCTCCATTTGTCAGAGTAACTCTTTGCAAAGGTGCTGCTGAGTCAGCATTAACAATTTCAAATCCATGAAAAGAAAAAGCAAAAGGAATATCTTCCTCATTATTTTAAGCATAATGATGGCTAAAATTTTGTTCAGTAATATTTTTCCTAATGAGCCGTGTAGAACTGTCGGGAAGATAAGTGCTGGAAGCCACCAATTAACATCTCAGCTTCAACGGCATACAACATTTAATACTTTAATACTATTTTAAAATTCTAATTAATACAAAACTAATACTTTGTTTATCTTTTGGTTCTTTTTTAGACTACTGTATATGGAGTAGAAACATGAAACCACAAACAGTAAATGAGAAACAGAACTTTCCAACTTTAGAACGACGTGCTTCTGACTCGTTTTGATGGCAGTAACATTCATTATGTACATTCCTGGAGCCACCGTTGCCCTGCAGCATCCTGAGGCTGAGAAACTATACTTTCCAACTTGTTTCCTTCTTCCCAGCACCGTACTTTACTGTACTTTTACAGGTAGGCAACTCCAGTCCTCAAGGGCCGGCTACACACCTGACTCAGATCAGTGGGTAATTGGCAGACTTGAGCAGAGCTTGACATCAAGGTTGACATCAAAGGATAAGGAAGGCATTTATTTCAAATCAAATTTTATTTATGAAGCACTATATATATATATATATATATATATATATATATATATATATTAGGGCTGTCAAAAAATTAATCCTGATTAATTACATTGCTTTTTTCACTTCTAGAACACATTTAGGGTTAAAGGCGTCTCACCAGGAATTCTGCATTTATCTTTAGTAGACTAAACTACTGAAACCCTGTCCTTACATGTCTCCCTATAGTCCTTCAGACAGCTGCAGTTTAGTCCAGAATGTCCTCACACGCTGACTTCACAACTGTCCTAATGTGAAGCTGAAATTCAGGTCTGAGTCCTGGACTACTCCCGGATGTGTAGCTTGGTTTTTGCCTTTAAGTTGTAAAACAAAAGTTAATGTATTTTCTGCATATAGCAGTAGTAATTAAAAAGGACATCTCTTGTTTGACAATAGGATTAATTTAGGATTAATTTTTTGACAGCCCTAATATATATATATATATAAAACTTGACATGTTATAACGGAGGTCTTCACACTGAAGTAAATGACCGAACAAACTTTAAAATGCAGCCCTAATCATAATTTATCACAAGCAGAGCCTAGTTTTATCAACGATAAGCCTTTCCTTTCATTTGTTAATTAGCTGGATTTAGTTGAATTATACTACCAGCAGGGATGATGACTTTCCCATTTCTTAAAAAAACCCCAAAAAAACCCAAACCCTCTCCATATATTCAATTTAACCATGGCCTTGTTGTCTTATGCACATGCTGCTGTAGTCAAAGTACATGACAATGTGATGAACGAACAGATCTATTTGCAATGTCAAACTTTAATGCAATGTGCTCCAGGTAATCATTGAACAAAATGTGCCTAACTACATCTGTGAACACTAAATTGGCAAAAGAAGGCAATTTATATGAGCCATGTAACTAAAGACAGAAAGCGAAACTAAAGCCCTATTCTGATGGGAATAATTTTACCTAGGGACCACAACTGTAGCCTGGTACACCAGCCTGACCAATGCCATGTATGAGATGCACGGCAAGTCACTCTGGGTTCCCCCCATTGGGAAATGATGAGGCAAAGTCAGCATACATACAGACTAGAAATGTAAGGAAATGACAAATAACTCATGGACAGTCATTAGCAATGCATCAAGAACATGCATTGTATCCACATGGGTGAAATAGGGCTCCTTGTGCAAGAAGTCTCCTTGGGCAAGACACTTAACCCTCCTTGCCTCCAGTGGGGGCCTCGCTGGTGTGTGAATGTTCTGGTGGTGGTTGGAGGGGCCGTAGGCGCGAAATGGCTGCCACGCTTCTGTCAATCTGCCCCAGGGCAGCTGTGGCTACATACATAGCTTACCATCACCAAGTATGAATGAGGAGTGAAAGAATAATGGACCTACTGTGAGCGCTTTGAGTGTCCTGCAAGAAAAAGTGCAATATAAATCTAATCTATTATTATTATGAATTAATGTCTCTCGCAGGGATAATGCCATTTTTGGATTTTTCATAAAGAGCTACTGTTTATGTGACTTCTCCAATCTCCCTGGTTCCAAAGTTGAGGCTTGTAATTGATCATAAACATAATGATTAAGAAGGAAACCCTATCAAAGCCTTCATTCTTTGCCAAAAAGGAAATAAAATGTGTCAGGGAAACAAACAGGCTGTTACATGTCTGATCCTGTCCATGTCTGTCCAAATCACACAGATATCACAGGACCTCCTGAGTTCAGCAAAATATAATAGGTAATTTGCCGGGAAATTTTTAATTCACAAATTACCAACATTGCCAGTTCGCATGGGATTAACATCACACACAATTTCTGTAATTATTCCAAATTTAGGTAAAGCTAATCCTGCCAGAATAGGCTTTAGGCTGTGTTCACACTTAGCTTGATTTTTGTAAAGCAAATATTTTCCCTCTGCATCTTGAATTTTTTTTTTAATCCATACAACTTTGTTTTTTTTTTGTTGTTGTTTTTTTTTAAATCCATATACACCTAGCCACATAAATGCTTTGTTAAGCATATTTACAGAGTATGCTCTCTGTTTCTGAGTGGGTCTTCTCATTTAGTGTCAGCCAGGTGATGATCTGGAGGAAGTGATGGTGACCACGAGAGGAGTTTGCTGTCTATTTTTGAGTTTTTTATGGTTTTATATGTTGTTAAATACTGGGCATCTTTGGTTGTGTAGATGTGCTATATGAATTAACTTGAAACTTAAATGAATGAGTGTTTTCAGGTGGAAAGGGGCTTTTAACAAAACAAATGAAGCATGGATCTTTTGGAGTGAAGTTGATAATATAAATAATAGAATACGGCCGGACAAGCTGTCGGATCTGAGGTGGTCATCTGACTGATCGCCCGTTTTAAACAAAGTAAAACTCTGCCCACCCAGCACTCCATTTGGTTGCCCGGGCGATAAATGGTGTGAATTCATTGTGGATTCAGGTGGTACATGTGATGTCAGAGCATTTCTTGTTGCAGGTAATGATGTCTTGAAACCTAAAACCCTGATTATTAATTTCCACACGCAGCTGCATAAATAGTATTCACAAATCTTCTCTGTCAAGATTTTTAAAAGAATCCTTTGTGATGCTATAAATTTGCACTTCCGTGTGGATGATAGGCCAAACTGTAGTCTTATATCTGTTTTGTGAGATACTCTGCTACATGTGGACAAGGCGCCTTAAGATGAGACATGGCTACTCGCAGCTATGCAATCTTCGCTGTGCTGCGTTCAGGGACAGCTCAGACATAACTTGCTCAGTATCAGCCTAACCCAAGGATAACAATTTAGGCCTAATCTCTGTTCTCTTTTTCACCCCTTCCCTTTGGCCCTTGCCACTTAAAACGAAGCTACAAGGGGTAGGGCTGAAAGTCAACCCCTACAAACTGGGACACCCTTTCAACAACCACATACGTCATCAGTGATCCGCTGGCTTGTGTGTAAGCAAATACGCGCTGATCTGCTGCCGCAAATCTTGAGAAATGAAGCCATCCACAGCTGTGGGTTAACGTTAACAAGCAAATTCAATTTGTGCATAGCATTCCTGTTTGTGTTGTATCCCACAAAGGACCTCCATGTAAATGAAAACCAGCAGCGATGTTTTAAGTTTTAATTGATCATCTATCACTGTAGATTATCAGGGCTTCCTACAGAGCACCACTGGTTTTCAACCTGGTAGCATTTATGAAACTGAAGCGTCAATGTAGTACTAGTGATTTTTTTTCACGTGCATTTTACAAGAAAATGACCATTAAACACTTAAACAGCGTTAAACTAGACAATACAATGGTTTTCATACATGAGAAAAACATTTACATTTGTGGATGTTTGTGGACTCAGTAGCAGCCATCTTGCCGGTGATTGTCATACCCCTTTGTTGTAAGTGTGCATCGGAATACCCTTCATTTGAAGGGGTATATACCCCTACCGCTTACCCCTACCCCTCTGTCCTAACAGAATTGGAACACCCTGACCCCTACATGTCAACACACAAAATGGTGAGGAAAGGCTAAGGACAAGGGGTAAGGGGAAGAATTGAGATTGGGCCTTAGAGTCCATGCAGGCTTCGTTAATAAGCCAATAATTAAATCCATATAGCTATATTTTAGCAGGGCTTAAAGGAATAGTACACCAACAGAATGATGTAACTTTATTTTCCACTTACCCTGATGGTGAGCAAGACTGGAGCACTTTTTTAATATGTCAAATGCAGCCGGAGATCAGGAAGGCTTCTTGTTTTCCCCCAACTTTCATATAATGGAGTTCGATTGTGCCCGAGCCAAAAAGGTCCATAAAAGTCCATAAAAACTTGTCAGTATTCCCCCATACTGCTCGTCCAATGTAACCCAAGTGTCCTGAGTGGGTAGCATCCAGAATTTACTCGAAACGACATCATTTAGTATATTTTCAGAGCCTAAACAGTAGTACATCTTACTTCCACGAAGCGTGCATATGCGTGTTCACGAAACTAATTCTGGATGCTACCCACTCAGGACACTTGGATAACATTGGACGAGCAGTATGGAGGAATATTGACAAGTTTTTGTGGACTTTTATGGACCTTTTTGGCTCAAAATCGAACTCCATTATATGAAAGTTTGGGGAAAACAAGAAGCCTTCCTGATCGCCGGCTGCATGTCATATTAAAAAGTGCTCCAGTCTCGCTCACCATGAGAGTAAGTGGAAAATAAAGTTACATAATTCTGTGGGTGTACTATTCCTTTAAGAATATTTAAGGGGGGGACTCCAGCCCCTTAAACTGGCCTAACAACATCAGTGGCTGACAACAAAGTTTCTTTTCCTAGTTACGGGTATTTTTACCACAAGTTGTTCTTCAAAATGTATCTTTTTTAATGGTATAAATTGGCTCTATAGTTAGTCTAAATGTTTCCTTGTTGGTATAAATTTTCATTGCAAAAATAAAACCAATACATTTGGCCTTCACAGTGCAGCCCATCCCTTTGAGTGCTTAAGTGTCACTAAAGATGGTCTACTTGAGTTGTCAAATTGTTCTTGGATTTCCCGGCAAACATTAACTTCAGACTGTTTTCTTTGCATTTGTCCTCGTCTTTATCTTCATTTCCAAAACCGAAATCCATCGGCCAGTAATAAGCCATGTATGATAATTGTGATAGGTATGTAAGTGTTGCCCCACTCTGAGGAAGTCCAAGTTTCTTTTTGATCAGATCTTTTAAATGATATAGAATGACAAGTGAAGTCTTCGCAGTTTTAGAATATTAATGACACAGATGTAGCATCAGCAACTAATGAGGATCATTGCAGAAACCAATTTCTCTGTGGAGAGCTGGCTCTCATTCAAACTTAATGACTAAGATCACATCTACAGTATTGATCGGGCTCTGGGCTTTGGCAGGACCACCAGTCATTTATAATCCCTCTTGGATGTTACTGCTGACCTCTCTCTCTGCTCAGTTAAATCGTTTGAGCCTCTCAGGATTATGTTGCCATCAGTAGTACAACATTGTGATTCTGGTAAAAGAGAGTTTTATTTCCATTTCTCTTACAAATAATCCAAAAAGTAGTGGAACTGCAACATTTTTCTTAGGTTTGACAAAACCTACAACAAAAGACGCATCAGCCTCAGTAGATGAATGATGAAACAACCACCTCCACTCCATTCATTATGTAATTTGCAGTCTAGTGTGCACTTCAGGGTGAGAATTATGGAAAAATCATAGTTCAGAGCCAGCAAAAACAGCTTGGTCTGCTTGTTTCAATAGACACTGGTCACTGTCATTTAAACAGAGAATAACATAGCTCAAACGTTCAGTTGGTCTACATTAAACATCTCACTGTATACTAATCACATTTACGTATTACTTCTCTATCTATGCATATACACTTACATGTATACTCTTTGCTGTTATAGTGAAATTATTGTTCAATTATCATATATGAGAATAAGTACAATTTCAGCTAAAACAGAGTAAATAAAGTACATTTTGATATCAATGAGCATAAACTAGCCATGATTTAACCCAAAGATTTGCCTGTTTCTACAAATTATTTCTAAATACCGTCATGAGTCGTCAGCATCATTGCTGCATTCACATGGCGCAATTTTGATCCAATCAAATGCCAATCAGAATAAAATACATCATATAAACATGTCAGCTGACCAGATTGGCCTCAATCGGAAATAATTTACAATCCGATCGAGAGGGGTGGTTTAAACCTTTTTATGATCCGATCAGCAGGAAAAATGAGAATGTAAATACTCATTCTGATCATTTCTGTGGAATTTTGTCTTTGCACATGCTTGAACCACTTGGGGGTTGCGTGACGTAGCAGATTCAGGGAAGATGGCGGAAGAAAAACAGAATGGGACTGTAGAGGCAAAGGCAACCCCAGATCAATGAGTGGCACTGCGGATCCACGGCAGCTGCGCTGTTCGCCACAGGTCCCCCTTGCGGAGTCATGTAGGAGTCCACTTGCACAGTGGAACGCATCTGCTGCTGATGATCCGCATTCTGACTGGAAATTCTGATGTTAGGCGGAGCATACAGACCAAAAGCTGTAGCTACACCTTTGCCCCGGATCCATAGCGGATCCATTCATGAGCATGTGCTTCATTAAGTTATATGGCTGCATTTTTAATCCCTACTTAAAGAGTTAATGATTATTGAGCATTTTGACGGTCAAAAGATTATAAATTTAAAAAGAAGAAAACCACTCTTCTTACGCACAGGGAGCCATTGCACATGTCAAAAGCATTACAAATCTGTCCATCAAGTACAACTGATCGGATCACTTTTCCCGTCCATGTGAACACATCAGCTGGAAGCTCCAATCGGAAAGATTTCAATCTCATAGATAAATAATTTGTCCATGTAAACGCAGCTATGTGTTTGGAAGCAGGGAAGAGTGATGGGTTTATTTTTCTCAAATTTTTATTTCTATTTAACCGCAGTTCGTTGCCACTGTTCTTTTTCTGCAAGAACTCGTGAAAGAGGTTTTTTTTTTATTCTTAATATTTGTTGCTAACGAAACACAGAAAGCATGTGGTTCAAGGATGGCGCGCTTGGCATTTAGCCCGACTCTGGCTCATTGTTCTGGCTTGTAAGTGTCCCTGATCTCTGGTAGTTTCTGTAACACAGTAAACAAGCTTTATTTTTGTTGACTACTGAATATATTTAAGAATAAAAAGGAGAAGACAGAAACAACCTTTCTCATTCTCAAGCCTGCTTAAACAGAATGAATTAGCATATAACTGGAAGCTTTTCACTCGGAGAACTGATTATTGCATTTTATTGACCGCTCCAAGGCTGCACGTGGGCTGACTGCTAGCCATTTCTCCGAAGTTATGATCCATTATGTACCCTGATAGGTCTTAGACCTTTTTAATCCAAACCTATGTTTTATTGTCAGCTCTTAATTTTCTTTGTTTTTGCCTGTGGCAGAGATCATTTATTTACTCTGTCATTACTCTTTAAATGCATCGTCTATTACTTTATTTTTGCCGTAGAAAAATACTTTATTTATCCCAGAAGGGAAATTTAACATTGTAAAAAAGCTCACTGTTTCATTTTTTTTTCTTTTGTCTTTCTTTTTTTCTTTTTTTTTGTTTGTAATCCTTGGACCTGTGCAATCTATGGATTAGTTATCTGGCATCTTGAAATCCCTAGCCTCTCTATCCCTTTTTAATATACTGCCATGAACAATACAGATTTGATAAGTAAAATAATTAAGAAATCAGACACCAAAGCAGATAAAGGGAAATATCAGACATTTTGACTTTGAATTATATTAGAACAATAGGGAGCTGAATGCTTAAGTTGATTTACACTAATTGTACAGGAAGATTCACTTAGTAATGTGAAAAGGAAAGGAAATGTTCTTTCGGTTTTTATAGTTTTATGTGTCCTTTGCTTCTTTTGAAAAAAGGTTAATGCAACTTTGATGAACAACGTGTTAAGAATCACACCATATCAATACCTATTGAACAAAACAGACAGGAATTGGTTTATGTGGACTCTGAATGGGCTCCCTCCAAACCGGGGGTCCCCAGATATGGATAAATAAATTATGTGTAATATATTGAGTGGTATTGTTCATCTGATGTTGTATTTCCTTCACTTAAAGCCTGTTAAGGACCAGATTATTTTTAAAAATCATGCATAAGGGAATAGTTTCTTTTCCCCCATGACTATGTATCAAAGCACATAAAACTTGGCTTCCAGTTTGCTGCAATAATGATTCAGGCAACGGTTAGTCTGACCAGCATTGAGGATTTTTGTCTATAATCTTCACTGGGCTAAAAATCTGATTTAAAAACAAGCCAATATGAGAATATTGCCCTTTATGTGCCTCCTCACCTTCACCCTCTGCTGTGTAAGTCTCTTATTTGAGATTTTATCCTTAGCCATCCTTTGCCCTCATGGTGTGGGAATCCAGCTACCTTTTATTTATTTATTTGTGTATTCAGTTCTTCATGTGGCAAATCTCCTCAGGCAGATTGTCCCAGTCAGGGAATTATGGTTCTAGATGATGGGAACACAGTCAGACGCCATTAAGACTCATAAGCTTATTAGAAACACTGTTGTGATCAATGCCGGTAACAACCGAGGTGCTTTCTTTATGTATTTGACATGGAAATCTGTTTTATTAATCAGTCATGGGTGGTGGTTTCTTGTAGCAAAGTATTTGCAACAGTTGATATTTAGTTCAGAAGTAAATAGCAGCAGATAAAAATGCACCAGTTTTGTCCGTTTTTTAAGATGAGCAATGTAAATCACTGAAATTAAATCTATCATATAGTGCTAGTAGGTGATGGTTTAACACCTTGACCTCAGCTGGAGTGATTAGCATTAGCTTTCCAGAGAGACACCAACCCTGAAAACAAGAAAAAAGGAGGGAAGATTACATGTGAGGATTTACCGCCTTTCTAGGTTAATGAGGGCTGCACATACTAAACTGTAAAAGTAGGATTATGAGTGGGAGAGCTGGTCTGACCTCCTGGTTCTCACATCACCAAGTATAGAAAGATCATGCTATTTTTGGATATCATCACCCAGTGCTAATTGTGTTTTGGCTATTGCAAATTAATTATTTACAAGTATTTATTTATTTATTTAATCATTTATTTTACCATTTTTTAATAGAGTAGTGGTGGAAGCCAGTGAGATGCACAAAAATGTCTAAATATTTGGAATGAAAAAGAAATGTTCAAAAATGTGCAGCAAACCATTATTCAGAGTGACACAAACAGAACTCATAACTCATAACTTTATGCTGCTTAAAAATCGGAAGCAATTTTTTTTTTTGTTTTTCATACTGTAATGGCAAGTTTTCATTCCCAGCTCTCCATATTTGGTCACCAAGGAACTCTTGGCCGTGTTTGAAAAGCTGGGTATCCCCATAGCATAATTTTTCAAAAGGTTCTTCATCTTGCCTGGTGAGTAGTATAAGGGACCACCAGTCTTTTTTTAGAAGGCTCCCGGGGTGTTGAAGGATAAAGTCAGAGTGCATCCAGCAAGCAGACCTGGGGCAAGAATATATCATCATATGATTTACTATTTACTCAGTCATTATTCAAAGATTGACATTGGCATTTGGGCTGTATTTCTCTGGGGTTTGCAGCATTAAGAATAAAGGTTCAAGTGTGAACAGTGCTGGTGATACTGACAATTTAATTTTCCATCATTTCCTAACCAACCATGAATCTATACTTTAATACCAAAGCCTAATATCACTGATATTGGAAGGGCTGGGGGATTGGCCTTTGGAGCAGCTGAAACTCTGACCACTAAATATTTGTACGTATGTGCTAAAGCTCTTAAAACAGTTCATTGTTGTTGTTTATATATATATATATATATATATATATATATATATATATTTTACAGTATCACAGCTCCGAAACTGTGTCCTCACATAAACTGCATGCCATACATTCCTATCACTAAGTAAATGATCTAAAAGACCAGACAAATGTGTGCTTGTGGCACAATGTGAGCATATTTTGGCTAATAAAACAGTGTGATCACTTTAGGAAACATATAATTTCACATTTGCAGAATGTTTCTCTGCAGTTGCAATTTTAGGTCTTTTTTTGACCCAAAGGAGGGTTGAGCGTGGCATTAACAGCATGCCCTCTGAGGAACAAAAGCCCTGCAGTTTTGTCATGCCTATCCAATCCATCCATGCCAAGTACATATTATAGTGTCAGCAGGGGTGTTGGGAGACATACAGTAGAGCTCTACTGGGGCTCAGACCCGCCAGTCCTTAGATCACATATTTTATTATAAAGACCTGCTATGTTTATAAAATGAGCAGTGTTGCATTCCATCTATTTCTCTGTGATAACCCGACTGCTGCTGCTGCTGCTAAAACTGAAACACTGAATAATATGTATTATGATGATGATAAAATGGTTGTGAGCGACTTTTGACAAAACAAGACTGCTTTTGTGTGTTTTGAATCAAAGTGAAACAAAAATAAAAAATCTATAATCTAATAATCAGATAAAATAATATGGATTCAAGTTGGAAAATACTTGCCACTAAATATCAGGTTGTTGTGGTAAATGCAGTCAGATGTCATTTTGATCTCTTTCATTTGAAGGTTTGATTTGAAAAGATAAACAGCGTAATGAAAGTAAAAAAGGCATTACTCATATTTATTTATATATTTGCCGAGAAATATTTTAATGAGTGATTCTTGGAAATACATTCCAACAGTTAAAAGAAATATGTTGTATTGAACCTGCTGTCTTACTGTAAACTCCCACTCTGTATCTTAGAACATGTTGGCTAAACACTTATCTGGTGGATGATACCTAAAAACTTTATTTTCTAGTTGATGGGCCACTAATACTTAAATGAGTGATGACATGGCAGTAAAAACTAGTTCATGTTGTTAGCATTGCTGAATGTATCAAATCTCCAAAGAAAGTACACCGCAGTAATAAAACATCCTACCAGCAGGGGGCGATGTAGCCTAAAGACAGCAGAGAAAGCCGCCTGCGAGCTGCCGTCTTC
The DNA here is from genome assembly GCA_023101725.1 of Atherinomorus stipes. Lineage (NCBI taxonomy): Eukaryota > Metazoa > Chordata > Actinopteri > Atheriniformes > Atherinidae > Atherinomorus > Atherinomorus stipes. Next base: position 216,507 of record JALJCO010012532.1, read on the forward strand.
CCTGTCAAAGCAGCGGAAAGAAGAGTCTTCTAAACCAACATGAAGCGAGCACGGCGAAGTCTGGGCCGCGGTGAAGTTGGCTTTAACTTTGCCTCAGAAAATGACTCCTCACATGGTAAATACTGCGACATGTTCTATAAAAACAACTCAACAACAACTCCCATGACTTACCATTTCAAAATGCTCATCCGATTGAGCTTAAAGGTAATGAATCCTGCCTTCAACCCATCATTGCCTCAGTCTGAAGCCAGAGGAGCTGTGATGCAAAGCAGGCAGACAAAATTACGGAAGGATTCTGTAAAATGATTTTCGTGGATATGTTGCCCAGAAGTGTCATCGATGGAAAAGGTTTCCCAGATTCGATGAATTTACTCGAACCAGTCTATCGGCTTTCTTCACAGCGCATCATTACCAGGCTCATTGAAACACGAGAAGCGAGAGCAGGAGCTACTAAACAAGTTAGCCACAGCAGCTAGCGTTGCCATAACAACAGAGAGCTACCTCACCATCACGTGCCACCACCGCCGACCTGCTTGCAGAGATGATGATTGAGGCTGTAGAGCAGTGGGAAGTTGAAATAAATAGATATTAGAGAAAAAAAGTCTGCCTGTGGTATGTGTTATCATTTTTCAACATGCATTTCTTAATGGTTAATCGATAATTAATCGTCAATTCTCCCGACCATCGATCAAAAAGATGATCGCTAATGCCCATCCCTAGTAACTTTGCAGGAGCAGATCCGTTTGTCATTGGATCATGTGACCTGGAGCGCTTTGCTTTATTGCTTGATGACTTTGCTCTCATCTGATCAAAGTGGTCTGCAAACACGACTCCAAAACACGGATTGAGCTTTTCATTTTGTGACAGTTGCGTGGCCTGTGGGAAGATACAGGTTTGGTGCCCTTAGTGGTCAAAAGTTACACAGTATCCCTTTTAAAAAGGAATAAATGTTGTAGAACATATGAAAAAAAGAAAGTTACAATTGTTCACCAAAAGTGCTGGGGATAGAATACATTTCCTTGTCCAACCCCATTAGGAACATTACCGGGCAGAACTTGTCACCAAAGGATTATATGATGATGCCTCAGTTTCACATAATCTTGCATTGCTGCATGATTAATCAGTTATGGTCTTTTGCAGATCTCAGCATATTCTATAGCACATGCACAGTTGTTTGCTTCACAAACAATGGCATAAAAAGAAATTCAGTGAGCTGAAATGTGTGTCAGCTACTGCCAGGTGTACAAATGGTAAAGTGAAGGATCAGGAAATAAACCCAGGCAAAGGTCTTTTTCATGTCAAAACTCCCAAATATTTGAAAGCATGTGTGCATGGTGTGTACAAGCCTCTGTTTCTTTATATGTCTCTACCTCTCAAATGCAAACAACTCTGCAAGAAGCTCACTCCTGCAGGTGTCAGAGGGAGCTGGGGCAGCACAGCCATCAGTGAGAAATATGGGCTGTAAGCCGGAGCTGTAGCACCATTACCGCCAGCGTCTTACTGCTGCTTTCATCTGTTAGCTCTATCTCAATGGTCATCTGGGGAACCTGGCGGCCGCGCTGCCATCAAATTGGAGCAAGGCAGGAAGGAGGAAACAAAGACCATTATACAAGGTGTGCATGTGTGTGTATGCATTGGCATGGATGTGGGAGCAAGAGTGAGAAATTTAGTTCTGTGCAAGTGCCAGAGTGTGTTTCTGCGCACATGGGTGCACACATGCATTTCTTAGCGTGCACATTAGCACACACGAGCGAGAGAGGCAGCATAAGAAATGAAAAGCCCGGCTGGTCCACGAGAAGCTGTGGCTGCAGGCCACAAAGAGAAGCTAACGCAACACTTTGTGTGCACCGCCTTCCTCTCCAGCAGCAAGTCATTTCACTGAGGAGCAGCTGATACGGAGCAGCTTCCCCTGACAACTCTAGTCAACAAAGTTCAGCTGGAAGTAAAGTTTTTAATGTGTTCTGTTTCTGTTAGTGGATTTGCTTGCATGTTTGCCACCACGAGCAGGCATTCAAGTATTTACATCATTAGTGGTAGCATATGCTGGTGCCCAAAGTGATTTGGAAGCATGTGTTCCAGCCCCTAGGGCTGTGTAAGAGCCCCCTCTAAGCCAGTTTGATACAAGGCCATCATTTACAAAGTTAAAAGCTGCTGGGCTTTCTTCTACAGCTGAATGTGCCAAGGCAGAACTCACTCCAAGGTGTTTTTTATGCTAAACAGTGAAGCAAAATTGAGCTGAAGTGAACTTTCACCTCAATACTCAGAACATCTAATAGGACTCAGGCCTTGGTACAGATGCGGGCATGAAAACGTTCCCCTTTCTGCCGACTGCCACCAGCCACTTACCAGCGACTTGCCTGCTAATTAAATCATACAGAGGAACGCCTGTGTGCCCAGGGGAAGCGATTTCAGAGCATTAATGAATGCCTGGAACAAGGACGTTTCCACACCCCAAGTTTGGACACCGTGCGTGATGACGTATTCGCGGGACAAATTGTTCAGCCAGTGATAGTGCAGAAATGGTGCACTATTACTGCACCACTTCTGGCAGAAAAGGAGGAACTTTTTCATGCCCGCATCTGTAGGAGGTGGAAATGATGGTAGTGACCACGACTTGATGAAAGACTTGTCATGCATGCCAGAAAACATTACGAATGGGAACATGGTTTCTTAAATGTCCAGTGCTGATCAAGTAGTTGTTGTTCTGCTGCTTGCTTTTGTCGCAGAATCGAAGACTCAACTAAAGGCAAATTGTATGATCTATTGCTCTGTATCAAGCCACGTAGTCTTATTGAATGTGTCCAGTTTTAGCAAGACTATAGCATGAGTCATGCGTTTTCCCAGCTCTTATCCTAATTCAGGGTCATAGTTGAGGGACAAGAGACTCACAGGCGTCCCTGTCTCCAAGAACTTTCCTGGTGATCATAGTTTGGGGAGATTATTCCTCCAGTCATCCTGGAGGCCCTTCATTCAGCTGATCATGTGGAGTCAGAGGATGAGGTGGAATGCTTATACCAATTGCCTCTTCTCAGTGTTAAAGGGCAGTTATGTCCCCCTCACATGATTTCAGTAGAGTAACCAGAATTGATTTTAAATGAGCTTTATGTGTAATATCAAGTGGAATCTTTAGTCTACAGTGCTGCACTTTCATAGTATAGCAATTCTTTACTTGTAGACCATGGGCACAGGTGGCACTGGGGACGGAGGGGACGTGTCCCCCTCAGATTCATAGTGACACTGATCAAACCCCCTCTGTTCCAGCATAAGGTGGCAAACACCGCTGGTAAAACACAGGATAAATGTCATTGCAGCAGCCTTGTGAGCCTGGCGTTTGTGTGTTTTGGCTAATGGTGCATTTCAGTGACACAGAAGTTGGAATTTCCAGCTCCAAGTCAGAATTTTTTGGGTCCTTATTGAGTCTGCTTCTAGATACTAAATGCCTTTGCATACATATAGCCTAAATAGTGTTGAAGCTAAGAAGGGAGAGTGATTTGGAAGCAGCTTGGGGTTTCCCTTGTGAAGCAGCAGCTTTCTTTCCCCCATCGCAACATCTCGGCAAGAAGAGCTTCAAACTGAGATTTTGAACATAGAAGTGTGTTAAATAAAACATATTTTATAAGGTGTTTTGGTGGGTAACTGGCATTCCAGACAAATAAGTGTCATCATGCATGGCTAGTGTCGATCAGGTAGGTCTTTGTTTATTTTTGTTCATTCATTATTTCACATAAGAGTTCTCTAATGGCTTTTTAGTCAAATCCTTATTCTTATAGACTATCACAAACTAAGTGCTTGAGCATCGGTTAAAGCCTATGTGGCAGCTGACGGTCCTGTCACTATGCCTCCGATAGTTCGTGCGCCCTGGCTACTTGGCCACAGGGATGTCCCTTTGGCTGAATGGTCAGCGCGCATAACTTTCACCTGGGAGTCTGGGGACCAAATCCCACCCGGGCCCTCCGTTCCATACCTTGCCACACCTAGATGACACAAAAATAAGTTATTGGGTTTAAATCCCCACAGTTTAAAAATCCCATCTGCACCCGTGTTGTAGAGCGTGCTTTCACCAGTGGTTTGGTGGTGGTTAGGTGTTTAAAGTACAAGACTGTGAGTATTGGTTCGAAAAAAAAAACTCTGTCAAACCAAAGAACATTGAGACTGGCCTCTTTAATCATCGTACAACATGGGAATGCAGTGAAAGTGGGAAATAATGTTTTCATTATGTAGTTTTACAAGAGTACAGGGATAAATGCTGGGAATGGATGTAGAGGAGTTCTTTATTTTATGTAAAAGTGTCAGGCTCATGCTTCAAACTTGCTGTACAGTATGTTCTTTAAGGGAGGAAAATTTCAGATTAAATGTACAATTTGAAAACTTAAAATTGTAAAAGTAGTCTAAACTTATTGTTTGAGATAAATGAATCCTTTGATAGTAAATATACATCTAGGATGGCAGGCTCATTAGATATTTACATTGATGTGTAGCTGTAGTGTTTTAGGTTCTGCAGGCGGCTGCCAATGGAGATTCTCAGCAGACTTTTACAGCTAAAGAATCCTCTGTTAACTTCTGTCTTTTTTATAGAGCCTAAGCTTACAACAACAACAAAAAAAAAACATCTGAGGATATTTTACCTAAAGAAAATCTTCAAACATAATCATGGACATTTTCAAATATCATGTTTAAATTTATGATGTCACTAAGTTTATAATTCAGCAATTTCAAAGTGAAATTTCTGATCATGAAATTTATAAGAATGTAAAGATTGGAATTTATGTAGCGCAAAATAGCGTTCAATATTTTATGAGAACCAGGAGAAATCAAGGTAGAAATGTGAAGGTAAGAGTCTTAAAACTAATTCAGTAGCCATAATTATCAGGCCCTCAGGCAAGACATGAAAGAGAAATACAATTATGTTGTACAAATGGTTGCACATGCTCAGAAAAAACGTTTTCAAAACCATTGCTAGAGAACACAGCTCTTTCATTAATGTGAGTAAATTTTCAGAAATGATATTTTTTTTTTTAAATCCCTGAACCAGCACAATCCTGTTTGAATCAAATCTTATTTAAGAAAAATGGAGATGTAAATAAATCTGTCCTAAATTTCAGTGATCTATCATCTGAAATCCCTTTTTTGAAATCATAAATACTTTGTCATTCGGGATAAAGGGAGTGTGGACTCAGGGTTACTTTCAGATGACAGCTCCTTAACTCAGAGCTGGTAGTAACAGGAGGATGAATCAGTTCAACCTGTAGAAGCACCACTGATGCTGAACAATATGAAGATTTTAGGCCAACACAAAAGGCCTCCTTTATATTTATTTGGTTCTAGAACTAAACTTTCCCACCCTCAGTCCAGACCTGAACTGGTTTCATTCAGAAACAAAACAACTTAGTAGCCGAAATCATTTCTGGAGTCACATCGAGCTCGCAAACAGTCGTCTCAACTTAATGAAACACGTTGCTGGTGTCAAATTCAGAATGGACATACTCACTCAGCTTTTTGAACGATTGACATATTTTTTGTTTCTCCCCAAAGGTTATGAACACTGGCTTATTTATTTATTTATTTATTCATTTTGCTTGTTCAGACACTATTACATAGAGGCTGTAGTGCTGCATACTGTACGTGTGTGTACAGTATACTGTACTGTGTTTGAAGCACATCAGCACTGGCAGTGGTGAGCCGGAGCAAAGGCACATAAAGAAGAGTTATGGCTCTATCTCCTGGTGTTTCTGTCTCTGAAGGAGCACCTCTGTGAGAGAGACCTTTTAGTGCTGACACATGCCTCAGTGCCTCTAAGGTTGAGGGAAGAAGATATTATGTTTCTGATGTATGGCTGCTAGCACAAACACTCCGGAGCAAATGATGACAGAGATAATGATGACGGCTGGGGCTGCTCAGGAGATACATGCCAGTCTGAAACCAAACCCAGACATGAGTTTAGCGGTGGGTAATGCACATTATGCTCCTTTTGTAATTCCATGCACAGGTTATGGTCCATATAACCCCCTTTAGGGTTAATTTGTATTTGGAGCATTTAGGTATGATTGATCTGGCACTCGAGCCGTGCCTACAGCGGCTGAGATGCTCTGCGCTGCTCCCACAGACCTGTTGGTATTATGAATAGATCTGGTTTGCATTAGTCAATAATATGGATCCAAACACTTACACTTCAGTGGTACAGGGATGGGTTGAGGAATGTGTGTGTGAAGGAATCCTGTGTGAATGCTCTTTGTAATAAAAAGGTTTAAAGAATGTTTTTTTTTTTTATTTATAGATACAAGGTGTAAATAATTTCTTTCATTTGTAGGTTTTGACAGCTAAAATGAGGTTTTGTGGGAAGGATTTGGAAGACAATGTGTTGACTAAATGATATAGTAAATCAATAACTACAGTAAGATTCATCCACTGAACAACTGTTCATCACAGTGAAGTAAAGGAGTTGTTTCAACAAAACCAATGCTGGTGCTTGATCTTTGCTGCCATACTGCTTTTGGGATCTTTCACAGCAACAAAGGTAACTCTTTAAAGACACACTACAGAGATTTTGACAGTTTTCTCAGTGACGTGCCCCCGTACCAACGGCTAAACTAGCATCCATCTTGCAGCTTCACTGTGAGCTCACTCCATCCAATTAAAGACAGTCTTGTCTTCTCTCTTGCTCTGTCCTTTCCTCTTTTTCTTTTCTTCTCGTCCACCGATAATATATATATATATATATATATATATATATATATATAGATATATATATACAGGGGTTAGACAATTAAACTGAAACACTTGGTTTTAGACCACAATAATTTATTAGTATGGTGTGGGGCCTCCTTCTGCAGCCAATACAGCGGCAATTCGTCTTGGAAATGACATATACAAGTCCTGAACAGTGGTCAGAGGGATTTTAAGCCATTCTTCTTGCAGGATAGTGGCCAGGTCACTACGTGATGCTGGTGGAGGAAAACGTTTCTTGACTCTCTCCTCCAAAACTCCCCAAAGTGGCTCAATAATATTTAGATCTGGTGACTGTGCAGGCCATGGGAGATGTTCAACTTCACTTTCATGTTCATCAAACCAATCTTTCACCAGTCTTGCTGTGTGTATTTGTGCATTGTCATCCTGATACACTGCACCGCCTTCAGGATACAATGTTTGAACCTTTGGATGCACATGGTCCTCCAGAATGGTTCGGTAGTCCTTGGCAGTGACACGCCCATCTAGCACAAGTATTGGGCAAAGTGAGTGCCATGATATGGCCGCCCAAACCATCACTGATCCACCCCCATGCTTCACTCTGGCCATGCAACAATCTGGGTGGTACGCTTCTTTGGGGCTTCTCTACACCGAAAACTCTCCCGGATGTGGGGAAAACAGTAAAGGTGGACTCATCAGAGAACAATACATGTTTCACATTGTCCACAGCCCAAGATTTGTGCTCCTTGCACCATTGAAACCGACGTTTGGCATTGGCACGAGTGACCAAAGGTTTGGCTTTAGCAGCCCGGCCGTGTGTATTTACCCTGTGGAGCTCCCGACAGACAGTTCTGGTGGAAACAGGAGAGCTGAGGTGCACATTTAATTCTGCTGAAAATAAATGAAGATTGGCCACCAGGCTGGTCCAATTCAGCCATGAAACCTCCCACACTAAAATGTTAGGTGTTTCAGTTTCATCGTCTAACCCCTATATATATATATATATATATATAGATATAGATATAGATATATGGATATATATATAGATAGATAGAGATATATAGATAGATAGATAGATGCAAATATATATATATATATATATATATATGTATATAGATGTATATCTAATACCTACATATATATAAATTTCTATATATATACGGTGTATATATATATATATCTATACTGTTTTTCATAAATATATTGTAAAATACTGTTAAATATATATGCATGTAAATTAACATATATATATAAATATAACTGTATAATCAACAGTGAATGCTAACAAACTGTAATTTAACAGTATAATACAGTATTTTCTGTCACGCGGTGGAATTGGACCCACATTCCTTCACAAGTCTTGTCACTATCCATCAGCATCTCACTGATAATTGTAGGCTTATGTTTCTGTTTTGATGATTTTACTTCTTGTTGATCATACTTTTAACATTACTCAAGTCATTTTTGAGTGATGAGATGTGATGGGATATTCCTGGACCTGACTTTGAACATCACAGCTTCTTCATCATTCAGAGCAGTACATGTGGACTTCATCCAAAGAGGTAAAATGATTTTTATCTCCATAAACTTACAGTGTGAAGATTATTAAACTGACATTATATTAAAAATAAAGAGCATTAGGTCTGTTTCAGCTGGTCAGGCTGCTTAGCTTGGCAAAGCAAGCTCTGAACTCAGTTAGCTAATGTTAGCAAGCTGGCATTGCTTCTGACCTTTGTAACGTGTAACTTATCACTTTCTCATCTAACTTCATTTAAAAGTCCTTTCAAATACAGGCAAGTTTATCACCAGTACATCAGGTTTGGAGTAGTTCTGGAGATCAGGTAATGTTTGGGCATCCTTAGACTCATTAGAAGCTAGCTAAAAAATAGATGGTAAAGGTAACTATTTCAATCTGCATTTCATTTTCTGAGATGCCACCTGTGATGATAAACAGTAATTTCTGACCTCACTTGACCTGATGATTTAAAGTGTTGCCTCTGTGATATAGTGCTTGCAGGACAAGAAAAAAAAAAAAAAAAAAAAAAAAAAACAGTAGGCCAGACTGCTTCACCTTCACACAGAAAATTGAAGTCTGTTGCATTTGCTCTATCTGCTTTGTTTTGCAGACCAAATGCTGAGTGAGATAGAACTGTTCTACATTTATATATCTATGGGTAAAGTTAAAATGCACTACCTGTGCGCAGTCTCTAAAAAATTCCCAGGAAAATTGTCACTAAAACCATGTTATGAATAGGCTTCTTGGCCGAAATGCAAGGGCTTTCACTTATGTTTTACTCCATTCAGCAAAAGAAATCACTTAAACTGGCATTTATTTAAATGAACATGTGTTAGTTAATCACCAATAACAGTGTGAAGACTAACTTGTGATTATTTGTGCAATTATAGAGCTGTCTGTACAACCAAAAATGGGAAGGAATGGGCGGATCATCAAAAAGGGAGAGAGGACCTGGACGTGCCATTATTTCATCAGATGTAAAGGTGAGATGTGTTCTTCTCAGACGCAACATTAAATTTATGTTAAACACATTTTATTATACTCCATAGTAGTAATACCAGTCTTTCTCATTCAGTTTATAAATTAAAAACAAATAAGCTTTTAACTTCATGTTAATTAGATAATCACATACTGTAGGCAAATCTGTTAATTTAAACTGTATTTTTCATAATAGCCCGGTATTTTTAACCTTCTAACAACATGCCACCAGCCTACTGACTTAGCCCTCGTAAGAGGTAACCTCCCTCCCTAAACTATAACAACTAACCGCTCTTTTTTCTGTCTCTTGCTGTTCTCTCTTCTTAACTATTTATATTTTACATCTCCCTGCAACAGTTTATTGCTCTGGCCCTTTTCTTTCCCCTTATGTCTTTTATTTTTTTGCATCCCTCCATTAGTCTATTTCACATTTTTATATTTAGGTGACGTTGTGTTACTAAATTTTTGTACGTCTGTTTGTTTGGCAGGCACCAGTCATCAGTGATTGAGGATACCACCAATGCTGCAGTCAAGTACTCCCACTGTACACTGTCTTCCCCCTTTACTTCTCTTTATCTAATTTCACTGTTCACATTGTTCACATCTACATGTACAAAAAGACTTGCTGACAAGCTAGACTGTTCTGTTACACTGCTCTTGATGCTATTTTAATTAAACGTTATACTGTTCTTGAAGCTATTTTAAAGGTGATAGCTACAACTTTTTCATCAAAACAATATTTTTTAAAAAGTAATACACCCACAGAACGTCTAGTGGGGTGAAGAATAAAAGTGTTAAGTTTATCCCCAATTTTTTTATAGCATATGAATTGCTTTATAAATTTGATGGGTCCCAAAAATAAATATTTACATCTGATTACCATGTCAATGTCATGATTCTTCACTGTTAGCATTAGCTCTGGAGTTGCCAGCTCAATTGCTATGTGTGCAGAAGTAGCATCTTCGTTACCTTACTCTTGTCTTTACTTTTTATTCAAGGTCAGAGTTCAGGAATGACTGGCAATAACATTTAATCAACATTAAATCTTATGATTATTTTGGAAAATGGTGTTAGTGGGAGAGCTCCATAAACTGTCAGTTCTTGATTCTTGATTCTTTTCTTCAGCTAGCACAAAGCAAAAGCACAATAAGGTACACAATTTAAGAAAAATACAAGAAAAGTCATTACTTGCATATTAGGACTTGAGGATGTTACCTGCTGTCACGATAAAAGGAGGAATAAATGGTCCAGACTGACTTGCTGTTCAGTCCAGAATTTCAAAAGCCCTGTATGATGTTATAAGTTAATTTGTGGGGATTTATAGGAAATTAATGCAAATTAGCAGATGTATTAAGCATTGAGAATAAACTGCTGTGTACTGTAAAATATACCATAACACAATTATTCTACTGACATGTACTGTACTCCAAAATACAGTTGTATACTGTTTAAATAACAGTAAATGTGCTGTAAAATTACCACACCACCCAATGTTATCCTACAGTAATATACTGTAATTCAAAATACAGTATTATACTGTTAAAAAAAAATTTTACAGTAGGTGCACTGTAAAATAACAGTGAGGCAAATTATGGCCTGATGCCAGTAATTTTACTTTATTTTACAGTGAAATTCTTTACAGTGTACAGCT
>JALJCO010012533.1:0-212548 GCA_023101725.1 Atherinomorus stipes
CGCCGCTGCTGCGGCTCGCTGCTTCTCATCATCTTCCTCGCCCGCCGGTGGCCTCGTTCCCCTCATTGCTGATCGTCCATTGTAACCGTTGTGGGCGGCTGCTCTCCTCGGACGACTGGTTTCCCAGCGCTCAACCGCAGCCCGACACTCCGCCTGTACTCCACGCATTTCGTGTCTTCACCTTTCGGTTCCCGGATCGCTCTCTCCTCCTCCCACGGTCGGGCCTCATGGCCGCCGGCTTCGCCGCTCTTCTCGCTCCTCGGACCCGCTGTCCTGCAGCCTCCACGCCGTTCGAGCGGCGCACCGCAGTCGGACCAGCTTCCCGGCCCGCGGCCGCCTTCTCTTGCCCAAACAGTTCCCGCCAGCGGTGCCAGGTCTTCGGCACTTCCTGCTCCTCCGGTCGGCTTCCTCCTGGCCGGTTTCTCGCACTGTCGCAGCCCCGCCTCTGCCGCCTGCAACACTCTGGGTTGTCTCTCCCGCACCTGCTCCGCCCGTCCTGGAGCTCTCTCGGCTCGTTTCCTTCTCTTTTTCTCCCGTTCGTCTCTTGCCGTCCCAGCGTCTGTCCGACCGCTTCCGCTTCTTCTCGGCCTCGTTTCCTTTCTTCTGGTACTGGTTACACCGCGGCTCCTTACACTCGTCCACACGTATCGGCGCCGCCACAGCCGGTCCTCACCTGTCCTCTATTGATGTGTCGTTCACGAACGATTCGTTCAATATGAACTAATCTTTTATATGACTCGGAGGTAATGAGTCCCCTCAAAGAGCGATTCGTTCATTTTCATGCACTGCGCTCTCTCGCCACAGGGCAGCAGCTGTAAGCTCAGCCAGCCAGCAGGACGACAGGAAACAGAAATGATTAGTTCATGACTCAACCAACTGTGTCTGTCCACAGGTATCGTTCTTTTGTGACAGTCAGGCTGCTCAGGCTGTGTGGTGAGGAGGAGCAAGCACTTTAGTTCGTTCATAATCTTTCATACGGATCAGTACAGATCTTTCTTTCGTTCATTTGTCACGTGAGAGCCGCGCTGCGGTCATGGGGCTGTGGAGAGGAGACCAACAAGGAATGATGTCTGGTATCTTATGTTTATTCATCCGGCCCATAGCCGCTTCAGCTGTGGCTCTCATCAGTCCATCAGGGCCTCCACCCGCTCCAACCGCCGCCCAGCTTCTCGCCACGTTCTCTCGCACTGGGCAACGTGCGGCCCTCTACCACCGCCAGGCCTCCGCCTCGGACACAGCATCCACCCGCTCCAACCGCTGCTCAGCTTCTCGCCACGTTCTCTCGCACTGGGCCCCGTGCGGCCCTCTACCACGGACACGGCCTCCGCCCGCTCCAACCGCTGCTCAGCTTCTCACCGCATTCTCTCGCACTGGGCCTCGTGCGGCCCTCTACCACAGACACGGCCTCCGCCTCGGACGCAGCCTCCGCCCGCTCCAACCGCTGCTCAGCTTCTCGCCATGTTCTCTCGCACTGGGCCACGTGCTGCCCTTTACCATGGACACGGCCTCCGCCCGCCCCAACTGCTGCTCAGCTTCTCGCCACGATCTCTCGCACTGGGCAACGTGCTGCCCTCTACCGCGGATATGGCCTCCGCCTCGGACGCAGCCTCCGCCCGCTCCAACCGCCGCTCAGCTTCTCGCCATGTTCTCTCACACTGGGCCACATGCTGCCCTTTACCATGGACACGGCCGTCACAGCCCTCAGATCACAACCTTCCCGATTCTATCTGGGTCCCATGTAGGGCTGAAAGATATATCGTTATCGTATCTATATTGAGATATGGACATTCAAGATATTAATATCGCTAAAGCAACTATATAAAAGATATAGATTTCCCCTGCGCTTGTCCTGCATATAAAGCTCTGGAAGTCACAAACAAAACTGCACTTTCCACCAAAGTACTTGGTTTTCAACAAACCCGTAGTCGTATCGTATCGATATTGAGATGTCTGGCATGAATATCGAAATATGAAATTTTGTCCATATCGTTCAGCCCTAGTCCCATGCCGTCTCTCCGCCATCTTTAGTCCAGGACTGGTGGCTGCTCGCTCCATCGCTCTCCCCGGCCCTCTCTGACGGTCTTTTGGCCACGCTCGTCGCCTCAGCGGCGCCTCTGTCAGCTGGTCTCCTCTGGCCCTCCACCAGTTCTGCGATGGCTCTTGCTAGCCTATTGGGCCTTTGCCTGCTCCAACCAGGGCACGCCTCCACGCTGAAGTCTCTCACGGTCTGCCATGCACGACCCTTGGCACGGTCTCCCACCACGGTCTCCTGGACTCTGGATCTCACTGCCTCGATTCACAGTGCATCTGTTGAGCCAGCCTCTCCAGCTCTCAGCCGCTTCAACGGTCGCTCACCCCGGTCTATTCACGCCCCATCACAGCAATCGCTCGCACTCTCCGCTGCACATCCCTCAGCCACACGCCCGACTGGGCTGCCAGGTACCAGCCCTGCCTTTCTCCCCGGCTCCACCGTTCTCCCCTGCCATCGCCTGGGGCACTCTCCCACAATTAGCCTCCGCCTGTCCCGTCTGGCACACGCCAACGTGTCGCTTCCGCCTCTGCTCAGTCTTTCACGGAGCCTTTCTTTGCTCATTTCTTCCTTCCTTTCCTCCCTTCCGTCTCTGGTCGTCCCGGCACCGCCGACGGCCGCTCTCCCTTCTTCTCAGCTTCCGATTCCTCGTGTTTTCTTGGCTAGCGGCTCCGCCGCGGTCTCTTCCTTTCCTCCCTTCCGTCTCTGGCCGTCCCGGCACCGCCGACGGCCGCTCTCCTTCTTCTCAGCTTCCGATTCCTCATGTTTTCTTGGCTGCCGGCTCCGCAGCGGCCTCTTCTTTTCCTTCTTGCGTTCTGGTGCGGCCACAGCCGTGCCCCTCCTGCCCTCTTCGGGGCCCCAGCCCTTTCTGCCTTTTCTGGCTTTTCTGCCCTCTCCTCCTTTCGTTCTGGCTTATTTCTTCCTTGTTCCCTCTCTGCCCCTCTCCCTGCTTCTGCCCCTTTTTTTTGTGCAAATTGCTTCTGGCTGTCCTGTGTCTCACAGCCGGCTACCGCCATGCCACCCATCCAGCCGCCCGTCTCTGCCCTGCATCCCGGTGGCTCCTGTCTCCTGGTTTTGGCGGGTCACTATGTTGACTTGGTGCTGTTATTGTGCCCTTCTTTCGCTTTTGCTCAGCTGTCGGGGTCTCGCATGCCGCTCCCGAGACCGCTGCCTGACTTCGTGGCCCGGCATCTTACTTTTTCTTTTGGGGATCACCCTCAACTCCTTTTCCTTTCAGACCTCCTTGCCTCTGGAAAAGGTCAAGCGCATCTCGAGTCTCCTCTCCAACTACATGCTGGTGGATGAATGCACACAACGGCAGCCCTCATGGGTCATCTCGCTTATGCCATGCGCATTGGCTCTTACCTCAAACTTCTCGATTCAACTTCGGTCTTGTGCTCTTTACCTGCAGTACCCCATCATTATAGCCTCCATTCTCTGGGGTCATAAATGGTCCTGAAGGTCAATCTAATTCATTCTGACGATTCCACTGCAGTCAATGTCACCTACAAGGCCAGTCCCGTTCCCTTACGATCATACAGCCCATTCGCACTCGTCTTGATCCCAGCACAGCATCAGTTCCTCCTCAGAGCTGCCTACATCCCGAGCCTCTTAACAAGTATCGCTCCGAATCAGACCAACACCAGACTCCAGTCCCTCCATTCACCAACCATCTTCAGTAAGATCACAATTCACTGTCTGTTGCCTCAAGTGAAGCCATCCTTGACAATCTCGCTCCAGGCATACTCTCAGCCTACCTCACCGGCTGGAACAGTTTCAAAACGTATCATTCTGTCTATTAACTCGCTTCCCTCAGTTTGACATTACTACACTTTACAGTTACATCGCCTGTATTTTCTCTTTCCAAAGAATTCTCTGTTCCACTATCCACACTTACCTTTCCGGTATATTCTTCTGTCGTCTCTTGCTTGGCTCTTCGTGTCCATCTTTCACTCATTGTCATGTCACCAGGCTCTTAAACAGACTTCAAAAATGAGAGTCAGCTCCGACAACGATACACCTTCCTCTCACGTTGGACTTTCTCCACCTCTGCATTAACACGTTACGACCAGGAAACTGTTCTACCATTGATCAGACCTTGGAAGCAGTCATTTTGGCATCCGATGATCCTCTGAATTTTTGCACCTACAACATCCATTTTCAACTCTCCTTTTCACCCCTGCCTCTCAGACATCTGCTACTCACCTGACTGTCTCGTATTCACACTTAAAAGAAAAACAGATCAACTCGGAATCTCTTCCCCATTTATCCGTTTGAATTGTATTCACACCTCAGCCCTTAAGAACCGGTTCCAGACTACTTCCAACTTGGACTGCAATCAACTGCCTCACCTCTGGATCCACTCTTCACTGAGAAAAAGAAATTGGCTACTAGATTCTGGTTCAGCAACCATTTCTGTCAAGTTCGTCTGTCCGGCTTAGAATCAGAACACTATTCCATCCATTCATTCTGCATCGGCGCAGCCACCACCGCCTCCAGATTTGATGTATCAGACCAAAAATATTCAGTCGCTCAGACGCTGGTCTTAGCAAGCCTATCGTTCAAACGTTTGCAATAACCTTTCAGATATACGTCGAGCTCATTTACTTCTTGGCTCTGGCCAGTCATTTTGGGGGTTCCCTAAGCCGGACTCACTATCGAAAGACTACACCCCCACACTAGGTCTTCCTCCGGCTCATCATATCTCATTCTTCCTTTCAATCAATCAATCAATCAATCAATCAATCAATCCTTTATCATCATCATCGTCATCATCGGATTAAAAAAAAAAAAAAAAAAAAAAAAAAAAAAAAAAAAGAAGGGTTTTTTTTTTTTTTTTTTTTTTTTTTTTTTTTTTTTTTTTTTTTTTTTTTTTTTTTTTTTTTTTTTTTTTTTTTTTTTTTTTTTTTTTTTTTTTTTTTTTTTTTTTTTTTTTTTTTTTTTTTTTTTTTTTTTTTTTTTTTTTTTTTTTTTTTGGGTTTTTTTTTTTTTTTTTTTTTTTTTTTTTTTTTTTTTTTTTTTTTTTTTTTTTTTTTTTTTTTTTTTTTTTTTTTTTTTTTTTTTTTACTCCTTTTGTTGTGGCGTGGTCCTTGCTAGTGAAATGAGAGGTTAATTCATTAACATAGGTTCAGGAGCAGGACCACGCCTCAACCACACCTGCCTCAATCTCACTAATCACCGAGCAGCCTTAAATACTCGCTCACCTCATCAACTCAGTTTCTCGTTCTCTCGACGACCCTCCCTTCCCCTCCCTTTCCTCTCGTTGCATCTCTCCTCTACCTTCCCTTTTGCCTCGTCCGCCTGCTTCGTTCGGCCTTTCTCCATCTGCTGCCCCTCCCCTGGCCTTTGCCCCCCTCTTCTCTGCCTCCCTTCTCCTTCCTGCTGTCCTACTTCTTTCCCATCATCTGACAGTCTCCTCCATTCTTGTTCCTTGTCTGCTTCCTTCTCTTCTTTCGGGTTCCATCTGAGGGGGTTCCCTAAGCCGGACTCACTATCGAAAGACTACACCCCCACACTAGGTCTTCCTCCGGCTCATCATATCTCATTCTTCCTTTCAATCAATCAATCAATCAATCAATCAATCAATCAATCAATCAATCCTTTATCATCATCATCGTCATCATCACTCCTTTTGTTGTGGCGTGGTCCTTGCTAGTGAATTAATCAGTAATCACTCCCATCAACAAACTGAAGTGCTCCTCTAAGTTCTAAATTTGCCGTTCGTATCATTCATTTACACATTGAGCGGGTCGGCTCGGTGGAGGCTGCCATGTCGTATCGCCATGTTTTTGCGTTCGGGAGAAGCGTGACAGTAGGAAAACACAGAAACTCACCGGACACACCGGAGTTTTCAGCTCAGTTCAAGGTAATGCCTTTGAAAAGTCACCGCACTGCAGTGGGGAGAAACTAGCGTCTAACTGATGCTGGGTTCACGTGCAGTCGGGCAGACGGCCGTTGGTAACAAACCAGATGTCATTTTAATCAATGAAGCCGAGCGAAAGATGGTAAAACATGGGTCAGGGAAAACAATACAACATCGCCATGACAACAAATCAGATGTGGACTGATGTCACTGTAACTGACGGACCACGTCTTCACATAGAGGCTGGTGATAACTTTACATGCATCGGCTGTCGTCGGTCTGCCCAGTTTCACGCGAATGCAGCATGAAAAGTACGAGGGAGCTGCTCCCGATTACACCGTGTCCCTTTAAATCTAAAACAGCTTTTTGAACCAGGCTGTAAATATTTTAATTTCTGCTGCAAAGTTGGTCTTTTAACACGGGAGTCAATGGACCCTTTTCATAATTTATGCATATGTCACTCATGCGTGCTCGCAACTGCCGCACTGTCAGAAAGCTTTGGAAGTCCATTGGAATAGAATAGAGACTTTACGGGGTCTTTACGGGGTTGATTACAATGATGCCAGACACAATGGTGTTTGGCATCAGGTGGATCCCTGGTGTTTCTTCACGGGGAACCTGTAAAAACTTATTCCTAGTTTAGGAGAGATCTCCCCTCATCAATTAAAGTAGTCAAAAATGTAAAAAGTGTCCGGCATTGTTGTAATTAACACCGTAAAGACCAGTCTCTATTCTATTCCAATGTACTTCCAAAGCTTTTTGACCGCCACAGGCAGTTGCGAGCATGCGCAAGAGACGTATGCATAAATTATGAAAATCGTCCATTCCCTTTTGGGAACAGCCACTAACTGATGAGGAGTGCACTGCAATTTTTGCACTCCTGCACTTGCTTCACTTTTCACCGCTGGAGTTTGCTGTTTGGGTGAAACTTCTTAAATTTAAATTTGAAACCAATTACATTTTAAGATGTTCAACCATACTCATTCACATTGGCACCACATGTAACCCCACAGGTTTCACATGTGCTTATGTAAGTTTCACATGGGAATTTAAATAAATTTCAAGTCAAGTCATTTTTACTTAAAAACAACCTCAGTTGACCAAATACAGAATACCGTACAGAATAAAACGAGAAATAAAAACAACCTCGAAATTGCATGTTTCATATGTGCAAAACTACATTGTTTTACATATGAAATGTGTTTTTTATGTAATGGCCTTTTCTTTAATAGCTTTTTACACTTTTAGGAAGTTGCAGGGCAACTAGCGGAGACCCTGGATATTATACTGGGGTGTTAGTATATACCAGTATTGATATCAAAAGAATAATCTTGATATCAGAAAATTTAATATCAGTACACTATGAGTGATACACAGATGTGATATCTGTTGATGAAATAAAAAATTTAACAAGACGAGACTGAACTGAGCAATTTTCCAAAATGCTTATTTATATTGTGATCACATTGTTATTGTAAAACATTGTGGCTACAGAGGTTAGAGTGAGATAATGTGACACTCCTACTTATCACATTTAAAATCTATATTAAGATATTAAAATCCATTGGAAAACATTAAGTTTGGAAAATATGTAGAGAATTTATATGGGCATGGAACAGACAGTAGTTTCTGTACCGCTCTGACCCAGAGATGTATGCAATGAAGTAAAATTGTTCCCAAATGAACAAGAAAACAAAAGCTATTAGCAGAACTTCACTATGTGTATCTTGTTCCATGAGGACTATAAATTTGAGAACCCTGTGGATATTTAAAAGAAAAACCAATAGTATATTGTCCCCTGTCACCTTAACCTGCATGTATTCCAATTAGTGACATGAAATTCAGATGATATTATTGTGTTGAATAAAGGACAGTCCAGTTTGTTGTTTGCTAAAGGTGCTAGAAAAGGACTGAGGCTTCACATTAGCTCTGATCATGCTTACCTCATAAACTTCTCAATAAAAAGTAAGTAAACCTTTGGTCAGTTATTTCTTTGTTGTGACTGTGATTCTTGGCAATAAATTATTCACCCCACATTAATTCTTGCTGGTAGTAAGCTAAGTGTAGCCACAGCTAACCTGAGGCAGACTGACAGAAATGTGGCAGCCAGTCTGCACCAACGGCCTCTCCGACCACTGAACATCCGTGCATATTCACACACCAGTAAGGCCGACACAGTAGAGAAGGAGGGTCTTGCCCAAGAATACGATGAACTGGGGGAGTGAGATTCAAACTGCCTGAAATACTGCCGTCCCAGTGGTGCTACATTTATAAGGAAAATGCATTGGTGGGATGAGCAGCAAACAAGAGTCAATAGAATATGTTGTTTGGCATTGACAGAGAAAATTTTGCAAGTTTCTCATGCGTGTATCCCACATTCTCTGCTGCTCTTCCAACAAATGTATTTATCTTTACAAATAAACAAGCTTTCTTACAATATAACATTCATTTCCCAAAATATTTGTAACTACAAGAAATGATGCACCAAACCAGGCTATTTCCCTGCACCTCCCTGTGTTTGCCATTACACGAAGCTATGCTAATGTCATCCCCATTTTTTAAACTGCAATAAAATACACTGATCCGTCAAAATTCATTTCTTAGAGTATGCTTTGACTTTTACTGTCAACACAGCCATTCTAACCGAGTCAGTCTGTACTTATCACTGCAGCTCTACTAAACTCCACAGACTGTTGACGCAGGACTCAGTGCCCTACTTTTATATGTTGTCTTCAGATATTTGATTTTTGAAACTTTCTTTTTTCATGTGCTTTCTCATCCTTAAAAAACTGGGTTATTCTATGTGCTGATTTGGATGTTTAAGTAGGGGAGGAAGCAGAGACGGAGCTTTTTATTCTCCAGCTTGTTTCTCAGGATAAATGCAAATGGACACAGCTGGAACAAACAGAGTTAGTCATCCAGACAGCTTCTTGGCCCCTCAAGGATCATTAAGTCCCGCAATACATCGCTAAATTCCATCAAATATATTTGGTTGCCAGGCTTATCTTGTCAAGTCTCATTTGTATAAATGGTTTGATATTATTGGATTACATTTCAGAGGGGGAAAAAAGTCTATTTTACTTTTTATGTGCAGTAGATTAAAAACAAAATGGATGCTCATGTAACACCTCGAGCTCCTTACTTTTTTCCCAGTCTTTTTGTAAGGGATTATGAACCAGTATGAACTTAAAATGACAAACTGATCTTCTGATCTTGAGTGTTGTAATTGTTTTTGTAGTTGTGGTTTAAAGAGAATTAAAAACAAAAAATTTAGATGGCAGTCACCCACTTTGCCTGTGGGCATGTAGAGAAATCAGAGGCTCTGCTACCGCTGAATAAATGGCAGGTTAAAGCTCCCGCTCACTAATTTCCATCATCAGCGATGTCTTCACTCAGCCTGTTTTCTCTTCAGAGATGGTAAAATACCCCTGAAGAGCTACTCCCATTGACACGTAATTCTGCCAGCGCTCCAAACACACACACTCACACACACACCCAAGGAGACGACAGATGTTCCAAAACACCACAATAACAACAGATGCAGGCTATGAAATACTCTGCAAGGATTTCATTACTTCACTAAAGAGCTGCGAGAGAAGACATGGGCAACAATGATCATATGTATGTTTTTGCAGGTATCAGATGGGGACAAACTAAAGGAAAAAAGGGCCTGTAAAACGCTGGGGAATGCTATTTTTGGCCGTGTTTCCTCATCCGAAGTTGTGCAAGAACCTTTTTTTTTTTTGTTTTTGTTGTTCCGCCACAGCCTTTTCTCAGTGTGTGCTTCTCTGTATATCAGCGTGACAGGGAGAAAAGCGAGGGATTCATGTGAGAGAACTGCAGCAGGAAGGAAAGTGCAGCTGGGAATTTTTTGCCTGGAGCAAGACAAACTGGAGATCTGTGGAGAAAAGTAAGGAGAGAAAGGAGAAAGAGAGGGATAGAAAAGATGAGAACGGAGCAAAGAGGATGAAAGTTTAATGCAGGGATGAGAGGAAGCATGGGATTGCAGCAGAGGGAGAGAAGATTTGATGAAGCTGAAGGAGAAGTGAAAGTGGACTAAAGGACGAGAAGCAGGGAGGACACTAGAAGATGACACAAGGAAGAGAATCCTCGGGGAAACAGAGGGGACGTCAAGGCAAGTCATGCACTCCCAGTTTAACAAGTTTCTCCACAAACACCTGTAAATCTGCATATGCATGCTTGCAATCTTCCTGCCAGAGAAAAAAAAAAAGGAAGGCAGCCAATCTCTGCACAGGACAATGAAAACTGGGCTTGATCACACACACATTGCATCACAGGGAACTCACAAACTAAACAGAGTTTCATTCAAATCTACTCTGATAGGAACTGTATTGTATTTGCCTCTTTCTCCTGCTTTTAAGCACTTCGTTTGCTCTTTGTGAGTCTGTGAGTGTCTCTTCACCCTGATTGCACTCACTGTCTCAATCTGCTAACCTGTGATTTGATGTTTGTGCACATACTTTGGTGCACACACCCACAATGTACACTAGATAAGTACACACTTGCTCCTCCTCAGTGAAGCAGGTCCCTGGAAGCAGCCAAACTGTCAGTGACTGCTGCTAACACATGTTCACTCTCAGCTCAGCTCTTTCTTTAGTTGCAGTTAAAGGAGGAGGAGGCGGGGGAGGAGGAGGAGGAGGAGGAAGAGAAGAAAAAGTGAGGCTGGAAGGAGCAGACTGAAACAGAGAGAATAAAGAAATTGAGAGACTTGGACAAACCTGTTATTGCTTGGATCTGCCTGGCTGTCTGAGAGGATACTTACAAGTGATGCCTCACACATTCTGGAGCAGCACATAGTTGAACTTTTTTTAAAATTTTTCTTCCTGTTTTTATTTCCTTTCTTATTCTGTAAGTCTTTTTCTGTTTCAATGATGAGACGAGACCGTTTCCTCCTAGTTGCAACCCTAACAGCAATCTTCTCTGCTGACCTCTACTTCATCCTCCTGCCAAAACTACGGAGCTTGAGACAAATATCAGGACACGCTTGCACATGTGCTTCCAACAACCTCAGCTTGCCCAGCCTAGAAGGTCTCGCAACACCGCAGCTCTCCAACTGGACTTATGCCCTGCTTCAGGATGGCACTACCACATCTGGAAATGCTGATAGAGGCTCAAAGCTGGAAAGGCTGTTTGCTCACCCTCTGTACAACATCCAGACTCCAGTGCTTGGGCCAGAGGAGAGGCTGCTGCAGGTGGAGCAACTGATCGAGTACTACAGAAAGAAGGTGTCACGCTGGGAAAGGTCAGTGTCTGTTTCTCTTTTTTTTCCATTTTGCATTTACTTTGCAGCATCTTAAAATTTGACTTGCCAGCATTTAGAGAGCATGCTCATGGTGACTGAAAGCTCCCACTCTGAGAGCACGTGCTGAGGCTTGCTGTGGTCAAGAGGCAGGGTCAGTGACACAACGGTCAAACCCCTCCAAGGCGAACAAGAAACACAAACATGACTTCACTTTGTCCATGGTAAGAGATATACACCACAGGCAGACATAGGGATGTGTAGAAGTGTGTGTCCATCATAAAACTGAAATGTCAGATGGGCTGAGGCGGTAAAACCCTCACAAACATGTCCTCCTGCGTCTGGAACCCTCTTTAAGGTGAACAAGGGCTTGAAACTCCTAAAGCCCATCTTAATCTTTAGGAGTCGTTGCTCTTTTGGCTTGTGAGGCTGTCTGTCTATCCCGACACTCCCTCAGAGATACTCAGAGTTTTGGGATCTTTCAGTGGAAAATAAGATGAAATATGAGCAATGGATCTTCCCTCTCTGCTGCCTTTATAATATGCACAAACATAATTGCTAGCTCAAAGGCTTGCTGTTGCAAAATATTGCAACAGTATTTCAACAGTGCAACAAATGCACCTTTTGACAAAGGCTGCTGCAACAAACAGTTAAAGTCATGTGGGGTTTTTTTTTGTAATAAAGAAAAAAAGCACAAAAAAAAAAGCATCCTGCCACTGCCTCTATTGGTTAACCGACAACTTGTTTTTTAGTCCTTTACGCCATTATCTCTGTTTGTTATCCATTCTACTGTGATAGAATATTGTTGATTGCTCCTCTCTGTCAGTTTGGTCAGGTTTGCCCCGCTTGGTCCAGACTTTTGCCCAGTATCAGATGGTTCTTGTCTCTTGTCAAATTTATTTCAGTTGCATTAAAAGAACAACAAAAGCCCCGAATGGAATAACGACTATAAAAAGTGGGCAACAAAATGAGTTGTAAATCACTGTGAGTTGTACATTCAATAAAAGTTTATATGCTAACCCTAAAATATGTTAAGTGGAAAACCATGGGATATGTTTTTTTTTAAGTACATTTGTGTTGTCAGTTTCTTTTTACACAGCGGTCAGAACACACTTAGTTTGCAGTAGCAGGAAGGGATCATGAAGATTAGCTAAGCTAACAGCTGGGGTACAGATTGTTTCACTATCTAAAATAACTCAAACCTCAAAAATGTTATTACTGGTCAAGCAAACTCTATAATTATATTTTACAGTACCAGACTTTTGCATCAGTTCACTCTCTTTTTTTCTTTCCTTCAATCAAAGAACGTTCGTGTTGTTCTCAGTCTGCCATGTTTTCTGCAACTGACCAGCCATGACCCACAATTCCCTTTGTCCAAATCCAGTTTGAACAGTTGGTAAGAGTGATGAGTTTCATGATGCCGGTTCGATGTGCAAGCACACATGAGACAGGCCCATTTTGCCTCTATTACAACCCACCTTTCCGGCTCAGGGGTCTATCAGCAGCAATTCATCTTTAATCCTCTGTTCCACCTCTGAAATAAAGTGAGGGTTCAGTCAGGATTAGCTATGACCCAGACCAAAAAAAGGAGAGTTTATGGTATTGGAAAATTAACATAACCTGCTAGAAAATCACTTCTTTCAAGACCGTTTTCAGATCAAATTATTATTTTGTTAAAATATGGTTTCATAATCAAGGTGGTTTACTGTATGCATCTTAAGATGAAAATTAGTTGCAAGGTATTCAAGATCCAAGACCCTGAATAGGATTAAAGCAGGTATAGATTATGGATGAATGAATGAACGCATGAGTAAGTGGAGGGCATTGCATGAAAAACGAAGCCCGGTACTTAAATGTGTCAACTTTTTTTCTTATATGATGATGATGAATCTTGCATTCAGCTCATTTTGTGCTCTTCATCTTACTCCTCAGACATATGAAACTCTACAATGAGGCAGCAGCTTTGGCCAATGTTACTGTGGCAGAGCAAGAAATGATCTATGACCCCGATGCCAGCTGGCTGAAGTTCCATTTGGGAATAAACCGCTATGCTCTGTACTCCCGGGATGACCCGGCTATCCTCCAGCTCCTGAAGGAGATGCAGAACTTGACAGTCGTCAGTGCAGGTGATGGGATTACAATCAATCACTCAAGTTTTGCAGTTTGATCGATAAGTGCTAGACTATGAGTTTATTCTCTTTCAGATTACACCCAGGATGAGAAAGCCCTAAAAGGAGCATGTGACTGCACTCAAGGTTTGATCAACTCCTCACATTTAATTATCATCTAACATTTGAGGGAGTTTTAGCTTTTATCTCGTTATGCAGTTCTGCTTTTCATGCATATTGTAGCATCCAGAGTTTGATTTCTGACAAGCCCCTTTGTTTCTCTTTTGTCTCCCTTCCCCTCCCTCTTTGCTGCTTGGCAGTACCATCAGAGACAAACACACTACAGCCTTTGTGATAACACAGATTTTGTTTTTCATTTAGCACAAGAAGTCTGATTTGTATTATTGTGTAAGACACTTGCTCTGGGGGCATAAATGCCAGGCAGAGCTCTTAATTAAACGCTTGATATCTGCTCGCTCCAAGGGAAGCTTTCACACACCACCTACGCTGTCATCTACTTTGACTCAGAGCAGCACACGAGCCAAATCTGCAAATGTACGCACAAAAAAGGCGTTTTAATTGAGCTGCTGGATGAAGTTGTGTTGCAATAATTGTTACAATACATGTGAAGGCTGCAATGTGTTGTTTGGCTTAAATTTTGATAATTAAAATAGGGGAAAATAGCTTATTTTCTTGTATGTATTGTATTTTTTGACCTGTTTGCGCCTCAGTATCCCTACACACAGTGTAGTGGGTGACCACATAAACATGACTCACTGCAGAGAGAAAATAAGCACCAAAACAACCTGTTTATGTTTAACTTTAGAAGACTTTCTTATTATTCCAGTTTCAAACAACACAGCAACACTGTCCACAACAGCTGTTTGTAGAAACACGGTTTCTTTTGATATGTTTTAATTGTAAACCATATATGATTGTTAACTATTAATACACTGGGGTTCCAGGGGACGCAGCAGGGGCAGGCTAGCTTGTGGTTACCCTGGCTTACAGCTGTGACATAATTTACAGCCAGGCAGATGCTGAGCGAGCACAAGCTGTGCGACCAACCCCCAGTTACTTTATCACAGGGATCAGGCAGACCAAGAACACATATTTTAAATTAACCTTAAAAGACTCAAGCAAAAAGCTGAAATACTGACTAAGCAACCTGTTTATTCTTTTACTTTTTCTTTTTTTTATTGCCATCTCACCAGTGGTGTATCCAGGAAATTTCTAATGGGGTGGCCAAGATAAGAGGGAAGTGAGTGCGGGGGTGGCCAGTCAACAGATATCTCTGACTAAGGTCCAGCAGGATCTTTGTTAACATGGGTTAGAATCAAATCCTGGGATCAAAACAGCTTTTAGCGCTTTCTAAAATTGAAAAAAACTCTTTTTACAGATTTTTAAGAACATTATACAAATCCAGTCCTCGAAAATTAATATCCTGCACATTTTGGTTGGGAAAAAAAGGGAAAAAAGCTTTAAACAATATCCATAATTCAGAGTTTACACAAAAATATACCAATGATTAACCAATCAACACAATTTCAGCTGTTTTTTTTTTTTTTAAATTGACTGGCTTATAGAAGATGTTTCTTTCAACAATTTTTGCAATATTCAAAAAAATCGGGTTCACTACCCCATATGCTGTGATTAATTAAAAACTTTAAATATATAAATATTATAATACATCAGCTGTGAAAGTAATGGGACTGAAAAAACATCCGCCAATCATTGCTGCATTCCTTACATTTTTCATTTGTCTATTGGCCGTCACTCACTTTTACTACTGTAGTAAGAGTGATTGACTGTCAATTCAACGGGTAATAGGCAAGACTGATCAATGAGAGTGATTGATTGGCAAGACTACGTGCCCAAAGCGGCGCACTCCTGGCTGATGTTTCTTGTAGGTCACAGTCATTCTACGAGCAGTTAGCGACGTTTAGACAACATCTGTTCTACTTGCGTTCGTGACATGATGGGAGAATCTGTACCTGCTGTCTGCTAAACACCGGAGTGGCTCGTGAACGTTGTTCTGTGGCTGGGGGGTGGAAGCTGTGAATCTAGCAGGTTGGTCTTGCGCATGCGCATTATTCAAAAACTCGCTAACCGTCTCTGCTTTCTGAAATGCCGAAACATCTTCTACAGCACCTTTAAGTGTGGATTTGTTTCTCTAAACAGAACCACACAGAAATAATTTGTATTTGCAAATGGGAGATTTGGCTCCATTTAACCCATCTTTAGATAGAATACAGATCAGTGGTCTTCCATGTCACTGTGTCCACAGGAGCAGCTGGTCAGGGTTAAGGACCTTGCTCAAGGTCCCACAGTTGTTTACCCTCAATAGCATATTAATTGAACTGCTCGCCAAGTCTTTTGCAAGCCTGCTGATGAGCCATTCTTTTAAGTCAGGTGTGTAAAAGTACAGAAATGCCCAAAACATGCAGAGTATGAGGACCAGGATTAGGAAACACTGGCCTGGACCAAAGCTTACCTGTGTAACCACTAGGTTACCACTCCCCTAATGTTTTAGACACATAACATTGGCTCTATGGGGGGAAAAAAATACAACTGCAACCTCCAGTCATTAATTTTAAAAACTGTTGTTTATTATGTATTGCTTATGTTTCATCTATATAGTACTTCAGATGTCTAAAAGCAACCCAGACGGCCTTACAGTTACAAAAGATAAAAAGACAATGATTAAAACAACTGAAATAAAACAATATGAAGTGTTACGTCACAGCTGTGCTAGGGTCTAAAAGGTAGTGATGTTATGCTCGAGCAGGCTGCTCGACTTCGTATCGACCTTTCAAAGCGGAAGTGTTGTGGGAAATGTATCGAGCCCTCGCTTCATTCCGTTAAGGACCGCCCTACTTTCCAAATGAAGCTTCATGACGTCACGCGCGTATCACCGACCTTACGCGCCAGTTTGAATTCAGGGTGGAGTCATCAATTTACTAGTGCTTATAAACGGACACAATTCCACCAAACTTTGTGGGTTTATGAGAGGAGGAGACAGTTGCGTATAGTTGCCATTTATTCAATAATTTACATACAGGGAGAGTGAGATTCAGGTGAGATTAGGCTAACATTCCATCTACGACTGCTGAAATGATCTTGTTCTTAAATAAAAATGCATGACTCCCACAAGAATCTCAAAAGTATTTTTTTTTAAGGGGGGGGGTTCTTCATATAAATTCATCATGGCAATACTTTCCATGATGTCTTCATCAAATCTTTCTAAAACAACACCATCTGTTGTATGAAATATTTTCAGCTGGAGCTCAAGCTATGACACAGCTATGAAAATCTTTCATAATGCAGCCAGATTTGAAAATGAACATAAAACCTGTTACAAATAATTGTTACTGTTTCATGACACATTGCCCCTCATCAATCCATGCAGCTGGCTGCTGCTATGTTAAAAGTTGACCAGCAGATGTCACTATATTGTATTGTGTTGAATGCTTCATAATACAGAACCATTTGAAGACAATTGCTTCATATTGATTCAGTGGTTCGGAAAGCTTCAGTTTCTCCATCACTACTAAAAGGACATAACAAAAAGACTGGCTTTAGGATGGTAAGGGTGGAGTAAAGATATTTTATTGTTCAGGAAGCAAATTAATGCAAACACTGGCAAACTGAAAAACTGAAAGGAAGATGGGGTTAGAGATGCTGCTCAAAGTAATGAAACCAAAAAAACAGAAAGCCTCAACTAATGAGGAGCCAAATGGGGAAAACCAATACAAACCTAATCTAGGATGTCTAAAAACCAAAAAAGAAAGGATAAGCTAAAATAAACTGAACATTGTAACCAAAACCCAATTATAACAAAAGGCATAGCTATTCCAACTCCAAAACTAACCCAGTGTAAAACACAACACCCAAAGACAACTTAAAGAGAACCTGGCAACGAAACCATTAACCAAAAAAAAAAAAAAAAAAAACCTGGAAAGCAAAAACTAAAGTCACCAAAACCCACAAAAAGACTAATTAAGGACAACTGTTCCCAGGCCAAACAGTTGCCCTTGAATGAAGATCTGTGGCCCCTTTTGTTGCTGCCAGGAAGTAGCTCCAGGTGAGACTAATCAGTCGTTAGCAGGTGGGGAGGGAGGAGATGGTGGTGTGGAGCCAGGCCAATCAGACAGAAGCAGGATGATTTGTATGTGGAAGGAAACACAGAAGAGGTTAATGGGTAGCTGGAACATGAAGGTAAAAAGTACTTATAAAAGCAAGTTGCAAACAATAAACAATAATATATAAAGTGATAAATACAGAAAGATAGGCATTTACCTTGGTTTCTATGTTAATGAACTTTACAAGCCACCAATTAGAATAGGGGTGGCCCCAGGGATGGCACCACCCCCTAAAATTGAATCTGACATCATCTGTCTGTCTGTCTTTCAGTGGTGAAACCTAGTGGCCATCACCTGAAGCTGGCTCTGAAGCTGCGTAACTTTGCTAAAGTTATGTTTAAACCAATGAGGTGAGAAGTGAATCCTCATATGATGAGTGGCTTGTCTTGTGTTTGAACCCTTAGGCTATCCATTTTACACACCCAGTTGTTGTTCACAATTTCCAGTTCGACATCAAACTCAGCATTAGGGTAGAAGTAGCATTATATTACTGAAAGACTGTTTCATGACACGCAACATGTCAGTATGTCTTAAATTATCCAGTTGAGTGGGAAAATTACAGAAAATGTCTAGTTGATCAGCAGCTACAGACTCATTTATGTGACATTCTTCATCAATGTGTGTCTGTGTGTCCCAGGCAGCAGAGAGACGAGGAGACTCCTGAGGACTTCTTTTATTTTGTTGACTTCCAGAGACACAATGCAGAAATAGCAGCTTTCCACCTGGACAGGTACTGCCTCGTCGTCCCTGCACGGCTTCTGCTGACTGATGAGTCTCTAATGTCTGCTCAGTGATATGATGCTGGTGCTCTGGGGTTAAATTATACCTGTTATTTAACTGTTGCCACTTATGTTTAGAGGTGTACTTGTGTTTAGGTGTATGTTTTGTCATAGAGAGTTGACTGTAACCAGCTGAGGAGCAGCATCTTTTTCCCATCATAATATATTGGTCTGAGCTCATGCACCACCTCTCCTTTGTTTTTCCTCTAAGTTTCATGACATCCAGCCTGGTAGTTTTTGGTCGATTTTGCAATCAGCAACCCTACAGCTCTTAAGCTCTCCTCTTTGTGGGGGAATCAGCATCATTGGCATGTCATACAGCTGATGTTTGCTATTAAGCACTGCGGAGAGTAAGCACTGCCTCAACATGCTGTTTTTTTGGCAGTTGAGGAAAACTACAGGAGTTTCTGGCCCAATTTTAGGCAATTTTACGCTCCTCTGATGAATTGACAACCTGTGTTGACTGCAGTCTTTAAAATCGTGTTCTCAGCCATTTAGCTTTTTTATTTCTCCATGTAGAATAGTGTCACAATAGTAACAGCAAGTTGTTGCTCAACAGTCAACTTCCTCATCAGATTAAGTGCTGGGATTTCTTCTGGACTGCTTTTTGTTATGTGTTATGAGCCACTTTTTGATCTTGTAGTGTGTACATGAAATTAAAGGGAGTTTATCATGCTTTTCAAAATGAGGGCTTTAGAGTTAATTTCTTAAAACTATAATAGTCACTTGTGCTCTAATGGAAAAAAAAAAAGCCATTGAATGGAAAATCTTAGAAATCCCAACTGGTCTCTAGTATCTAGGTTTTTAAAAAAAATAAATCTTCTCCTGGCAATAAAAGTTTCTGCTTTCTAAAAGATTGCAACATTTTTGCACGGCCCAGGATTTCCTAACACGCCAATCAGTACGAACCACAGTGTTTAGACACAAGCTTGACACACACATCTTTATGCAACTTCACTATAAGCCGAGGTGAGGTGATTCATCCTGAAATACAGTCATCAGAGCCAGACAGTATCATTAAGAAGCCACACACACTGATAAGTCATCACTTCACCACACAGACAGACAGCAAACAACAGGGGTGACTTGTCAAAAACTGGAGCCATTGCTAGAAGTGCCCCAGATCTGCTCAAATACAGATCTGTTAGCATTTTATAAGACTGTTTCCCAGCGTCTGCTTTCCCTTCTGTTTAATTTGTCGTGTTTTCAGTCTGAGGCAGTGTGTCGTCTCTCTCTGCTGCGTCTGCCTTAGCTGCCAGAAGCCTTTATCATTATCGTTTGCAATCAGCAGTTGGGAATGCCAGCAATTTTAGAAACAGCAATTCAGCTTCACACACTGATTGTTTGATTACTGTTTGTGAGACACGACTGAAATATGGTCCTTAGGGAGGTAAAAGCTCTTGATAGTGCATCTGAGTACAGCTGGCTGTGTTACACAGTGTGGAGGCTGTCATAAGGCCGCATTCATGATGAGAATAGATCAAACTAAAGCATGGGGGAGATCCTGAAGAGGTAAAAATGTTATTATGTTCCTGTTGGTATGGAGTTTAAAATGTTTTCTTTCTTTAGAAGAAAACATGATTTACTTCTGATGGGGTTTTCCTCTAAATCGCATAATTTTTGTAAGGATCCTCGACTTCCGGAGGGTTCCACCAGCAGCCGGAAGACAAGTGAATGTCACAGGAGATGTTCTCCAAATTACCCACAATGAAGACCTACGAGCTGTATTCTTCACCTCTCCAGGTACAAACAAGGGACCTAGAGAACCTAAAAGACCCATACATAGTTTTGTTGTAGTTGTATACTGAAACAGTTTTGAATGCTCTAAAGCTAGGGTTGGCAATCTTGGAAAAACAGTTTGTGCAAACTACGTTTGGAAAAAAAGGAAAACCAAAACACGGCCATACACCCACTCAAAATTACGTCTTGGAACGCGCAGGCAGGAACGTGCCCAAAGATAAGCGATAACAGCCGGGTGGATAGCTTGTTGTTGGCCAGTAAACAGCTGCCGAACCACGTTTCTAAAAGCATCAATTCACTTACCCCCAACTCCTTCTGTGGCGTAAAAAGTCCACACTGGAAACGTCAACCCCTCAAAGACTTGATCCTCATCTGTTTGGGGTTTTTATCTCTTTTTTTTTCTTTTTTTTTTAAGCATAGCATCATTCTGTTAGCCATGTTTGTTTGCACTGATCGGTGCACAGAGCCATGATGTGTGGAGGGGGGATGGGGAGGGACAGAGATGAGACATAAAGGCGTCGATTGGTTCTTTCTATACGGTGCAAAAGACCAATTCTTGCCATGTGGTTCGAATGGCAGGGATTGGTCAGTTTTTTACAGACTTGCAGCTCTCACAGGGGTCCGATTGTTTTCCTTCTTTCTTATGAAAACATGATGTATTGACTATTCTCAGGATGGAAAGACCATTTCACCCAGTACACAAGAAGTGTTTCTTACCAACTCTGGCTTTAAATAAAAGAAAAATCTGGTTTGTGTGTACCATGCACCTGCTGCTGCAGCATCTCTTGCTTTTCCCACAAAAAGCTTGTTTTGCTCAAGTTAGTTAGCTGGTGATTAAGAAATGGTGGAGAGTTAAGCTGTGGCTCATTCTTTTTTTCCATTTCTCTCTTTTTTTTTTTAATCTCAATGTAATCAACTTCCCACCAGTGCAACAATTATGTAAATTGAGATGTCATAGTGTTTAGGAAGAAAGCTAAACTTAAAACAACATGATTCGGGATCAGCGTTTTCTCTGTAGGAGAGAATAAAGCCTGTCTACTCTCAGAACAATGAGAACAAGAATTTATTTAACCCTTTGAACCCTGTGCCTGTTTTCTAGGTATCTACTAGATGAAAAGGTCACATACAGTAGCACATGAAAAAAAGCTTTAGGTTTGACTAAAAAGGCAAAACACTGACAAGATGATTATGAATATCCCTTTGGAATGATGCAGCTGTGGCTCTAAACCTCAATTAAATCATAGAGCAATATCTAAACATTATCTCTGCAAAGAAAAACTCTGATAAGTGAAGCAGAACAAAAATAGAGGTTTTAGTACAAATAGATCTCCAAACTGGCCATTTTTTCACAGTTGCACCACATACTGATGTGGTCATCCACACAGCTGATTGATCATGACTGAATGATCTATAAACAGTAAAGAATATGAAAACATTGTGAAGCGGAGCCATGGAGCTGTCCAACTCTGAACAGGATTCAATCTTAGTATTAATTTAATTGGCTAATTCTTATCATGCTGAATTGTAGTATATAAATTGCTGCTACTGTGATTATATTTACTGTATTGACTATTCTCTCTATTTGAATTGGAAAAATATTTTCAACCATCTTTTAATGTGTTGTCAAATGTATTATTTTTGGCACAGCAGGGCTTTAACACCTTTTGGTCAAGATTTGTAACTCTGCAGATCTTTTACATGCATGACACATTTTTAAAACACACCAAAGTTTCATAATAACAATAAATATTCACATAAAGAAACCCTAATGTATATACTCTTTAAAGCAACAACTGTAAAAACTTTGAGGAAATTGATACCCCTCAAATCTGTACAGTCAACAAAAACCCTGTAAACACAGTAAATAACTATTCTGGTTAAAATAATAAAGAACTGTTTGCATCATATGCCATATTGCTTGTGTTACGTCGGGTTTTTGAGAAGCATTGAAGGTCTTAAACTCAAATGTTTGTGAAATGAAGCTGTTCCTTTCTCATTTTATTTCATTTTAAGCAACAATTACATGATATTTTATTCCTGTCATGGGTGCATCCATATTAAGATGAGTGCATCCACTCAGCTAAGAGTGACATACTTATTCTGTGTCTTAACAACATATAGTACTAATCACTTCTACTGCAATTTGCTTTTCATCTTTGCAGCCAGTGTTTATGTTTAAATCTTAGCTTATCTGTTGAGTTATTTTGCTTGAGGACCAATAAAGGCAGAGCAGATTAAAAAGCACATCATGTCATGCGACCAGCAAACTCATTTTGCATTTCACCATTTTGCTCTGTTTTTTTTTTGTTTTTTCCAAACAGCGAACAACACGTGTTTTTTTGCCAAGTGCTTGTATGTGTGTAAGACGGAGTATGCAGTGTGTGGAAACCCTGACTTGCTGGAAGGCTCACTTTCCGCCTACCTGCCAGGTCTCAGCATTGCTCCACGCCTCTCCATCCCCAATCCCTGGAAACGTTCCTATACCTTCACCGGACGGGAAGAGTAAGAACACCTGCACACTAGATCAGACTGCATTAATACAAGCATGGTGACCATTTTAGTTAAAACTGCAGCCACTTACAGGGATGTTCATTCACAAGACCTTCAAAATTTTCTAGAATACTGCATAAATATGTCCAAAAACATCATAAAATTTCATAAAAGTTCTCAAAACTGGACAAAGAATTAAATCAATAATTATGAGATCTTTTATTTATGTAACACTTTTCAAAACATGCTTTCTAGGGTGACACATAAAACAAACAACAGACTAGTCAAACAGGAGAAATATAGTAGACTTGTGGTACATTAAAGATAATAACCATATCTGAGGATGGCAAAAGGATGGAGACATTTAAAAGAAACATTTAATGTGAAGCTGAATTGCAGTCAAGTAATCATTGAGTGTATAATTTATTAACATGTTTCCATCTTCTATTGTCCATTTTTGGTGATGGTAGCCTCAGTTTCCTGTTCTTAGCAGGTGAAGCACCTAGTGTGGTCCCTGCCTCTGTTTCCCATCTTCTTCAAGGTTCAGCCTGTTGTGCATCCAGAGATGTTCTGCATCCTTAGCTGCA
The DNA here is from genome assembly GCA_023101725.1 of Atherinomorus stipes. NCBI lineage: Eukaryota > Metazoa > Chordata > Actinopteri > Atheriniformes > Atherinidae > Atherinomorus > Atherinomorus stipes. Next base: position 22,998 of record JALJCO010012533.1, read on the forward strand.
ATGGGTGGTTATTTATGCCACAGTTGCTTTCCTATCATTTCAAATAACTGCCTATTCTTCATTAACTTCAACCAGCTGTTTTCGTCCAGGGAACCTCCACTCACTGGATATTTTCTGTTTTTCAGACCATTCTCTTTAAACCCTGAAGATGGTTGTGCATGAAAACCCCAGTAGATCAATACTATCTGAAACACTCCCACAACCATGCCACATCCATTCATTTAAATCCCCTTCACTCCCCAATGTGATCTCGACGGTCATCTTGACTGTCTTCATGCCTAAATGAGATGCTGCTAGAAGATTGGCTGGTTAGCTATTTGTGCTAAAAGAAACTGAACAGATGCATCTAATAAAATGCCCATTGAGTGTAGATTCTGTTTTTTTTATATCTCGCGTGTATGTTTTTTTTAAAGGTGGGAAGTGAATCCATTCTACTGTGACGCAATAAAGGAGCTGCATCCATATAACTCAGGCAACAGATTGCTCAACATCATAGACATGTCCATCTTCGACTTTCTTATAGGTACTGCTTCCGACGACACTGTATGTTATCATACAGAGGATACTACATTTACATATACTTCTTAAATTATGCTTATTTTTACAGGTAATATGGACAGACACCACTTTGAGATTTTTACCAAATTTGGGGATGAGGGATTTCTTCTCCATTTGGACAATGCAAGAGGGTGAGAAGGTTGCTGCACATTAAATTTGGGTTTAAACTGAGCACTTTGTTTTAGTTTCTGTAACTCATTTAATGCTACATCCTGTGCTCAGGTTTGGGAAGCACTCTAGAGATGAGATGTCCATCCTGGCTCCACTATCTCAATGTTGCATGTAAGTGATAGAGTCCAGTTTAGTTCAGTTTGTTGTGGATTTAGATTTAGCCAGTTTCCTGACATTTGTTTCTCTTTAAATTGTATTTGTGTTTGAGTAATTTCAAACTGTCTATAACCAAAAATAGAAATTTGCCTGTCTTTTTCATAATGTACCCCCATTTTTTCCCAGTATCAAGCACTCCACGCTGCTGAGACTGCAGCTCCTGACCCGATCAGAGTTCAGGCTGAGTGATGTGATGAAGGAGTCCCTCACAGGAGATCCTTTACGGCCAATCCTGACCGAGCCTCACCTCTTAGCGCTGGACCGCAGGTTACAAAAGATTCTGCGAGTGGTCCAGCGCTGCATCCGGAGGCTAGGGGAGAATGAGGTGATCACAAAAGACTTTGTAAAAGCAACAGCAAGAACACAGACTGCCACAAAGAAGAAGAAGGCGGCCAGGTAACGGAGGATGAGTCACTTGACTTCACAGCTGCTTTTGAAGACTTTGTGATGGTGTGGTCCATTGTGAGCCAAGCAAGCTCAGCTTGCAGTTTGAAGAGTCCTTAATAGTTTATCTTAATAGAAATCTCCTGAGGGGCTCATCGGAGCGAGAGGAATGCCATTGTTAAAGTTTAGAACATGAACCACTACAGGGCAACACAACAGAGAGAGCTGTACCTTTAAATTCCCATCATGCCAAAGTCCTAACTTTTACTGAAAGCATAGGTCAAAAGTTTAACATTTAAAGACCTTTTAGCAAACAAATTAGCAAAACTTGCATCAAAGTAAACATTTGCATTATAAAGAAATACAATGAAATTACTGATACAGAAAACCACTGTGGTACGTGTTGAAACCTGCAGTGAAGTTGTAGGAAAAAACGTCATGCACTGGATCCATTTGTCAAATTTATCCTGGTGCACGTTGTAACTGTGGAAAGAAAGATCTTTTTCATTCTAAAATAAAGTTATTTTATGTGAGGACAAGTTTTGAAGAGAATTTGTAACCCAAGAATAACAAAAGTATCTGTATGTGTGTCTGTGTGGAACCAAGAGTTGGGAAAAAGGATACCCATTAAAACAGCCACTTTGCTTCACCCCACCCTGTTTTCCAGACTTGTAATCCTGTTTCATCAGTGTTTAAACAGCTTTACAACATATCTGTCAGCGAAAGGCTGAGACAGAACAACAGCAAATCTGTAGCGGTTACCAATCATTGGAGAAATGTAAACTTACTTTTTTTTTTTTTCTTTTAAAGTAACCTGAGTGGGTTTCCACTGAGCAACTAAGAGCTTTGGGCCTTGTTACTTTTGTTCTCGCCTGACAAACTGGATGTAATCCATCACTCTTGTGTGATGTAACACAAAGTAACCACAACTATTTAACAGATCTTGAAAGTGTTGTATCATGTTAAATAAAGCAGACTGAGTGCAACACCATCTTTATCTGAAGCTCAGGCTCAACATTGATATGCTGTTTTTGGTGGTTAAAAAAAAAAAAAGTACCCACATGACTAAAAAAAATTGAATACTTGCCTGAAGTGTAGAATAAACAATTGAAAAATAAAAATAACCTAATAACCTTTTCAAGCTCCAAATAACTGCATATCAGGAAATGCTGGCAGGTCACAGAGTCGAATGTGATAAGCTCAGAGCTTCCTGTAAGAAAACTGTACAATGTTACTTGGCAATTTTTGTTCTTTATTATTCAAGAATGAAATAATCTACAACACTGAGGTTTTTTCTGCACATAGCAGCTCAATGTCTCCCCCTGGTGTGAACATGTGGTACGACATCCTCTCAGACATACTGGGGCAGCAGGTACTCGTTGAAAAAAAAAATTGATTTTAACTCTAATCTTACCAACTGATAGAAGAGCATTTCAAATTGATTTTCCAAACAGCTTAAAAGCCAGATACTTTGAGATAAAAGAAAAACTTTTCTTTTCAGCCAAGAATTTGTTGTTTTCCAGTCTTTTATAACAGCTCTGATTGTGTAACTGGTGGTTGGACTGTATGGACGCCGGTGGTGGGAGTAATCAGCAGAGCTCTATGATTATAATAATCACTGGTTACAGCTTCAGGTGGACTGTGCTAACCGATAAAACCAGAGGTCTTTTGCTGGATGCAAACTGCCAAGAAGGACTGCAGTTGTAAGTTTTCAAGTAAAAGAATGAAGTCTGAGACAAAGCTGGGTGATTTTTTTACTTTTTTTTATTGCTTAAACTGCCATCTGGAACAATCTATACCAAAAGGATAAACATCTTTGCACATACAGAAGGTCAAACTAAATACAGGGTAGAATAGAAAAAGAATGGTCCTCTGATGGCTTGCAGCTCCCCGTGCCGCACGCCGAACAAACTCACTGAAGGTCGGGCTAGCAGGAGTGACTGACTACTACTGTAAGCCCAGGTTAGGTAAGCTAAGGCAAACCGGGACGATTGCAGTGTGGCTAAAAACGTTTTGATCCATGATGCAGCTATTTACAAGAAAACCATTTGACAAGAGTGAATCCTTCACCGCTAACGGAGTCATCCCCTGTGGATCAGGATAAACAGGATGTATTGTCAAAGGACATAAATCCACATGTAACCACATCCACAAGGATAACCTGAAGGTCAGGGAGAACAGATGATCAAGTTTAAGAAATCAAATCCATCATCAAAGGCTCATCTCACCAACCTGACTACTCTGCAATCGGCACCAAAAATCAAACATATGTCTCGACTTTAAGGGCATACAAGTGTTCTGAATGAGACAAAACAGACACAACTGATTATAGGTCAATTCTGGTATAAGACGGTGAGGCAGGAATGAAGAGATAAGCCTATAATCCAGAAGTCAACATTGTGTCATTTGGTAAAGATCTTAAAAAACAATTTTATGCCATCTAAATAGTCTTGAAGCAGTTAAGCTAGGGAGTAACAAACCAAATATTTGACAAAAGTTCCTGCTTCTGCACAAAGCTGCAAGAAAGGTTTTTTTTTTTTTTCTGTTTTTGTTTTTTAAAATACACGCCTCCATTCACACCAGATCACTGGATGCCTAAAGACATCATACCAAGTAAGCATAGAGAACAGGTCACAAGCTACTCTGATGAAAAGACAGCCACCTTTTCAAATAGGCAATAAGCAATGACACTAATTTTAAATAAATATCTGCTTGATCTGCCCGCCAGCTCACCTGGGTGAAGCTTTGATACATAAATACTTAAGATGTCCTGAAAATTTGTTAAACCATAACCCCCACCAAACCCCCAAAACGTCACTTCAATAAAACTGTAATTAGCCTTTTGATTTATTTTAAAAAGGTTCCCATGACATTTTACACAATACAATTACATACTGTTAATGTCAGTTGACAAGAAGAAGCATTTGTTTACTTTGTGGCACTGGACACCTAAAATAGAATTTATGGAAAAATAAGTGTTTACAAAAGACAGATAAACATATCTTTTTAAAGATCACCATCACTCCAAACCAGAAGTTTTATCATTTTGTCAATGACAATAATATAACTATGATTAATTTAACTATACTATGATAACATTTTGATTACAAACCATAGCAGAAGAGTGACCAAGTTATTTGGTATATACTAAATAAACTGAATACTGAAACTCACTTAATACTCTTTTTTTTTTTTCCCCCTGTCTTTCCATTTCCGTATTTTCCTCTCAGAGTATTCAAGGCAGTTCTTGTATGGTCGTTCTATGTATTAAGAGGACAATAAGGGTGGTAACTACTAACTTCCTGTTGGAGTTCCAGGCGACACAACGCGCACTGCATCTCCGCAGCTATGCATCTTTGCGCTGTAACAATCATCACATTTGGCACTAGCCTGGTGGTTGCACAATTAAAAAGCTTATCTTGTACAAGCTCTCTTAAACTAAGCCAAACCCACACATCGCTGTCTCATCACACCACTAAAGATAACCCTAAAATGACAAACTGAGCATCATATTACAGCTGAAACTTAGAGAAAAAAGAAAAGGCTGATGGTTTGATGTAATTATATTCTTCCTGCCTTCTATAGTTTCTATGCCCTGCTTTGTACATCTAATCAAGCTAATTGATGTCAAAAAGGAAACTCTTAAAGAGTGGATAAGCAGTTTTCACCTTAACCTGCAAGATAAATCTGACAAATTCACCAAAAGCGCCATGTAAGGTCTGATTGTCTGTCTCATCAGTCTGAGACCCCAAAATCTTTCAGAATCTCCTGCTCCGAGTTTAAATCTAAAAACAAAGTGTAACCAGCAAATATATATTTATATATAAAAAACATAAGTAACATGTGATGTAACTGTGCCTACAAGGTAGCGTACAGCAGCTGGTACAAGCGCTGGTGAGTGGCTAAAAGTCACCTCTGCGTGACAGCAAAATGATCTGTGTGTGTAACAAAAGGGAGGGGGGAGGGATAAAAGCGAAAGGAAATGAGAGAAAAGTGACCAAAAAAAAGCAAATTTGCATTGGTGGACCCTGGGTCTGAAAGGAGAGAAGAAGGTGAGGGGTTGTGAACAGAAGAGAGGAGGAGAGTTGCTCCCTCAGACAGAGAGCGACACAAAGCTGTTGTACTGTTGGATGTTGCGTTTCAGTATGTCCGAACAAGGGCCCAGGACACGCTCGAAGCGAGGCCGGTCCAACTTGACGCACTTCAGGGGGCCACGGGCGACCACGGTGGCAGCACGAGGACGGTTCATCAGCAGCGCAATCTCACCTGGGAAACAGAGAAACAACATATTAGTTTAGAAGGATGGTACAGAATTAAATGATTTTAGAACTGGGCAGTCATAAAAATCCCACACAATATGTGCAGCTGGTAATATCCACATTATTAGAACGAGAATAATGACTGAACTGCATGAAGTGAAAGACTGATATGATTGTGCTTTAGGTCTTACCAAAGTAGTCAGATGGTCCTAGTCTCCCCACTTCAACAAACTCTTCATTCTCTGAGCGACGCTGCAAAACAGCTGCAGAACCCTGGAAAACACACAAACACACACACCTGCTTGAGCCTGTTGTACCAGAAAGACTAAATAATCTTTGCTGTTTTTACACGACAATCAATATTTAAAGGCAATATCACTGAATGATTGTAAAATTTCAAGCAAAGCATATTGTATAGATATCAGTATCAGCTATACTTGCCCTGGATTTACATGGTATCAGGTTGACACCTAATTTTGCAGTTTTGCCCAGCTCTAATTTTCCATTCAGATCAAATACATGTCTATGATCAAATGAAAATTTTACATCCACAGGGTGCATTCATACCAGGATAGGCCAGAAATGTTGCACCTTCATTTAGTTTTGTTTGCTTTAGTAATTCACTTCACTCAGGCAGCCCAAGTCGCCTTAATAAAGTCATACAGTTACAACTGCTCATATGTGGAAGCATTACCTGAAACAACCACTGACCAAGAGGAGAATAATAATAAGCAAAAAAGCTTATTGACTGGCCAAGACCGAAAACTACAGTCCTTCCCCTTCAGCTGGCTCATTCACCACAAGCAAACAATGGAGAAACACCAAGTTTCTGCAATTTCTGGGTTCCCGTTTTTAGTTTGGTGTTTAAACCTAATACACAGTGTTCACAAGAATCTACCCAGTATGACAAGCAGGCAAGACAACAAGAGTCCATTTATGTTCACACCGTAAATGAACTGCTCAAGACGCCCAATTTTCAAGTAAGCCAGATGTTTGCTTGTTTGCTCTGCAACAGGCTTTGAATAAGTGTTCACACTACTCATAAAACAAACAAAAAACAAAACAAAACATACTATCGTTGGAAGCATAACAGGGTTCATTAGTCCCCTTTACATACACTGCCTGGACAAAAAAAAAAAAGTCGCCACCTGGATATAACTAAGCAAATAGGTACAAGCCTCCTATTGGATAATTACTGCATGGGTGATTATCTCTCAGCTAGCAACACGTTATTTAACCCCAACTGGTGCAATGAGTTGCTTCTTATTTCCTAATACACATCTTTTCCTATCTTTTCCACATCCTGTGGTCGTGGAAAAGATGTTAGCCTTTCTGAGAAGGGTCAAATCATTGGCATGCAGCAAGCAGAGAAAACATCTAAGGAGATTGTAGAAACCACTGAAATTAGGTTGAGAACTGTCCAACGCATTATTAAAAACTGGAAGGATAGCAGGGACCCATCATCTTCGAGGAAAAAAATGTGGCCATCATCCTAGTGCCTATTGTAAAAGCCTGTGGGGGCAGTGTTAGCAACAGTACGCGCTCAAAGAATGAGGTCAGCTGACTACCTGAATATACTGAATGACCAGGTTATTCCATCAATGGATTTTTCTTCCCTAATGGTACAGGTATATTCCAAGATGACAATGCCAGAATTCATCGGGCTCAAACTGTGAAAGACTGGTTCAGGGAGCATGAGACATCATTTTCACACATGGATTGGCCACCACAGAGTCCAGACCTGAACCTCATTGAGAATCTTTGGGATGTGCTGGAGAGGGCTATGTGCAGCGGTCAGACTCTACCATCATCGATGCAAGATCTTGGTGAAAAATTAATGCAACACTGGATGGAAATAAATCTTGTGTGACATTGCAGAAGCTTATCAAAACAATGCCACAGCAAATGTGTGCTGTAATTAAAGCTAAAGGAGGTCCAACAAAATATTAGAGTGTATGACTACGACCTTTTTTTTTGGTGGCAACTTTTTTGGGGGGGGCAGGAAGCGTAGGTAAAGAGGAACGTCCATATCAAACACCACTATTCTTGTACTCTCATTTGTCCTCTACATTGGTATGGCTGTTGGTCAACACGTCCACTGGGGCAGTGTAGAAATTAAAGTTCCCTTCTGACCTCCAACGTCAGTTTCAGACAAGAGCAAGCATTGCCACAGTGGAGGAAATCATGATAATGCACAGTTTTACAAAGACACAAAGAGAAGGAACACAGAAGACAGCGCTGGTCTGTGCAGCCAGTAAACACACTGCAGCTTCTTCTTCGTTTCTCTCGCTGGTCATACACGAGTCAAATTGCAACACAACCACTCTGTTTGCTCCATCTGGCTACACATCCACAAGTTTTCTAAAAACTGCCTAAAATAATTGCATAAAGGAGGCAAAGGACAGATAGAAATCTCTGTCCACATGCATTTTTAACACTCAGCATAAATGAGGCCTAAAGTGAACCAAACTGTGCCAGTGTGAATGTGCCCGTAAAAGCAGAGTTTCCATCGATATAAAATCCTTTTTAACTAGAAAAAACTACAAACATTGTGAATTCACGTGAAGATCAAAGATCTTGTAAACCATTCTGATCATCTGGATCTGATTAAACATGGCTAACACGATGATGTATTCTGTAACCATATAAACTCTGAAGCAAATAAAAATTGATAAAGTGTAAAATTTTCCTCTCCACCGACCTGTTTTAAAGGAGTCATCACCCGGAAATCCCACTTTTTCATGTTAAAACATGTGTATTGGGGTAGGAATTGAGTAAAAAAGTGCCAGAAACTCCTGAAAGTGAAAGTGGCTTCGTTTTTCAGCTTGAGCTCTCTCTTCCTCCCAGAATCAGCCACAAGAGCGCGCACTCCACAGCACGCGATTTGGACCCGCCTCTGGCGTTGACGTCAACCGCCTCGGCCTGCTAAGCTAGCCTCTTTAGCGCCACCTAAAAGCAGCTGATTACCTGCCACGGAGGAATTATGACCAGCTGTTATGACGTGAACTAGAGAGGCTGCGAGCGAGCTGCTAAGCTAGCGTCTTTGTTATGAACTCTGCTTTTTCACCGGCTCCTGCGCAGAAGCATGTCCGCCTTACAGCTGCTCGTGGTCGGCCTGAGTGGACAGAAGGGACAGCACTAGGGAGCAGTGGATTATATTTATCAGTGAGGATGTGCAGTCGGTAAGTGTTGCTGCTTGTGTAACTTATTATCTTTTGTGTAAGAGACCAGTAAACGGTGGTTGACGAGCGGACAAGCTGCTAATGTAGCTACAGAAGCTAACACTGTTTGGTTAACTTCACGTCAGACGTCCGCTCCTTATATTCATCAGAGTCCAGCCCTTTTACTCCGCGGATCCTCTCTATCAACCGTACCGTTAAGTTTTTATCAAGTTTTTCTCTGTTGGTCCATCATTCCCTTCACCTGCTCTGTCCTGATAAAACTTTGTTTTGGCTTTGACGCTTGCCTCGTGAACGTGCTTACAGACAGGTCTAACTCTCGTACGTGTTCTCGCGAGAGAACACGTAGGTTAAAATGAGCTCATTAAATTTTCGTCCACCCAACTATAATTAAAAATTCATTTGAAGATAATTTAAGAAGGATTGTGTATGTAAAACACTAGGTTATGACACCTTTAAGACAAGTGTGTGTGCTTGCCTGTGAAAGAATAAAACTATTAATCAAGTAGCTACCTCTAAGATGATGAAGAATTCATCTCCAGGCTCTCCTTGCACAACGATCTTTTGTCCGTCCTCAAACTGGACGGGCTCCAAGGCATCAGCAACTGTCAGACGTTCCCATTTGTCAAGAGACTCTGAGGACAGAGAACACAGGAAGATTTTCAGCTGACAAGACGACAGCAAAAACCTTAAAGGAGGTTTTTTTCAAAAGGAGAGATATTTTTATGTACACTTTCATGTTATTTTTATCTCCCTGCCAAACATAAATGAGTAAATTTTCACATTTTAAAATGGAGCTTATTTAGACAAAAGCAACCCACCTAAAATGGACACTTTCCTGAGGAATTCCTCATACATCTTCCTCTTTCTCAAAGTGCTTCCCTAAAGAAAAGAATATTTGTATTAATGTAACAACATCAAAACCAAACAGACATATTAGTTTGTCAGGGTCTTATGCAATCATGATTACACCACCTAGATTTATGATCGGTGGTCTTCTATCCACACCACAAACCTAGTAATTAAAACATGTTTCCTCACCATGAGTATTCTCCTGTAGCTGTCTCTGTCGATGCCCCACAGTTTCACGTTGGTCTTGGCTCTGACCGTAGCTGCCCTCGGGGTACCGTAGATCAGAGCCAGCTCTCCAAAGCTGCCTCCCTCCCCAATGCTGGTCACCCATTCGTTGTTCACATATACCTACCAGATTGAAAAGACAAAGGAAGACGTATTATGCTGCATAAGTACTCCAAAAAAGGGCTCATTGTTTCGAAAAAAAAAATCCATGATGATAAGCAGAAACTCACATCCATCTCCCCTTGGTCAATGACATAGAAATTGTCACCTTCATCACCTGAGGAGAAAACAACAGTTTGTGTCACATATGAACATGTTATTGCTTTGGAACAATCAACCAATCATTAAGCTTAACAATGAAAATATGTAGTCCCACCTTGCAGAATAACTGTTTCCCCAGCAATATAGGTGACTGGAAACATTGCATCAAATATGTCACTGAAAGACAAAAAATTGGTGAGTTAATTGGCTGACCACAGATGGCTCAACAGCAAAACTCATTCATAGATGTTAATAAACAAGCATTGCGTAAGACAAATACCTCCTCTCATTATCATCCAAGTGTGAGAAGAGCACATTCTTTTCAATAGCTTTAGCCAAAGCAGCCATCGTTTTGTAGTCTTTTGGAATGACCTGTAACAGCAGGAGGAGACAGCTTGAATCACAAACTCTGCAAGCCTGCTTGAGTCTTTTCTTTTGATTTTAATACATTTCTGCTGTGCCCACCTTTCTGACATATGAAGCTGCGTCCTCCTCTGTGTAAACCTCTGCACTAAAGGCTCCTCTCCGCCGGCGCCCCTTTACCACCGGGTTCATGGGTGGGGACACCTCCTCATCACGCGAGTCTGAACGAGAACTGCTGGCCTTCTGCTGGTTCTGAATCTGCTTGGCCTCCTCCTGTTAAATGGAGTCAGTGATGTAAAGGACCAATGACATCCAACAAGAAATTTTTCCTTAATAAAAAACAATAGATGGATACATTTGCACACATGTTCATCACCACTACAAAGGTTTTTATATCACTATATATATGAAAAATGAAGAGTTAACAACAAAAAAATGAGGGGGAAAAAACTTGCTTATTGTCTCTGCCTTTCAGACTGGTTTCCAGCCAGTGAGAAACAGCTTCAGTGAACTGAGTTCAACTAACTGACATGCCCAACAAGTTTTGATGCATTTGGCTGAATCTAAGCAACATAATACTCCAGGATACTGCTGCACTTCTCCTGTTGCTCAAGTCAGCACTGACATTGTTGGCAAATTCTATGCATCAATGGCTACATTCTGATCCTGGTTGCATGTTGTGGAAAATAATCTGAGGTTTTGCTCAAAGTCAAAAAGATGTTTTCTGTATCAAGGAAACCTTTTTTATCCATTAAAGTGCTAGTGTTCTTCAATCTAACCACTGTTATACAAATTCTTTATTTCTGGGTATGCACCTGGTGAAGCAGCTTTTATTGAATTTTCTCATAGCCTTGTGATTATTAAATTCTCTTTTGTGGTTTGCTCTTCCTCATATTGCAGAGCAAACCCTCGATCAACATGGCAACTATCACTTTAATCATTTCTAAACCACAAGTGAGTAGTTTTGTAAAAAGAAGCAGCACAGAAACAGCACAGATAAAGGGAAGATTTCAGAGCAAAGTTTCAAGTTACTTTTAACCCTGTGTATAAGAAACCATCTCTTTAAACAGCTTTAACGCACACAGTTCTTTCAGTATTGATGCAAACTTACTGGTTTTGAAGCTGGGAATTAACACAGTATTTAATTTCAGATTTACAGTGCCGGGGACACAGAGCCTGAAGTCTCATATAACAATAATGAATAAAACATAAAAGTGTAAACATCAAAACACTTTGGATCTGGACTGAAGCTGCACAAAAACTGGATTAATAAAGGAAAAAGAATACTTGTTGTGATTATAAATTTGTGGTTCTAGACAGTTACAGATAGTTGCATTAGAAAAAAATGCAGTTCACAGCAATTATAATAAATTTCAATTAAAGTCACTTAAATTCTTGTAGCAAATTTGTGTTGAAATTCATTGTGTTAGAGAAAACACTTTTGACTTAACCACACTTGATCAAGATGATATCTCTATCTGAAGGTAAAATATAAATTTTGAACATGACTTCCACATGCAACTCTAAAATGTTTATCGTCCAAAGCATGCGTATGTATGACAAAAACTTGTAGAGTGAGCTAACAAAGCACAGACAACTGTAAAATAAATACATAAATAAAAAGGACAAGGAAAAATTGTATGCATGTAACTCTGCAAGTTGTAATAAAAGTGGTCTTAGCTTGCTGGTTTGACAGAAAGTTAATCTATCTGTAATGCTACAATTTAGTTTTATCAATATTTTTTTGTTTTATTTTTACTAAAATGCTTTTGAAAGAACACTGTAAAATATGAAAAGTTAGAAAGAGATAGGAGACACCATCCAAAGCAACTACGAAGCATTCATAATTAAATACAGAGTACTTCAATTAACTGATTAAGAGATGGCAGCAAAAGTTTCCAACTGACTGATTGAGTAGTTATTATCAATTAACTAAACGTTAATACAGTGTGCTATTTAAATAAGTGAAGCTGATATTTTATGGCTTATAAGACAGTGAATGTCTAATGTGATGTACGCCTTTGCACTGTAATTACTTCTGTCCACTGACTCATAAAAACAACAAAAGTGCACACAAACCTTCTCCAGTCTCTCGAAGTACTCCCTGAGAAAGGCCATGGGCCTGTCCGGCCTGGAGGTGCACAGCTGGACGATGCAGTCCTTCAGCAGCTGCTGAATGTTGTGTTTCTGCACGTACTGCTCACACTCCCTGAGGCTCCGCTCCTCTTCACTGCTCGTACTTCCAGATGCCATGACGACAACCTCAACCCTGCTCTGTGACCTCTAACCTTTGTACTGGAGTTGAAGAAAGAACTTGATGTCAGATCATCACTGAACAACATAAATGCACTGCGTTAACTATGAATGATGCACTGTAAAAGAGTGTACATGTCAGGATGAGAAATGGGATAGGCAGAAAGCATGAGAAAGTGAGAAAAATAGAGCCAAAGTGAGAAGTCGCAGAAAAATGGGTCACTGTTTTGTCGCTATGGAGCGAGTGCTCCTAAGGAGTGAAAACTGGTCATATGATCACAAACGTCTGACTGAAGAGGAAAAAGAGTAACACAGACGCACTGTCTGTCCTGAGTTTATTTACACTAAACAGTTCAAGTTTTTCATCCGTCTCAATACAAGCCTGTTACAAAGGCAGAACTGCCTGTGTTTGATGTCTTATCGTGCACAGGGCCTTGATTTAGACAAATGATGAAGTAAGTGAATCAATCCACTGTGAAACAGGCCCAAGCATAACAGGAAGTGCACATGGTTGATTTTTCAACATTTCAAGCCACAATACTGCTTCGGAGCAAAATAGCCTGACAGATCCTAGATCATCTGATAAGTTCCATCAGTTAGCTCTGAGCTTTATCAAGTGGTGCAATCCAGAACAGGAATAACCCTAAAGCCAGGCTGTAATCAATGTGCATTTTGCAGCACTAAATGAGTGAACAAGTCCCGTGGAACAAACAGAACAATCCATTTTGCGTCTACCAGTGTATCCTACATGTGCAATGTGCATAATAGGATTCGGATAATTTCTAATCTGACAAGGCCCAAGGGAGATTACTGGCCTTATTATCAAAGATGAGCTTGGCATATCCTTTATGTAACCAACTAACTAACTACAGTCGAGGAGGAAACTTGGCAGGCTTGTCTTAATCCAAACCTACCACAGGAGTAAGTGGTTAGATGATACTGTTTTTGGATCAGCTGGTATAAATTAAGAGCCAGTGGCTACATCTACCAACAGGGCTTACATAATAAGTCTGTCTAATTTCGTTTGAAAGGTCTTAAGTGTTTAAAGATGTAATAACCATGTTCTTTCATCAATTCAGTTGCCTTGCTGCAGCTTTACCTCTACTGTCTGTCAAAAATGAACGACAATTAAATGTGAGAAAGGACTGCCATCCACAATGACCTTGCTAAAGGGAAAACAGGATAAAATGTTGGGGGTTAATTGATAAATATGCATCTTACTGACTGCAAGTTAAGGGTATTTTCTTTAAGGTATAAAGCAAATTCCCGGTCTGTAGCACCGTCTAGGTCAGGAAGGCTTGAACATGAGACAGACGGCTGCAGTCAAGTAACTTCGAACATTAAAAATAACGCTATTTTACAATGCATCTACAAATTTTTTTCGAACTGGATAAATACACTGACGAATAAAAAGATGTTTTTCTCAAACTTAACTATCTTTGACAAACGCTGTGCGACAACGAGAGCGTCTAGTTTGATGCCTAGCTGGCTAGCTCTGTGCAAAGGCAAAGCTCTCCTCCAATGACGCCATCTTGAGTTCTATCATAAACAAACGAGAGACGGAGGAAACAAATTTCACCTATACAAAGGTCATACGTTCCACAAGCCGAAACAACACAAATACTCACAAGAAACTGTACAAATCCTTCCGAGCCTTTCGACAGAGACTCGGGATGTATGATATTTCACAAAGCGCACCGTTACCAGATCCTCCTCCTCGTTTCGATTTTTTTCCCGAGCTCTGGACCGCTGCCCCACCGGATACGGCTGAGAACCAATCAACAGCCGTCACTGACGTCAATTCTCCTCGTTCTGACATGTGAGCTCGTAACCCTTGGTAACCTTAAAGGAGACTTTACGGAAACCATGACGTCAAGGAAATGGTTAAGAAATGTTAAAAGATAAGAAAAGATCTTTTTAAAAAGTGTGAATAAAATTATGTCTGCGTTGATTTCAATTGCTTATAGCTAGAGACACATGTCAAAATTATGGTCAGAGGTAGGCTAATCAGAGCACTAACATAGGATACTAATGTAGCTTTCACTTTTCAATTTTAACTCAACTTTTTTTAAGGGAAAGAAAAGGTTACGATTTATACAAAACAAAAAAAGGGAAAATATTAACTTCTAAAAACTTTTTGATAGAAAGCATGATTTAATGTCAATAAAATAAGGTAAAATTGTATTTACATGGCACTTTTCACTCCAAATTACAACATAGACCAACAAAGCGTTTTACATAAAAAAAAACGATGATAATGATAATCACACTCTCAAGTAAACAAGTGCTCACCTGATCATAATCTCTCTCTAATATGTGCACTCATGTGTACACACACACACACACACACACACACACACACCACAATATGCAGGCCCCCCTGCAGATACAGGTGTAGATACAGTGGGTACGGAAAGTATTCAGACCCCTTTAAACTTTTCACTCTTTGTTTCATTGCAGCCATTTGCCAGAATCAAAAAAGTTCATTTCTCATTCATGTACACTCAGCACCCCATCTTGACAGGAAAAACAGAATTTTTTGCAAATTCTGTAGAAAAAAAAGAAAAACTGAAATATCACATGGTCAAATGTATTCAGACCCTTTGCAGTGACGCTCATATTGAACTCATATGCTGTCCATTTCTTCTGATGCTCCTTGAGATGGTTCTGCTCCTTCATTGGAATCCAGCTGTGTTTAATTAGACTGATTGAACTTGATTAGGAAAGGCACACACATGCCTATACAGTATAAGATCTTACAGCTCACAGTGCATGTCAGAGCAAATGAGAATCATGAGGTCAAAGGAACTGTCCAAGAAGCTCAGAGACAAAACTGTGGCAAGGCACAGATCTGGCCAAGGTTACAAAAGAATCTCTACAGCACTGAATGTGGAAGAAGTTTGGGACAACCAGAACTCTTCCTAGACCCGGCCGTCCAGCCAAACTGAGCAATCACAGGAGAAGAGCCTTGGTGAGAGAGGTAAAGAAGAACCCAAAGATCACTGTGGCTGAGCTCCAGAGATGCAGTAGGGAGATGGGAGCAAGTTCCACAAAGTCAACTATCACTGCAGCCCTCCAAAAGTTGGGGCTTTATGGCAGAGTGGCCCAATGGAACCCTCTCTTCAGTGTAAGACATATGAAAGCCCCGATACCGTTTGCCAAAAAACACATGATGGACTCCCAGACTGTGAGAAATAAGATTCTCTGGTCTGATGAGGCCAAGATTGAACTTTTTGGAGTTACTTCTAAGCGGTATGTGTGAAGAAAACCAGGCACTGCTCTTCACCTGCCCAATATGATCCGAACAGTGAAACATGGTGGTGGCAGCATCATGCTATGGGGGTGTTTTTCAGCTGCAGGGACAGGACAACTGGTTGCAAATGAAGGAAAGATGAATGTGACCAAGTACAGAGAGATCCTGGAAGAAAACCTCTTCCAGAGTGCTCAGAACCTCAGACTGGGCTGAGGTTCACCTTCCAACAAGACAATGACCCTCAGTACACAGCTAAAATAACAAAGGAGTGGATTCAGAACAACTCTGGGACCATTCTTGACTGGCCCATCCAGAGCCCTGACTTAAATCCAATTGAGCATCTCTGGAGAGACCTGTCCACCAACGTTCACCATCCAATCGGACAGAGCTGGAGATGATCTGCAAGGAAGAATGGCAGAAGATCCCCAAATCCAGGTATGAAAAACTTGTTGTATCATTCCCAAGAACACTCATGGCTACTAGCTCAAAAGGGTGCTTACTCAGTACTGAGACCATGTGATATTTCAGTTTTTCTTTTTTAACAGATTCGCAAAAATTTCTACATCTCTGCTTTTTTTTGTCAAGATGGGGTGCTGAGGGTACATTAATGAGAAATTAATTCTTTTGATTTTGGCTAATGGCTGCAATGAAACAAAGAGTGAAAAGTTTAAAGGGGTCTGAATACTTTCCGTACCCACTGTATCTACACCTGTATCTGCAAGGGGGCCTGCATATTGTGTGTTATTTTCTTAGAATGCGTCATTTATATCTACTTGCTGGGTGGTGCACACATGGAGGCTGCCATATTTGTTCCACCTTTTTTACTACGGTGTCCCTGAAAGGACAAAACAGTGTGTGTGAGGAGAACCTTTTGAACTTTAAACAGCTTTGTTTAATGGGAGTTAGAGCACTGTTTGGTATCGGTAACGCCTTAAAAGACAAAAAAGTAGTTACTCATAGTCCAGTCATATAGCTACACCTGAGACCACTGGATCCACTCAGAGATGAAAACATCTTTTATGTCTGAGAGAATTTTGGCCACAAACAGCCATCATACATTCACAACAGTGCTTGGAATATGAAGCAATTTGAAAGAAAACATCTTTTCTTTTAAATACCCATATTTACCACTAGATGTCAGTAATTCTTGCATAATGTACCTTTAAATTGCTGAATATGCACAGCTGGAATCTATCTATCTATCTATCTATCTATCTATCTATCTATCTATCTATCTATCTATCTATCTATCTATCTATCTATAGGCCTACATACATATATAAATATATATAAGAAATTGTTTGTACTAAATCTTTGCAAACAACAGTGAATAAAGATGTTCATGCTCTCACTGCACATACGCAGCTACAACTTAAGATGTCTTTTATTTCTGTTGTGTCGACTTCATAAATGCGTAATAGAGCAAGTAATAATTATTATCTTCAACCTGTGGATTATTTAGCTATATGCTTTAATATATATGCCCTCATTAATTACACTGGAATAAAACACATTTTATCAACATGCAAACTGCATAAAAAAATAGAGTAGCTAATCGTTGAAAAATAAGAACGGAAAAGAATAAAACGAGGAGAAAAACTTGATCATATGTTACTGAAACATCTTTGTCAAGCAGCTAGTCCTCCCCTTTGGCCCTGTTGTTATGCCCTGTTTTACATCCAATAAAATCATCAAAACAATTCCTCGTGATAAGACTGAAAGTATAACTAGCCAATCATCAGTTTCTCTTTTTGACATGGGAGGTTCTTGTTTGACGGATAAATGTTTTATCAAATCATATAAGGACTTTAAACATCTTAACCAATAGAAATGTTAGAGGGGACGGTCTAAAACGTTGTCATGAGCCAATCACAATTAATCTTAGAGTGACGCATCCTCCCATCAGCTGTTTTTGTTGTGCTGTGTATTTATAGGAAGTTAATAACATAATAATAACAGTAAATGCTAACTAATGTGAAACAGCTCATTGAGGAAGAGTTGTCTCCTATTCTCGTATCCCGTTCTTATTTGGGATAATACACTGGGCGGATGATGTGTACCGTCTGAGCCCGCCTGCCCCGGACATTCCTCTCCCTGAAGAGTGCGAGCGTGGCGCTTGGAATCGGGGAGCAGAGGAGGGGAAGCGGGTTCCGGCGGGGATCGACCCGAGCCCAAGGCCTCCGACCCCAGGCAGCGAGAGGAGAGGGAATTGGGTGGCTGGAATGGAGTCTCAGGACGCATTGGACGATCCTGGAGTGCACCGAGGCTTCATCTGCGCCTCGTTCAACCAGGACACCACGTAAGCGACCTGCGGGCCGGGCCCAGCTTGAACTCAATCTCCTTGATGCACCTGACTGTTGCATAATTATTTTCAGCACTATTTACAAACATTGGTTTAATTTCTTTTTACGCACCCGTGACGCATTTAAGTAGCGTGTTGTGTGAGAGCAACCAAAATGAAACTACAAGTTTTTATGTGTAATAATCAAATTTATAGGACAAGATGTGAATTAGGCCACCGTGTTAATCTTCAGGGCCTGTTGCACTGTAAAGTCAGTCAGTTTGCAACAAAACCAAACTTTTGGAGGTGTGTTATAAAACGCTGCTTAGTGTAATAAATAATAATAATAATAAAAGCTTGTTTCAGTCTCTTTCTTAACCCTCGCTTGATTCATGACTCCGGTCATGTTAATGATTAACGTGTAAAATAAAGGAGAAAAAAGAAGTGGTTATCTTCTTTTTGACTTAGTAAATGTTTAAGTGTTGAATTACCGAACCAATCAAGCACATTTTTTTTTTAGATTTCTACAGTTGTGTCACCTTTAAACATCTGCAGCTGCTCTGATTTAAAGCAGGTGGCCAACAAGTCAAATTTATCTCTGTGACATCATGTACCTTTTTAAATTCTTTATCTCCAGCCATGATAACAACAGGGAGGATTATTCAGGGAAATGACAGCGTTTTTTCAAAATTTGTTTTTCCAGTATTAGTTTTTTGGGTTTTTTTCCACTGTGAAACCTTTGGTAGTTTTACTCAAAGGAAGTGACTACTTAAATAAATCATATTGCGCTCTTCTCTTTACACTAATGGCTCTGATTTTATGAAAATGGTTTAAGGTTTTTTTTGTTTTAAATATATTATTGGTTGTAATAAATGAGTTATTAATCTTAATTTTGTGTGTTTGGTTTTTAAAAAAGGCCTGTGTTTGTGTATGTTTTCTTACAGTTCTCTCTCTGTGGGGACTAAGACCGGCTACCGGCTCTTCTCTGTCACAGCTGTGGAGAAACTAGACTGCATTCATGAGGGAGGTATGGTCAGAAGCTGTTCCTTGTAATCAGCTCACAAACTATAGCTCCTGTGCAAAACCACAGCCTGTAGGCAAAGGTTTTGCTGTTTATATGTAAAAATCCAGTCATACAAATAAAAATGCATCATTGCATATAGCCTGATTACAGTAGACTCACAAATGCTTGCACTGTATAATTTGATCTGCGATCAAGTTCATGTTGGTCACTCAGTGACTCAGACCTGCTGCAACATAACTGCTCTGCAGTATACAGTGGCCAAAGACAGAACAATCACTTTTGTAGCCCTAATTTGTAGAAAATAAGTAAGTTTGGGAAAAATTGAACATTTTGCAAAATGGATTTTTCTTCGTGCATCAAAAAGATGATAAAAGTAATGTCATTCTGTTTGTACATAGAGTAAATCAATCCGTATTCAAGATATCTGCAGTTAGTTGTCATTGTAAATTGACTATATGTAATGCTGATGTGAGTTCAGATCAAATTCCCATGAAGTTTCAATCCAAAGTTTGTCCCGTCTCATTTCCAGTGGAGTGTCCAGACGTCTATATAGTGGAGCGACTGTTCTCCAGCAGTCTGGTAGTGGTGGTCAGTCTGTCCATGCCCCGGCGGATGAATGTCTACCACTTTAAGAAGGGTACAGAGATTTGTAACTACAGCTACTCTAACAACATCCTCTCTGTCAGACTCAACAGACAGGTGAGGACAGGAAACTGATCTGCACCTGTAATCCCTCCTGCTTCAGTGTGTTGTTGCGCTGATCTCCCTTTCTATTGCTGTCACTTCACATGTCAACATCAGCGTCTCGTGGTATGTCTGGAAGAGTCCATCTACATCCACAACATCAGAGACATGAAACTGCTCAAGACCCTGCTCAACACACCCATCAACCCTTCAGGTAAACTGAAGGTGCTGGTAAGAGGTTGTTTTGCTTCCTGTAACATGATGGAAACTTAACTCAAGTGTTGAAGAAACTGATCTCAGAGGATTTCAGGGAGGTTTTATTGGAAGTAAAAGATGACTAACTACTGTAAATGCTAAACTTTTTCATTTTCAACTGAATATGAATAAGTAACATTTAATGAATATAGACTGCCTTTGCAACAAACGGGATAGTTGTAAAACAGAGTTCAAAGCAAAAGTGTAGAGGGGAAAAAGTCACAAACCTGACCCAGTAATATCAGTCTGCTGATATCAGCCACCAGTAGCTGCTGATCCTGGACAGTTTTCCATGTTGTAGCAGCTGAGCTTAAGTGTACTTAATTGGCTGTGTATGAAGTTCATTTTTGTGTCTGCATTTGAAAACCTTTCAAATAACCCACGTGTGAAGTACATTAATTTGGGGCTGTTTATATTGTATTATGCAAAATGCATCTTCAATTGTTATTTTCTCATTTTCTTGGTCCTGCTTGCCCATCCATCTTTTTTTCTGCTGCTTCTCTGTGACTTTGTTGCTGGAAAAAATTAGGGCAGAGATGCCAACAACTCTTTCTGCTCAGCAACCTCCTCGAGCTCTTCTGGACGGACACAGTCATTCCCAAGTCAGCTGAAAGATGCACTTTCTCTTGCAAGTCTTGGGTCTGCCTCAATGCCTCCTCCAGTTGAGGAATGTCTGAAACTGGTACTTCCTGAGGTGGTTTAGCTGTCTGGCATCCTGACCAGACAGCTAAACCACCCCAACTGGCTCTTTTTGCAGAGGAGAAGCAGCTCTATTTGGAGCTCCTCTTGAATGTCTAAGTTCCTTACCCTGTCCCTAAGGGTGAAACCAGGCACCCTTTGGAAGAAACTCATTTTGGCCACTTACAATCCTATCGTTTTGGTGAGGTTGGACCAACTGCTGAGTAGATCAATGGGTAAATGGACAGCTTCGTCTTTTGACTCAGCTGTTCCAGCATCATTACAGACTGTAATAAAGCTTCTGTAGAACTGCAGGAGCTTTCCCAACTCTCAATCTCCCATTCTGTTTTACTTCCATGTTTACTTCTTCACTTGGGTCAGTAATTCACTCCCAACCCTTAGACAGACAATACACCTTGTTATGACTTAGGTGTGGCTTCAAGCTTAGTAAGAAATGCACTTGGCTGCAAATGGTTTTAGTTGCTGACGGTTTCTATAAAGTGAACTCAACAGGAACATCTCAACTGTTTAAGCAAAGATACAGTTCTTACTGACATGACCAGAAACCTGTACTAATGTAACTGCAATATTTGCAGGGAAAGTGACAGAAATACAGCATATCAGATAACAGTTTGTTCATCGTGCATGCGATTTGTTTATTTTTGTAGTTTAGTTTTCTTAAACGAGCTGTCTTGTTGCTTTCACATGAGCAGCTCCTTCATTACAGTTATTGCAAAGAATTGTATTAATTAGGGACGACATTAGACTCAGGAGGGAAATGATAAGTTTGGTTTTAAGAATGTGTGAAGAAAAAAGAAATAATCCTTAAGAAAAATCCTTTCTCCTCCCTTATAGGTCTATGCGCACTCTCTATCAATCACAGTAACTCCTACTTGGCGTACCCTGGCAGCGCCACCATCGGGGAGATCACAGTCTACGATGCCAACAACCTGGTGAGGATGTGTGAACTCAACATGGCAGCTTGGGAAAAACTTGAGCTGCTTTCATGTGACTTAAAGCTCCATGAAAAAATGAATTCCAGTTTTGCTGTTGATATTAGAAAGTGCATTGTTTTCCTCTTTAGAGCACCGTGACGCTAATCCAGGCCCATGACAGTCCCCTGGCGGCTCTAACATTCAACGCATCAGGCACAAAACTTGCCAGCGCATCAGAGAAGGTGAAGACTTTGATTTCCTTTTAACTCTTCTTCTCTTTTATTACTCATCAGCCTGTCTGACTAAGTTTTCTTCTCTTCAGGGTACGGTCATCCGAGTTTTCAGCATTCCTGAAGGTCAGAGGCTGTTTGAATTCCGGCGAGGGATGAAAAGGTAAGCGGTCAGATTTTCTTGTACTTCAGTCATAAAGCATTAACAGGCAGAGTGTGGACGGACAAGATGATTCATGGTGTGCGTCAGAGGTTAAACAAAGTCACAGTGACAGGATGACTCCTAATTCTCATTAAATACACCTCCTATTGCTCAACACTTGTGTGCCAGTGAGTAAAACACCTCACTCCCCTACTTCGTAGCCATGATGAATGGCTGTGAATGTGCTTTGCGGCTTCCAGTGTCAACAACTAAGTATCAGTAATGTGAGTAGTGGAGGTGTGGAAACATTAGACTTAAAGTCAGAGAAGATGCTGCTGTAAACAGCGTTTTACTATGAGTGACATGAATAAACTTTTTATATTACTTGCTATCTTTAAGGAAATGGAAACCATGTATATATCCTGTTAATACATCATCATGTTTCTGCCTCTTGTTTGCATGTTTCAGATATGTTAGCATCAGTTCACTGTCCTTCAGTGCCGACGCTCAGTTCCTGTGTGCCTCCAGCAACACCGAGACTGTCCATATCTTTAAACTGGAGCAACATAGTCCCAAGTAAACATTTTATTTCTTTTTTATGTTACTGTTTAACCAATTTAGACTAAATGTGCTGATAAGTGTTATTTTCATTTTGTAAAATGGTCATACATGCACATAAAGACTGTAATGTACTAACAATGATAAATCGGGATTGTGATGAGTCGTGTACTGCTGATTTTACTATTGAAAGTACTCAGATCCAGGTCAGAGAAACATGTTTTTTCCTTCATAGTGTTTTGTGTCTGTTTGTGCCTGAGAAAAAAATCAGTAAGGTCACATTGACCATATCAACTGACACTCCTTCTGATCAGCTTAACATGCTTGTATTATGTTTTGTCTTAAACAGAGAAAGAATAGATATCTTACACCCTGACCACTATTTTTTTTTTTATCACAAACTACATCAGCAGGTGTTACAGTAATGTGTAGCATGAG
Source organism: Atherinomorus stipes (assembly GCA_023101725.1). Taxonomy (NCBI): domain Eukaryota; kingdom Metazoa; phylum Chordata; class Actinopteri; order Atheriniformes; family Atherinidae; genus Atherinomorus; species Atherinomorus stipes. Next base: position 46,137 of record JALJCO010012533.1, read on the forward strand.
ATGTCTAAACTGCGCTCAAAATAAACTCCAAAACATTATGGATCTACAAATAAGTACAAAATGGGCTCTTTAAATTACAGAAAAGGTTTTTCTCGTAAGAATTGCATTCAGTGTATTTGTGTGATATTAGCAAAAAATAAATAAATCATTCTGTTGGGGCAACAGAAAAACCTGCAAGTTCATGCAGTTAAGAGTCTCATTAGTCCTGAATGCGCACATTCTGGCTTGGACACTGTGCCTGCTCCTTGGGTCTTATTCTGAGCTTGAACCTGAAAGTAACAGAGTAAGTTGAAACACAGAAGAAGACGAAATATATACAAACCGAAACCACATTAAATTGCACGCATCTCATTTAAAAAAGAGAAAAAAGTCAGTAAAGCGTACAGGAAGTACAAAAGATTTCAAGCTATTTAATTAAAGCACAATTGCTTTTCACTTGTTTTGGTCTTTGACATCATAGGTCACCTGGAAAAACACCATCACTAACAAGTGTAAAGTGCATGTCACCACTTACACTGTTGTGATGTTGGCCAGATTTCTGGAAACAAATCAATTCCCATCCTGTGTTTGCACACTGGGACAAGCGCTGTAGTCCAATAAAAATAAATGCATACTTCAGCTTAAGAGTGTGTGTGCAAACACATTCTTTCATTTTTGAAGATGTCTTCGTCAGTGTGACAAAACAAAAACCTAAGCTCTTTTTTTGTACATTTTACCACTTAATCTATTAATGACTCATCAATCATATTTAATGTCATCTTTGCCTCTTTAATAATAACCCACTTTGTTTCCTTCAAGTCAAGAAGAGGAGTCTCCCACATGGTCTGCATATGTGGGCAAAATGTTCACAGCAGCCAGCACCTACTTACCTGCCCACGTGTCTGACATGATGCACCAGGACAGAGCCTTCGCCACTGTACGACTCAACATGTTTGGCTTGAAAAACATCTGTGCCCTGGCAACGTAAGAGATGGACAGGAGAGGGGTGTTTATATGCTTTTTTAAAAAAGTGTATTTGTGCAGGTTCATTCACATCATGTGTTTATTTGTCAGGATTCAGAAGCTTCCTCGGCTGCTTGTGGCATCCTCAGATGGGCATCTTTACATTTATAATGTGGATCCACAGGATGGGGGAGAGTGTGTCCTTGTACAAAAGCACAGGTGTGTGCATGAGGAAGGGGCAACATTTGCACTACAACATAATGTTACGACTGTGCTTTTGAGCTGCCTTAATTAAAACTGAAATGTGAGATCTTAGATTGAAAAACATGTTATCTACGCACAGCAGTGTTTCACGAATGCGCCATTTTATATAGCTTTAATATACCGTATTTTCCAGACTATAAGTCACACTTTTTATTAGAGTTTGGCGGCTTGTGCGCCTTATAGTCCAGTGTGACTTATATATCAAAATATATAAAATTTACCATATTTTTAAGTCTCAATTCACATTGATTAACGTGACCCAAGGAGTAAATATTACCGTCTAATGTCAAAAGAGGATGCTCTAAGCTTGTGTCGATATTCTGCTCCAAGGGCAAAAATCCCAAAATAGCCTTATCTCAGTAAGAGGAGTTCATTTTGGACATTTGTCTGTACTGCCTGTGTGGTGGAACAAATCCTCAAAAACATGTTTATCCTTCTTAGTTATGATGTTTATGATCATTTACAGGCATTAACTTTGGAATTGGAATGATTGGGTAATTTTTAGCAGTAATAAGTAGGATAAGAAAAATCCAAAAATCACTATAAAAAAATCACTACTTTAAATAAATATATTCAACTTATAGTCCAGTACGACTTATATATGTTTTTTTTTTTTTTTTTGTTCCTGCGTTTTTTGACTGATGCGACTTATACTCAGGAGCGAAAATACGGTAGCTGAATTTGTGTTACAACACAGAGTTACAGTGTTTTGTACGCATCTGTCTCTTCTTTTCTTTTAGATTCTTTGAATCCGGTGAGGAGCAGGAAGAGCAGAAAGAAGAGGAGAATCCAGAAGATGCTCCTCCACAACCAGCCAGCCAATCATATGCTGCCACTGTGGCTCTCCCTTCAACCCCGCCCTCCTCCACCACTCTTATGGGTAATTCAGAAGCCTTTATTGCTCCATACTGTATAACAAGCTGACAAAAACTTCTTCTTACTGTAGTAATCATATCCTGCAGTAAACCTTTAGGTAGTTTGACATTTGTTTTTAGCTTTTACCATGTTTGTGTAATGTTTAAATATTAGATTAATAAAGCTACAGGTGGCTGGAGAAGCTATAACTGTGGTTGATTTTGATGATAGCAGAAATACTTGAAACATAAAATGTGAGGTTTTAGAGTTGAACAAATATCCTGCAACAGCCACTAATTTACCATGATTTCTGCAAGTGCCAAGTATATCATACTGTATATGTTACACTGCTGACAGGAGCTTAAGGCACAGGCAATAAAGCAGACTATTCTTTGCAGATGTTTTCTTTTTGTTGTTGTTTTAAAACACACATGCATGGATAGCTTATGGATGTTAAATTCCTCACAATGTTTGTCAACACTGAGTGCAGAATTATTAGGCAAATGAGTGTTTTGACCAAACCATCCTCTTTATGCATGTTGTCTTACTCCAAGCTGTATAGGCCAAAAGCCTACTACCAATTAAGCATATCAGGTGATGTGCATCTCTGGAATGACAAGGGGTGTGGTCTAATGACATCAACACCCTATATCAGGTGTATTAGGCAAACAGAATTATTAGGCAACTTCCTTTCCTTTGGCAAAATGGGTCAGAAGAGGGACTTGACAGGCTCCGTAAAGTAAAAAATAGTGAGATATCTTGCAGAGGGATGCAGCACTCTTAAAATTGCCAAGCTTCTGAAGCGTGATCATTGAACAATCAAGCGTTTCATTCAAAATAGTCAACAGGGTCGCAAGAAACGTGTGGAAAAAACCAAGGCGCAAAATAACTGCCCATGAACTGAGAAAAGTGATGCATGCAGCTGCCAAGATGACACTTGCCAGCAGTTTTGCCATATTTCAGAGCTGCAACATCACTGGAGTGCCCAAAAGCACAAGGTGTGCAATACTCAGAGACATGGCCAAGGTAAGAAAGGCTGAAAAATGACCACCACTGAACAAGACACACAAGCTGAAACGTCAACACTGGGCCAAGAAATATCTCAAGACTGATTTTTCTAAGGTTTTATGGACTGATGAAATGATAGTGAGTCTTGATGGGCCAGATGGATGGGCCCGTGGCTGGATCGGTAAAGGGCAGAGAGCTCCAGTCCGACTCAGATGCCAGCAAGGTGGAGGTGGGGTACTGGTATGGGCTGGTATCATCAAAGATGAGCTTGTGGGGCCTTTTCGGGTTGAGGATGGAGTCAAGCTCAACTCCCAGTCCTACTGCCAGAAATATACCTGATATAGGGTGTTGATGTCATTAGACCACACCCCTTGTCATTCCAGAGATGCACATCACCTGATATGCCTAATTGGTAGTAGGCTTTTGGCCTATACAGCTTGGAGTAAGACAACATGCATAAAGAAGATGATGTGGTCAAAATACTCATTTGCCTAATAATACACTCCCTGTAATGCAAGAGTCTGCAACTTTTGGCTGAAAAACCTTTCAAGGGAAAAAAAAAAAAAAAAAAAATAAAAAATGACAGTGTTAGCAGTTTTATTAATGGAATAATTACACTGACTTTTCATAACATAATAACATAGTAGTAGTAACATAGTAATATGGCATAATATTTGTTAGATCTATTTTTCTTGACATTAGCTCTGGAATTATGGCCTTTTTTCAACAGATATCTACATCACATAGAAGCAAATTCATCTATTATCTTTTTGCAGTTTCTATTTTAAACCCTAAAAAAAACCTTATTTCTTTTTGCTGCTAATGTACTCTTTATTTGTTTACAGATAATATTAAGTACATTTATATCTTTGTTAATTTGTTAACTCTTTTTAACAAGGCTAAATGTTTACGTTAAGCCTGATGCCTTCACCCACACTGCAAGGTATGCTTTCATTCAACAGTATTGGATCAGTATATGCTCAACCCAGGTATCATATCGGATTGGATCAGAAAAAACTGTATCAGTGCATCTCTTTTAGTTTGCCTTGTTGTTCAAACATCAATGCATTTTTAATTATTTTATGATAACTGTTGTTACATTACTTAAGAATTATTACAATCTTTTATAAGTATATAGAAACATGTAATTATACGTTGGGGTTTTGACATACATGTGAGTTTTTTCTTTGTGTGAAACTTGAAAACATCTAAAATATTTCTTTTTTCCCTTAAAAATCATTAGTAAAGGCTAAATTACCGTTTTATTCTTTCCCAGGCTACTCTGAAGAAGGTGGAGCCCAGAAGGGTGAAGTCATCCCTGACCACGAACTTGCTGAAGGCCCTGTTTGTCTGGATGATGAGAATGAGTTTCCTCCGGTCAGCAACCAGAGTAACTAACCAAACCACACCCAGCTTCCCATGAACCCCTCGCGCCCCTGCTCAAAAATCAGACTTGCAGAACTTGTTAAAAGCAGGGAGAATGGACAAGAATATTCCTAATATGTTGAAAGATTGTGGTTTTTGCACCTTCCCACAGGTTTCCCTGCTGACTTTGGGTCAAATCTTACAAGAATATTACCGTCTGGTGTTTTTAAGTCCTGCATCCCCCTCTCTTCCTCTTTTGCTAAGGAATATTGACAAAGAAAACACTAAAACAGAGTGGAGGACCCACTCATTAAAAAAAAAAACAAACAAAAGAAAAAAAAAAACACATATAGAACATTTTATCTCTGCCTAGACAGTCTTTAATCTGTCGGAAGAGTCCCGCTTTTAACTCTTACATAATGCCATTACCAACAGTGTTAGACATATTTAAGAACCGGTGTACAACATTTACATTTTTGTGGAAAATACATTGTTGTTGGACAAGAAATACAGTGGTGCTTAAAAGTTTGTGAACTCTTTTTGAGTTGCATGGTACACATTTTTGCTTCTGTTTTTAATGTGAGAAACATACAGGAGATTGCCTTTTGTATTTTGATGTCCAGCCTCAGGTCGAAAAATGATGAAATTTGTCTTGATCTTGAGCTGTATTTATACACTAAACCATATTTTAGGTTTTACCACAAGAGATGAAACACCAACACGGCCCAATAAATGCAAAGTATTAAACTTATGCCCTTTATCTATTGATGAAAATGATCTAGTTTTACATATTTGAGCTGAAAGGTATTTAAACCTTCTCCATCTGTAGCTTGAATAACCCCTTTTGTCTGTCAAGAATTATAATTGAAGCCACTAAAATAACGTAAAATAAAATAATGTGCAGTATCATAGAGAAATATTAGCCCCTTTCCTCTGCATAAAAGCTTTAACTCTGGGATGTTGGTGAGTTTCTTTACCTAAACTGGTAGATTTGCTTGGGGTTGTTGTCTTTGTTGCGCAACACACTTCCTACTAGATATTATTTTAATGATGTCCACATATTTTCCTTTACAATCTGAAGAAATATTCTTGAACTCATTGATTCTCTAAATTCGGCAAGTCGTCCATTCACAGACGTTAAAAAAAAAATGTTTTTCTTTTCCAACAGCCTTCTGGCCTGGGCATATGATTTTTAGCCAACTGCAGATTAATAGCACTGTTTTGCTTTGAGAGCCTCCTCATGAACAACCATGAACATCAATGGGTACCCTGACAAGCATTTTTATAAGAATAACCAGAATAATTAATTGCCGTGTTAAGACCCTTTTTAATAATCTTGTCCTAAAAATGTCCTAATCTAATTAAGCTGTGGAATACCCTAATAGTTACATTATAAAGGCATGTTTTCACTTTAATAGTACTATCATAGTTTTTAATGCGAGATAAATACAGTATTGCTCCTTCACAATGTATGTTCAAGGTTGCAGCAAAAATCAGTGCAGATAAAGATGACCACAAATAAGAGGAATGTGATGTTACTATTAAATTACATGCTAATCTTAAAGCTTCACACACACTTAAGCCACTTATAGATTTATGGGCTAATTTCCTTAATAAATAAGTTACTAAATTGATTTTCTTGTTCTTCAGCTGGGTTTTCTTTATGTTCTTTTGAGACTTGAGAATCAGATATTTCTTTATGCAGATTTAAGTAAAAAAATTAAATCTAAAGGGTTCACAAACTTTTAAGAATAAATTGATCTAAAAAGAAAACAAATGAATGATCAAGTTGTCCTTTTTATGAGCAAACTGACAGTATTTAATGAGACAGCAAATGGGCCTGGCCCACTGCTTTTGTCAGATTCACATAAAAAGCTTTATGCTGAAGACTGACCTGAGATGACATCTTCACCTCATCAGGCCAAATGCAAAGTGATAATTTTCTGATGAAGTTGGTCTAAACCTGGAGCACAACTCCTGTTTTTTGTCACAAGTTTAAACAACTGAACTTGGTTTATCCGATCCTTTTTGTGCATCAGGCTGAAGGACTTTTTAAGCTTATCAATGGGCATTAAACGTGTCATTATACCTCAAGAGGGAAGAGTTCACGTAACAAGTAATAGACATTGTGTAAGACACTATTTAAATCATGGCATATGCCATACATATCATATGACTCACAGATGCAGCATTGATACTAATTATGGTAGCAATAGATGCAACTAAACACCTGTGGAGTCACAAACGTAACCTGATGATATGTTTGGAAGAGTCGACTGTGAGAGGAGAAGTCAGCAGCTAAATGTGAAAGGCTCAGTGACAAGCTGCACATGGCAAAGTTACATGTCCTTGAATTTCAGTGATTCTGAAGACCTTTTTATTTACTACATGATGCTGAATATGTTATCATGAAAGTCAGTTATTTTTACATTGATGTATTAAATATTATTTTGCAAAATATTTGTAGTATTACACATCAACACATAGACTTACCATGGGTAAATATGTATTGAGGATTTTTACTGTATGTATAATGTGTATATATACATATAAATATATAAAACATTTCTATATAGTACTGGTGTAAAGCATAACCTAGTAATACCATGCAATTTGCCAAAAGATGGCGCTGTTAGGACACCCTTAAGCTGCATTGAGATGTTCAATGATGGACATTTACACCAGAGACCCATTAAAGCAGAACATTGGTTTAACCTTTGCACTGTGTGGCTTTTATTTTAAAAATCTGCATTACTCATGCTGTAAATGCTTGAATACTGACCTGAATATGACCAAATCTGGTCTGATCTGTGAACGCTGACACACAACTGTGTGTCTGAAGCTCAGAATGAAGAGCAGCCATTCAGCAGTTGGAATGTCAGTAAATTGATTACTGGCTTCACAATATATTGCATAGTGTCTTTGGGTAGGACACTGAATATGCATATTCGGTGTCATAAATAAAAGCATATTCCGACTATGTGCTATGATTAGACTTGTGAAAGTTAAGAGCACTTTGAGAATTTATTTGTCAAAATAACCACAAAGCTCCATTTTTATGTTTGCAAGAAGCAAACTTAGAAAACTTTAATCCTATTTACACTGCAAGTGATTTAAAAAATGTTGCATGTTAGATAGTTTAATGTGATTTTCCTCAAAATATATACCTCACAGAAGAATAAGATCAGCTACTGCTCAAATAACTGACCAAAGTTCAACCACTTGCTTCACTTTGCTCTTGATGTTTGCACATCTGCTGGATCTGGACATTGAACCTTCCAAATAACGAATGCTGCACACATTTAAAGAAGATGATCCGTGTGCTCCGGTGAGCCCTCTGCTCAAGTATCTGCGTGTGTTTTCCTGTACTTAAACCAGTGCCCGGCATCTGCAAACAGCTTGTCTTTGATCGCAGCATGGTGCTGCGGATTCATCTGTGCTGTAGTCTGCTGTGGACACTGACTTGTCAGTAGCAATGTCCCATAAAAGCTCCTCCCTCCCCCGGGCGATCTTCTGCACAGCAGCCTGGTATCCAGGTGTCTCGACCCGCAGGGGTGTTTCCTCAGCCTCCTCATCCTCCAGATCAAATATGAGGGGTGGGTCATGGAGTTGCTGCCGTCCCGTTTCACCACCACATGCTTCTGCTGCACCTGCAAGAAAAAAGCACAAGTCTAGCCTTTTTGTTTTCACAGTTTTTGGCACAAAAATAGAAAGTGTCATATATGTTGAGTGTTGCTAAATAAATAAATGAAATGAATTAAACTTTTCATCAACAAAAAGGAAGCAGGTCAGAGAACAGAAAGCCAATGTCAAGAGCCACCATGTTGGCATTATGTATACAGTCCAACATAGCAGTAAGGCATTACAAGAAGCAATGCATACATGCAGCAAGTTAAAAACCATGTCATCAGGAGTGGAAAAGTTTGGTAACAGTTAAATGCAACATGTCAAACCAGCATGCCATTGCCTGTGCATTCTTATTCAATATGACCTGCATTTATAGTACCAGCACCTGTGATGTAGAAAGCTTTGTGTTTCCCAGCTCGCACAGTCTGCAGGTCCCCAAACTTCCCTGCAGCACCACTGTTGGGGTGAAACAGAAACTACAAAAAAGCAAAAAACACTTTATATTGCTACAACACAATTAAAATGTACACTCACTAATAGAAGTGTTTGTCTTTTTTTTTGTTTTTTTTACCTCGTGACCAGTGTGTTCGTGATTCAGAAGGATATTTGTGGCATCAATGCCATCATAACGTCTGTCTGAGGGCAGTGTTACACCTGCCAGGGACAGGAGAGTTGGGAAGATGTCCATACCACTGCATGATGAGAAAGGTGTGGAAATTGGGTTCATTTTGAGGTTCATCATTTACTGTAATGGCTTTAACTTCTGCACAGTTTAAAAGTATGAAGTCGTCTGTCCATGTTAGTAAAGTATGTGTGCCTGAGCAGGGCTGAGCTGCTGGTGTTTGCAGGGATCCTCCCAGGCCAATACACCACCGTGGGAACTCTGTGACCTCCCTCCCAAGTGGTCCGCTTAGCTGAACCTCCACCTAACACAAAGCAGTAACAAAAAGAAACTCCAGCCACTATCACAGAAATGAAAGCAGAAATCTCCTATGGAGTTTGCAGCTGAGTTCGTTTAAACTTTAAAACCTTAATTTCTGATACCTTTGTTGGTCTGCCATCTTCCGGTGAAAGGTCCAACACTTCCTGCATACTGGCACTTCTGTTCCCAAGGACCATTGTCGCCTAAAGCATCCATACATGGAGAAATGTGAATATCATGGACAGTGCTCTATGAGAGCAGACATAACTCATCTAGCTGACTAACCAGTGAACCATATGAGAGTGTTGTCTTTATCTGTGTCATCAGAGGCTGTCTTTACTGCCCCGATCAGACCATCCATCTCTCGCAGACTGGCAGCGTATACTTCCTCGTTTGGGAAGTGGACAGTGTTCGGGGCATCTGGAGAGAGCGGCGGGGCCAATGGGACGTGCATGTGAGCCAGCGCTATGTAGAGCAGATATGGCTGTCCTTGTGCTCTGAAAAGATACGATGACCTTGTGTGAAAAAGGCAACAAAAACTGGAAGTTGCTGTTCAGATGTATCATTTGCTCATAAGAACGTTTGTGTGGAAGCAACATGACCTAACAAGCTATTTATTGACAGAAATATAAACGTGGCATCACTGCACAGCAATGTCTGGTTTTGTCAACATTATTATTTCTTACAACAGCACAAAGTCAAGTAAGTAAGTACATTTTTTTTATATAGCATCTTTCAAAGTAAAAATCACAAAGTGCTTCACAGTAAAACACAAATCAACACACACAAATAAAACTAAGCAAAATCAAGTTTAAAAAGATTTGCCTTTAGCTGCTTTTTAAAAGAGATCACCGATCAACATAATATAAACCAGTGGTTTCCAAACTGTTTGAGCCACCACCCCCAAGACAACACACGGTGGTGTGCCCCCCCCCCCCCCCCCCCCTGACTGAGTACTTAATTGTATGATACACATTGTGCAGCCATCCTCTATATATAAGGTTGGGAAAATGTTAAAATCTTCATAAGTTAGGAGGACAAAGTGGCTTTTTGGTGGATTATTTTCCACTGATGTGAGAATTCAGATTTTTAAGTACCACCAGTAATGGTGGCCTGATAAGGTGAAGAACATCTCAGGTCGGTATTTAAATTTATTATGGTGGTAACAAATTTTCTTGAAACCTGATGGTGAAAATAAAAATAAAATCTTAAATTTAAAGCTTTAAAGATATCAGAAACTTCATTAAATGAGGAGGATAAAGCATATTTAGTGGATTCTGTTCACCACTATATCAAAGCCCCCACATGCCCAACATCAGCTTCTCTCAATGAGATAATGTCAAATTCAGAATTTTAGTTTGACATGAGTGATTATTTAGTAGTTTTAACTTAAATTAATATGTTCCAGTTCATAGATTAATTTCCCTGCATTAGCACATTAATTTTGACAGCCCTAAAAAAAAACCTTATTTATTTGGAGGCAACATCTTTTTTTTTAACAGTGATCTGGCAACCCCTGAAATCATCTTAGGACCCCCATGGGGGCTGGAAACCCCAGTTTTAGAAAGGCTGATATAAACAAAGCTGATCAATTACATTAGTGCAAGTTGTGAGAAGTTGTGATTATGTGTGCTACATATGAGTTATACAAACACTTTTCTGTTAATGGGGTGCCTTCACTGATACTGTTACTCACACACAGCTGCAAATACAACAAATAGCTGCCACATGTTCATGTATGATGTTGAACAGTACATGAACAGTATATGTGCAGATCACAGGAGCATGTCATGTGATTACAGTCACACAGGATCAAACAGCTTTGTGTAGCAGTCACGTTTCCGACTTTAAATATCATTTTACTGTTTCCCTTTTCTTCAAAGGAATGTTGATTTTCCAGATGGAACACTGCATCCTTCACTCCAGCTTTCTTCGCTGAGTGAAAGCCTGCTTATTGTTGAGTGTTCACAGCACATAACCGATAGCTCCTGCACTCATTCACATGGCCTCATCATAAAGCACTAGGGCATGTTGCCTTTTTTACACACAGCTGCGAACAGCAGGGTTCACTGCCCTTCTCCTGAACCTTAAGCACACCCATAAACACAACAACTTTCTATTCAGTACAACTACTGTACAAATACTCTCATCTGGAATGTGTAAATATAATGGGGTTGTAGAAAATGTGGCCGTTTACATCTAAGGTTTTCTAGCAAGACTGGTTCCACAAAACACAGCAGATTTAATCAGCTTTTACCCACCCAGACAAAAACTTCAAGAAAGGCAGTATTATGGCTATAGGCCTGGACTGTTACATAAACAGATAACTGTGTTACTGCCTCAAGAGACTACAATTCAAACAAGCTTATATAGAGTTGGGCCCAACACTCACCTCTACCAGCTTGACACATGCAGGTGCTTTCCAGGTTTAACCGTATCTATATAGTCCCAACAAATGTGAAACTTCTGTCCACCAGGAACAAAAATGAAACTCATACAACTGTACAACAGTAATGCGCTGTCAGTGACGGTCAGTAACGGTATTGCCACGATGGACTGTGTAATTAGTTAGATTACCTCGTTACTGAAAAAAGTAGTGCTGTTAGTAACGCTGTTTATTCTAACACCATTATTCCCATCACTGGGAAACACTGGACAAAACAATGTGTGTGAAGTGAGAACCCTCTGAACTTTAAAAATGCTGCACCAGCTTTGTTTAATGGGAGTTAGAGCTCTGTTTGGGATAAGTCATACCATAAAAGACACTAAAAGTAGTTACCTGTAGTACAGTCATAGCTACACCTGAGACCACTGGATCCACTGACAGATGAAAACATCTTTTCTGTATGTCTGGGAGAATTTTGGCCACTGACAGTCACCGTACATTCATAACAGTGTGCATTTGAAGTCATTACAGTACCCATCTTTATAATTAGATGAAAGTAATTCTTACACACTGTACCTTTAGGTTTTTTTCTGAACATCCCAGGATGTTCAATAAAATGTCAATGCTGAAGGCAAAAAACTGGGCGCCTACAAACAATTTAGGCCAAGATCAGTTCAAACAGCCTGCTGCAGTTTGTTGACATCAATCACATGTAATGAGGCCATCAAAACATCTAAATGTAATATCACAAGCTAAACAATAAAATGAAACAATGAAAGGTCTTAATCTCAACTGCGTTCACTCATCCATGCATAAAGAAAGGGAAATAGAATTTTTCAAAAAATGGCCGGGGGGGAAAAAAGGGGGCCCCCCCGGGGCGGCGGGGGAAGAGCGCGCGCGGGGATGGAAGACGGGGGCCCTCGGTCGGTGACCGGATGAGAAATCCCCATTGGGGGGGGGGCGGGGGGGGGGGGGGGGCATTAGAAAAAAAAATCTCAAACAGAAATAAGGAAAAACGGGGGGGGGGGGAGGAGAAAAAGAAAAGAGGAGAGGAGGGAGGGGGGGGGGGGTGGGGGTGGGGGTGAAGGACGGACGAGGGAGGCGCGGGGGCGGCGTTAAAGATTTTCAAGATTTTTTTTATACTTTAATCTGCTTGGCCATGTAGAAGCTCATCTAGTTGGAGATATTGGGGAACTAAACTAATGGGTAATTCTCTAATTCAAGCTTAAATCTTTGTTGGGTGACGTTTAAGGATCAGTGCTAGGGTTCTTCAACTTGTCCAGGAGGGCCACTGTCTTGCAGGTTTTAACTGTTTCTATGGCCCAGAACAGGCTTGTGGAGAAACTTATAACATGTTTAGAATTCAACTCAATTCAATTTGTTTATTTTCATAGCCCTTTTCAATAACCAAAGGTACACAAAGGGCTTCACAGAAAAAAAAACCCCCCCACAAAAAAACCAACAAAAAAAAAATAAATTAAAAATTTGAATCAGGTGTGTTGAAGCAGGGAAACAACTAAAACCTGGAGGAAAGTGGCCCCCAAGGACTAAAGCTGAAGAACCACATTTTGGTTTGTTTGACCACCACCTCATTTGGAGGCATTGCATGTGCCTGCAAAAGTCATGAGACTGAATACCAACAGTGTGCCTTTGTGTGTATTGCAGCACTTCTTCATTACTCATCCTGTAGTTGTGTGTATCTTTGAAAAGCAATGAACTGCAGATGATTACAAACGTCATCACTCATTTCTGATGTACACATTCTGCCCTCTCATGTTTGAGTGCTTAATAAAAGTATGTCCTATAATCTCATGATGAAATACTGTTCAGATGCGTTCAATGATAACTGTTCTACACTGACCAAAACAAAGTCAAACTGTGTCAAACTGGGAGCTCTGAATGCTTAGACTCGCCGACAGGAACATTTCCATTCTCATTTATGGAATAATAACTATGTTTGTGTATTTCTAATTTCTGTTCTCATTTTTCATGTATTACACTGTAGAGACACGCTTGCTAAAACACATCTCACTGGCTTTGAACCAGTGGACAAGATAATGTCATGACAGCCGCTCAAACCAGAAACGGGACAAACCACAGCCCTCAAGACTTTTGTTAAATTCCAACTAAAAGCAAGCAACAAGTCACATGCTACGTTTAAAATTGTGAGTTTTAATCCTACACAAGTCCTAAATCTGAACTAATCGTGAACGATTTTAAGAATTTGGAGGCTGTCATGGAGCTGAATCAGGAAATCAAAAACTTGCTGGCACATGTTTTATGAACCCTATTTGTTAAGCTTCTGTCTCAGCCTACGGCAGGTGCTTTAAAAGTCTAAGCCTCCCCTGACATGAAGCTTGGTAAAAACATCCCAAGTTCTGCTAAAATCCTGGATGACAGTAGAATCATATGAGGTTTAATTCCACACAGACTTTTCCAGGAAAACTGCTGCTCAATGCATCCAGACTTCAATGAATAAATGAATGGTCTGTCCTTTACTTAGTCTTTTCATAACATTTCAAGAAGAGTGATTCCTATGAAACAGCTGCGGGTCTGCTCCAGTTTTAAAAATCTCTGATGTGAAGAACAAAGTATTTTTAAGTCAAAAGAGAAAAGGGAAGTTGCAAGTCATGGGTATTTGAGCCTATAAGGGAAGATGCAAGTTTGGATTGATCAAACTTGTGACTCAAGTTTAACTTAAGTCCAACACATGTGACATATACAGTATTTGGTTCCAACAGGCAAGTTGCACACTCATGCTCAGCATGAGTTGTATTGTTGTCCTGACCTTTGGGTTCACTGCATATCTGCCAGTCAATATCTAACATCTTCAATTAAAATCATTAACATCAACAGCAGATGTCTTTTCAAGACACTTTTCAAGACACTGCTGCTAGTTTTGTGTTTTCAAATTCTACTCTTGCAACCTGACAGATAATCAGGCTTTTGCTTTTTTCTACACTTTGTGTGGCGTTATAACTGTACTGTACCTTGCACTGTGTATAATCCTGACTGCAGCAGATTTGTATTGTTCTGTTAGTGTCCAGAGGTCAAGTGGCTGCTCCACAATACTGCTGTTTTCAATCAGAGGGAGGCCTACTTTGGAATAACAGCCTCCATGCACACTCCTCCTCAGCCTGCAGGGTGAGAACAAAAGAACAGAATAACATGATAAATGGAACAAGTGAACACTGAGCTGTAGGGGTGGGTAAAAATATCAATTAATCGATGCATAACAAAACTTTTCTGTGCAATTTAATGTAGAATCGGCAAATCCTCTGAATCGATTCACCTCCTGACATGACTAGATCAACAATGATTACCGGTTAAAACTACTTATAAACACACATCTGTATGTCTTGCTAAATCACCTGATCACTTGAGGTCCAGATAAACTACAAGGGAGGCACAGGGGCAGATTATATCCTGGTCTGTCCGTACAGCCCATGTCATTACTGTAGGGAATACCTAGGTAGTAGTCAAAACCTGTCCAAGAAACAAAAAATGTAGCAAGCATCTGTTGTTTTGAGATACAACTAAAAAGTGATCATACATGTGTTATAAACAACTTAAGACCTCTAAAGCTGCACCGCAGTGCAGCAACAAAGAGGTCCACACGCCTCAGCAGAACTTCTGAGTTCTTGTTGCACTTGCCCTCAAACCGAGAGTTAGTGGACAAGGTCTCTGGTGCTTTTTCCTCTGTACCACCTGCACATCTCTGTCAGGGATGATGCTAGTGGGGGTGAGGGAGAGGAGTCAGTGGCAACTGTTTTGTCTTATTAGACTGAGCTGGAGCGATTTTGTAATTAGTGAGACTGCGAGACCTGCTGAGGAACTATCACTGGAGAGACTGTGAAAATATGACAAGCAAGTTTTAGCCCTGAAGTGGAAAGATACAAAGATGTGTAATACAGTGAGTTCACTCTTATTTAGTTTATGTGCTGATACAATGTTATAGCCTTAAAATAAACATCCTTCAACTTACCCCTGTTAGTTGGACTATATGGTCCATTGTGTCCCAGATGCCATTTCCCAATCATGGCGGTGTAATAACCCGCCTTCTGCAGCAGCTGAGGCAGGGTGATTTCAGACAGAGGCAGACCAGCAACAGAATTCACTGCAAAGTTATGAGTCACCCCGTTTCTCAGGCCATAACGGCCTGTCAGGATGGCAGCACGGGATGGGGAGCATGTTGAGGCAGAGGAGTGGAAGTCTGTCAATCTATTATAAGACACGAGCTCAAATACAAACTTTTCCATGCAGCCTTATTATAAAATAAATCATAGGAGACAAACAATTTTGATCACTTTTAAAAGATTCAGTTTAGTGGCACAGATTAGGTATCAAAGGATCAGTTTTCTACCTTAGTCCTTGCTGGGCCATCAGGTTGAGGTAAGGGGTGTTGTTTGCCTTCCTCTCAGGTTGATTAGCATCTAGGTCACCCCAGCCTATATCATCAGCCAGTATGACAATGAAATTCGGCTTCTTTTCAAGCTCAACCCCAGCGCCTTGTTGGGACAGTGCATGAAGCAGCAGGCCACATATCAGCATCCCAGGTAGGAGCAACGGAGTTAAGACCTCTGCCATCTTGGGCTCAAATCTACAAAGAGGTGATACAGGTATGACTTTAAAAGCTTTGCTGCCACACACTAAAAGGAGTGACTGACCACTTCAATAAATGCAAATGCTACCATTACCAAAGCTATATGAGGAAATGAATGCATAACAATGGCTGAGGAGTGGAAAATAAACCACTGCACAAAAGTAAAGTCGGATGTGAGCATTCATGTTGACCTGTTGCCTGAGAGCAGGATTATATTTGTGTTTTTTGAAAGTCAGGGTGGTAGCTGAGGTTGATAGAGGGATATTAGATAGTTCTCCAAAGGATAATCTGAAATCAGAAAGTTATGCATTGTACATAATACCTTAAAACTATTCATCTACAGAGGCAAAGTTGGTATAATATCCAATCCCTGGTAACAGGATGTGCTTTAAACTTAAAAACAGATGGCAGCTGTGGTATCAATTTAGACACAATATTATTGTATTGGACAATGAGCGGTAAGATGACATCAGATGCTGATAATATGAAGATGACTTTGCCATAAAAAAGGATGGCTGTTTGTAACTAAGTTTTTAGTCAGTGATGGTGTCATGCTAAACTACCCAGATTGTGTTAGACAAATACTATGAAGATATGTGGGTTGTCTACTCACAGATTATGATTAAAAACTGCTCTATTCCTAATTATTAAACTTCCCACAAGCATACAGTAACACTGATTAAATCAACATTGTACAAAGCAGCTCAGGACTGACTTTTATTTCTCATTACACCAGTATATCCTGATAAACTCGTGTTTCTGCTGTCACGGAAATGTGTAGAAGTAATTCCCATACCAAATGCGTACATCCGAAGCACAGCCGCAACAGATCAACAGGGCTAAAGATCAAGGTAATGTCAGCGTTTACAGTTGATTATTAACATGCCAACAGAACAAGCTGATACTCTACAGGTAATGTCAGCTTTTTCATTAAAAGCTAGTGAAATCATGGGTGAGGAGCAAACTGACATGCAATCACTTCACACTCACAAAATGTATTTAATACACTTGAAGTGTAAAAAGAAAAAAAAAAAGCAGGGAAATCATTGTATAGTCACAAGACTGGTGTTCAGTCTCTGATTAATAACAGAACTTTAAAATACGATGAACTGTGCTTCTGGTAGCTAAAGAAATAGGCCGGGTTTTGTTTTTTTAAGTTAAAAGTGGACACTTCATGTTTCAGTCTCAACCTATAGGGGTGTGTGTTTAAAGGTGGGGGGTAGGGGTCTGTGAACAACTACGGACAGAACTGGTTGCAACCAGATTCCTTTAGCCCTTCTCTCCCTCTTGTGCCTGCCTCCGAAATATGTGCTTGTCACAGAGCATGTCTGTGCAAATGGTAACGCGCGTGCTTGGCGTACACGCACCCATGTAAACTGTGGACAAATGCCAGTGAGAATATGTTCTTCATGTACAGCATACTTTAGCCGTTTACTAGTGCAGTGCGCGCGCAACTCGTAGGATTTAACAGCAGCGCTGTTTCAGAGAAGGAAGGATTATTTCCGTATAAGATGAGCAACTTTAAGGTGAGATAGAAAACTTAAACGCAAGAAATTTCTCAAACCAGTATTTTAGTTTATATATGTGGTAAGTTCTTTGATAGTTCGAAAAGGGCGACGTATGAATACTTACAACATGTGTGTATGTGTGTGAGCAGTAAGTCAAAAAGTGCCGTTGGCCGCCAGACTGCACGAGCCGCCGTCGCTACCAGACTGAGAGCGTTGCGTCAGCCGCACGAGGACGGACTGTACAGCTCCTTGCCTCCTTCAAGTCAACAGTACCTTTCCCTCCCTCCTCTGTTAAATTAAAATCACAAACACCAGCTTTTAGTTGTTTTAACAAGTTCATTGTTTAATCTAATCTTTACCAGGAGAGCTAAGATAACAGAATCAGAGAAAACTTCGGTGTCAAAACAAATGCTTCAGTGTGAGCAGTCCAGAGGTTGTGTTTTTATTCATTATTTATTTTTACAGCTACGTAATTACAATATATACAGGCCTATAACTTATGTTTTTCCCCGATTTTTTTTGTTATAGTAAGTAGCCTAACTATAAAAATGTGGACAAAATACATAAAAAGCAAAGCTGAAACATCTGCAATACTAACTGCGAGTTAACTGCATTTTTCCACATCTAAAATTGTTGCAGTCCCAAACGGCCCTGTTTGTTCCCTGTTTTGTTCCTCTTTGCTGATGCATTTAACTGTATTTTAATTTCAAGAGTAATTCTGCAACAATCAAAATTGAATTAAAAACTCAACTTTTAATGTTAAGCATTTTTAGATGGCTAATACTTCTTTTATCAAACAGCAGTGTAATTAGAAAATACATCAGAAAACTTAAATATTTAAAATGGACATTTTGCCATAGGCCTATAATTTATTTATTTACTTCTGTAGTTAGTGGTTTTGTGTGGCTTTTGGTTCTTTGTAAAGTTAATAAAACACACATTACACACACACACACACACACACACACACAAACAAACATTACTAAAACACCATTTTTTTTCATGCCATTGAGCTCTATTAAGATAGGTGGTTTCTTCTTTTGTGATTGCACAGTGTATACTTGTATTTTAATGGGAACTTTTTGCATCTTAGAGCATACTACCAGTTCTGAAAACCACTGCATTCATGGGTATTCATTCAATAACAAAAGGTGTGCATAATAACAGATGTGTATTCTGGACTGCACTTCCTTTTACTGTACAAACATTGTTTATTTGTTTCACATAATAAAGTATTCAATAATGACAAAATACCATACAGAGTTATAGTGTTCATTTACAGCAAATACAACAGGTGCCTAGCTGTTTTTCTCAAGAAAATTCTATTTGATAGTGCAGTAAGTTGTTATAAAGTTGGATTTACACCACAATATTCTTAACATACCAGTACAGCTTATGAAAGCTGACCCTGTTGTGAAATTTAACAAATTAAGGGAGTTGGGGTAGGGTTGCAAACCAAGTTTCTAACGTTGGAAGTCAAACAAAATGAGCTGCAGATAGTGAAACCAAACCCTAAGTAGGTTAAATACCAGTAATTTAAGCAGAAATCATCTATGCAGAGTAATAAGAGATGATTCACCACCCTCAAATAATACGGCTAAAAATGAGTGCAAACTTTGTACAAGATATGCTGTCTTGCCTGGTTTGTGCAACAGGTACTGTGATCACCATGACCCAGATGCATTCGTTATCACAGACAAGATCATAGTAGGTTGAGCAGATACCTCATTCTTTTATGAGTATTAAAGATAATTTAAAAAAAAAAACAACAGCAGGCTACATAAAATAGTTATGGTGAAGAGGAAAAAGCACAGTTACAAACAGAAGTTTATAACCGTGTTAACTGACGAGACAAAATGGTTGACAGACACATTAGAAGTGCATTTGTGAAACATTTTATCCTAATGACAATATCTTTTTAAAGCAACAATCAGAAGCCAAACTCACTTGATATGACACAGATCTACTACCAACATTAAAGAACAACGCACAAAATGCATGAAAATCTTAATTCATATATTCCCACCAGCTGTAGGCTACTAATAATCGATTAGGCCCAGCCTTTAGCGGCTGGGGGAGGCTGAACTTACTCGTGTAGGCTTTTTTTTCTCTCTCGGCCACCAATGGCTACAGCACTGAATATTTGTACAATAAACAGTAGTCAAGGATGTACAGAACAACTTCATTTAAAAGCAGAGCAGCTATAGAGGGATATTAAAGAAGGAGTAAGGAATCAGCACCGCCTCAACAACATTGGCAAGGTGGGAATTATAAAGCAATTGAATTTCTGTAAAACTGGGGAGAAGGAGTAGGTTTATTACTTTGAAACGAACCTGTCAGTGATGAGAAGAGGAGCGGCTCCAAACCTTTTCGGGCGTGGAGTGAGTTTTCTTTAAAGATCGAAAAACTATGGGGTGAGACAAGGTTGGCCTTTGTGCAGCTGTTACGACCAATTACGACCCCGAGCAAAAATCCAACCCTGTTCCAGGCACGAGCGCTGCACAGACAACTTTTATCCTAACTGCTCACCGTACTACTATTTTGAAGGGGTATGATTCAGCAGGTGGTCAGGACTCGGCACCACACTTGAAGTCCAAACGGGGACAGTCGCATGCTTTAAAGCCCAATAAGAGTTTTTTTTTTTTTTCAAAGACGTATCACTGTTTAAAAATCTCTCTTACTTTACCGAGATGATTAGTATACTCGTGCTCATCTTAACGGCAATCAGTCTAAGATATAGGGAGCTGTTTCGAGCTGAGCGCGTCCAAGTGTTTTGGAGGCACTGGTGCGCGTTCACGCCACTTCTAATCTAGTACCATGGAGAAGATCTTTAGCCTTTTTTATCTACTCAAAATATGCACAGTTGGATGTTTTGAAAGATTTATTTTACCATTTGATGATTTTGTAATTGTATCTGTTGTCTCTTTTACAGATTATGGCATGGTGCAGAGCTAAGATAACGCAATTCCTGGGGCCCAATGTGTACTCAGAGGCCCCTGATGGAGGCTGGGGATGGGTGGTTGCCATGGCCTTTTTCCTCGTGGAAGTTTTCACATATGGCACTATCAAGAGTTTCGGCATCTTCCTTAAGGACCTAATGAAAGAGTTTGACGAGAGCAACAGTCGGGTCTCCTGGATTGTCTCCATCTGCGTGTTTGTCATGACCTTCAATGGTAAATAGACCTCTTGTTTTAGCTCTACAGATTGCAATATTCATCTTCAATTTACAACAAAGTGGCAAATATGGATGTGCAGGTCCTCTCTCCTCGGTGATGACAAACCGATTTGGCTTTCAAGTGGTTGTAATGATTGGGGGATTACTTATTTCCACTGGTACCATTGCCACGAGCTTCTGTAGCTCCATCACTCAAATATACATCACTTATGGATTAGTCGCAGGTATGCATTCCTTTCTTCCACATCTTTGAACTTAAAATGAAGTTATCATTGTTTGACTTTGGCCTTGAGCAATGTCTCTTGGTAAAATACTGCATGTGTGCATATTCTGAACTGCGCAGGCCTGGGGTACTGTCTGACCTTCCTGCCCACTGTCACCATCCTATCAAAGTACTTTAACCATCGGCGATCTCTGGCCACTGCTGTTGCTTCTACTGGAGAGTCCTTGGCAATGTTCGCCCTGGCACCAGGTATGAGCAAGACTTTCAACCGCTTCATCCTACAGATTTAAGAAGGCCATGTGATGACTCCCACTCACTGAATTTCTCTCCTTGACTTTTAGCATTGTCTGCACTGAAAGAAAATATTGGCTGGCGACAAACTATGGCTTTGCTTGGAGCTTTGCAAAGCATCATCGTTGTATGTGGTGTTCTGCTTCGGCCAATCATTATCAAGCCCAGATCATCCTCAAAAGAGCTGGAGGCCCTCAGGACACTAGAGAATTCAGATGGTTCAAACTCAGAGGACTCTGTGATTAAAGACAATCAACTAACAGGAGGCTCTGTGAGCACTGGAGACTCCGGTGTCCAGTCTCTGAAGGACAGCAGCAACCCTGAAGAAAATCATTTCCAGCACAAAGAAGCAAACTTAGAGGCAGAACCTGTATCAGCAAGAATAAGTAAGGCAGACATGGATGAATCAGAAACGGAGAAAACAGACAGAAATGCAGAGAAGCAGGCGCTAAATGATGAAGAAACTAAACCAGATGCTGAACAACAACCTGTAAAACTCTTAGACTTCTCCATCCTCAGAGAGTGCAGCTTTATTTTATATTCTCTGTTTGGACTTTTTGCCACTCTTGGCTTCTTCGCCCCTCCACTCTACATCATCGAGCTGAGCGTGAGTCGCGGTGTAGAGCGGGACCACTCTGCATACATGCTCTCCACTATGGCTGTGGCTGAAATCTTGGGTCGGTTCTTTATTGGCTGGATCCTCACACGAAAGCCATTCAGCGAAAGGAAGCTTCAGGTGCTGCTGGCATGTGTAATCATTATGACCGTTGACCTGGTGGGATTTACGTTGGTCACAGAGTTTTACGGTCTGGCTGTCTGCTGTGCTTTCTATGGGTTCTTCATGGGGACCCTGGCATGCACCCACATCCCCATGCTGGCTGAGGATGATGTGGTGGGCATAGAGAGAATGTCTTCAGCTGCTGGTGTCTATGTATTCATCCAAAGCTTTGCAGGGCTGGCTGGACCGCCACTTGGAGGTAAGATTGTTTTTTTTGTTTTTTTTTACAGCAGATGCTGTATAAGTACTTTCACATGAATTGATTGCACTATAGAAAAGTAAAATATACTTAAATGGATCTTTTTTTTTTATCTCCTTCCTTTACCTACAGGTGTGCTGGTGGATATGACAAAGAATTATGGAGCAGCTTTCTACTCCTGCGCAGTGGGCATGGGACTGAGTGCTGTGTTCCTTGGAATGGTCAAACCTGTTAAGAAAGGATTACCGTGTTGCAAGAAAGGTTTAAAACACTCTGAGGATGAACAGGAAAATACATCACAGAGTGGAGAACAGAAACAAGATGAAAGAACTAACAGCATCAGCGACTGCTCGAAGTCAGATTATGAATTGGATGTCAATCAGATGGGAGCCCGAAGAGATGTCAACAAGGGTGCAGCTTATTCTTAAACTGAAAAAGCACAAGTGCAATAAAAAGGTAAAGCCATAAAAGGTGTCACGGCTGCTGAAGGCAGACAGCTATAAGTAGAGAAAGAAAGAGATGAAGAGTAAATGCATAGCATCCGCCACTGTAGATCTGGCAACTGAGAGCATTATGCATGTAGCAGTTATGCCTTAACTACAAAATACACCAAACAGTGTTTTTACATTATTGCAAAGATTTTCTTGCTTTAATGGACAGTGGCATGAGAAGTCGCAGGAGAAGGGATGCTCAAAGTGAGCCACGATGATGCAGGGTGATATTTAGCATTTTAAATGTTGATAGAGGAGACCTAACACTGAAGCTTTATCATTCACTTGCTGAAAATCAACACTACAGTAACAGCTGGAAAACTGCAGCAAAAGAAGCTGCAAAAACAGCAAAGCTGCACAGATCCTGTAACACTTGTTCCAACTTAATCAAAACCTCAAAAGTATCTGATCAAAAGTGATTATCTTCAATCAAACTGCTGCCAAACTGTAATTGCACTATTAGGTAGTAAGATGGGTCAGACTACTGTTTTACTGGTTTTATAAGAAAAATGTGTTCAATCATAATAAAGCAAAGGTGGTATATGAAAACTCTTGATTATGTTTTTTGTTTTTAAATCAACAATTTTTAAACCACAAATCAAATATTCATATATATGCCACATTATTTATTGTAAAACGTGCAAAATACTCTCATAATAAATTGAAATCTTAAAGCCAACCCGGACTGAATAAGTGCTTAAACTAAGACATATATAAAAAAAAACAGTAAAAAGGTTTGAGGGTGTAGAAAAGTAAACATTGACCACTGCGGTTGCAGTATACATTATAGGTGTCAAGACTTCATATATTGTGAAGATTTTAAGGCAATTTCACAGGTGGCATCCAGGATTGCTGTCATCAAATCATTGTGACATATGTTGAATATCTTTTTCAAAATTTCCCCATTTCCTCACTGGCAGCATTAAATAATGTTCAGAAAAGGGATTTTATTCAACTTCATGATAAAGATTACTTTTGATCTTCCATATATAAAACCCCTGCAAACATATTGTGGCATCATTGCCAAGTCATATATGACTTTTCACAAAGTTTAAAGAGTTAATTTATCTGAAGAACTATGTTCACAATCATCATAAGCAAAGGCCAGGTAATAAAAATATAAATGTTCATGAATTCTTCCAGTTAATCCTGCCCAGAAGGTCATCAGTAATGGGCTCCTCAAAGCAGCTGCTCTTAACTGTCCACTAAGGATAACTGAGGCCACAAAAGAAAAAGGTGTAAGCAGCATTTCAATGATTTAAGAAGCAGCAAACACTAAATATCTAAATCAAAGCTGAAAATGAGACAAAGGTGGTCTTCATGACAAAATAAGCATTTTGAACGCTACAAAAAAAAAAATAGTCAACCCCAAGAGTTTGCAGGTTCCCAAACAAGATTATTAACAACATTAACAATAGTATTTACAATACAGACAACATTCTTTAAAAAAAAAAAAGATGCTTTTGTAATAGATATCTGGACAAAAGGGATGTTCTGACATCCTTTTCTGTGCAACTGTTCAGATTTATGGCTGGCTCCTAATTTTCTTTAAGTGTTTCCAAACACCTGCGAAGCCACAGTTTTGATGTATTAAAGGCCTCGGTGGGTTTTAGTAAGTGGAGGGTTGTATGACAAGCTGATGATACCCCCTCAGGCCGTGATGTGTGACTCTGATCTTCCTCCATCCAGTTTAGTAAAGCCTATGAAACACAGATAAACAGAAAGTTACAAAAAACAAACAAACATCTGAATGTGATGGTGAGTTGATCATTTTGTATAATGTAAAGAATTCCAACATCACTGTGAAGTCCAAATAAATTCCACAGTGAAAAGATGCTTATATCTTACAGAATATCACAAATATAACATCATATTTATGCCCAGAGAAGTTGTTAAATGCAATTTCATACTCTGAAAATGGGAAATAGCAT
The DNA here is from genome assembly GCA_023101725.1 of Atherinomorus stipes. Lineage (NCBI taxonomy): Eukaryota > Metazoa > Chordata > Actinopteri > Atheriniformes > Atherinidae > Atherinomorus > Atherinomorus stipes. The sequence continues at coordinate 70,705 of JALJCO010012533.1, forward strand.
TTCTAAATGTTATTTGCATAGCAGCAGTTCTGCTGTGGTTTATTCATCTTACAAAAATGTGTGAGAGCATGTTACACTCTGCAGTTTTGGTTACAATTCAAGCTATCGTTGAGAAATTTGCTTTTAGCATCTACCAGCTCAGCACACTGAGGTTAAAATTCAGTCGGCATTGAGGCAGCCCTGGGAACTCAGGCATGTCAACCAGCTGAGAACATCTCTTGTGCAGAGCATAGATGTCGATGGAATAAAGGCCAAAGGGATACTTGACATGAATTCAGTGCTGGATCAGTGAGAAACCATGACTACATCAGTATACTTTCATTACATCTCCTTTACTCAAGTCTTTCCTACAGCCTGTAAAGGAGAATAAATAAAAGTTTTCCCCTCTAATGGGGTCTGATAAAACGTTTTCTAAAGCGTCTCTTGGTAAGGTCATCTTAATTACATATTAATAGGCCTATTACACATAAACATTTTAGGCCTATTACACATAAACATTTTGAAATGACTAAACTGAAAAAGGATGACATAATTTAACCCTCTAAGCACCTATGTCACAATTCCGACAACCACCAGCCCATAGCTCTAGAAAGACAGCTTCAACCTGTCACCACTTTCCGAAGCAGACGTGTGAATCTTCAACGCAGCACAATTGATAGGTGAGGGGAGGGAGGACGTCTACTGAACGTTTATGAAAAAAATTGTGTATTTGATGAGGAAGCACTCATAGTGATGCACAGTGGATTGCACTGGAAACGCAACATATCAAAACACTTTTCATAGTTGATGAGGAACTTTCTCAGCCATTAGCCATCATCACTAATTCCGAAGGGGAATGTGTGTCAGACAACGAGTCATCTAGCCAAAGTGAAAGTGATTGTCACCTAGCCAGTGAAATCACTAACTGTTGGAAATCATGGTGTGTCCGTTCAAAACATACCTGAAGCAACACATCTAGAAGATGACAACTCTGAGGCCTTACTTGACCGAGGTCAGGGGGAGATTCAAATATGAAGGAGAGTTTCTGGACATGGCAGAGGCAGCAGGGATGGAAAACGTAGCACTGAAAATTTTGTGAGAGCAGAAGAAGCCCAGCTAGCACTATAAAATATTGATGATGGCTGGGCGTATAAAAAAAAAATAAAAAAAAAGTGCATCACAGGTGGATCAGATAGGTTGATGAGACAACTGGGTATTATATACAATATATATTTATATATATATTTGGGGTGCAACAATACATGTATTCGTATCAAACTGTTCAATACAGGTGTGTACCGAACCGTGACCACCATGTATTGAATATCGAATAATACAAAATTTTTCATTAATTTCCTCAACTTGTCTTCTGATATCACCCTGATGGTAGCCCATTGTGGACAAAAGCACAATGGTTAAAAAAAAGGCATGAATTTTTTTTTTTTTAATCGAAAAAATATTGAACCATGGCACTTAAGTATCGAACCGAACCAAACTGTGAATTTCTTGTATCATTGCACCCCCTAATATGTATATATATATATATATATATATATGTAGTAAAAGTTGTGGAAGCTTATACTGCTGCCAACCTGTGATGTCACAATACAAAATTAGATGAACAATTTTACTGCCATCATAAAATCTGGTTCATATTCAAAACATTTTTTTTTCCCATTTACAGTATGCCTTAAAACTTCAAAAGCTCTGGTGCCTAAAGGGTTGAGATACAACAATAGGAGTTGCATTCTTTTTGAACAACCAAGGTCCAGGTTTTAATGCTTTATATATTTGCTGAAATAAGTTACTTCTTAGCATACCTAATGCAGCGAGGCAGCTGTTAAAGTAGTGCTTTTCCAAATATGATGAGTCAGGATGACTGACAGCTGAGCACTGTAAACTGTCATCTACTGAGGGGGTAGTAGTACATGAGAAAAAGAGAACGTGAACATGCAAAGCCATCCCATGTTTGCTAAAAAATGCCTTTTTACCTTGTATCTGTCAGCAATTTTGAAACTAAATGAAGTGTGAAGTTTGTGAAGGCAGACAGGACAGAAATCCAAGGGTCTACGATCAGACTCTTCCAGGTGGTTAGAGCCCTGCATGACACAGCTCATCCACTGACAATGCCTTATCCCAAACATATGGCCAATCTCATGGGTCATGGTCTGCAAAAAGAAGTTTAATATTACAATGCATACTAAAAAAAATGAGAACACACATTGATGGCTCTATGTAGCAATCTTCAAAGAATATTTCAATCTTTAAATGAACAACACTAATACAAACTGAGTGAAGAAGCGTCTTAATAACCTTGCAGGATCGAAGTAGCAGAGTGCTAGTAACAGGTGGCGTGTAGTACCCCTCAAACACAGAGTAGTCTCCCTGTCTTGGATGAATCTGTTTCTTTAGTCTGCCAGCGTAATTTCTGGTGTAGAAGTTGTCATCATACCTCGCAAAACTGAAAACACCCATTCCTGTGGACATTCAACATGAAACAGAGGAAATTAGGGACATCTAGTGGCCAACTAGTGGCGTTACATCATGACAAGCAGTGAAATGATAGTTCTAAACTGACTTTATGTGTATGTGTGTTTACTTTTCTCCTCTTTACAAACCAAAAAGGTTGTGTTTTCCATTATTATTTCACACCTTGTGTCTGTAAAATCTCACCCATATTTAGAGATGCCTGTCCAAAGACAAAGTTCCAGGAGTCTTCGGGGTAGAGGTCTATCATTGTGATTCCAACAATACAGAAAGCATCTTTTGGTTTTCTCTTCCCCAGAAATTGCAACAGGTCGACTTAATTTTGAAAGAAAATGACAAGAACAAAGCGAATATTCAAATTTACACTGATCAGACCTGGATGTCGCCAGGGAAAATATAAAAAGTGGGACAGTAGAATGGGGGCAAGACTTTAATGACAGGCCAAAAATGACAGATTTCTTGTGTTACCTGTGAGGATCTGAAGATTGTGTGAGCCACTGTTCACCCTGAAGGAGCATCCGGTTTCAGACACAGTAACTGGTGGCAGCAGCTTGACAGAAAGCCCATAGAAAAAGGCCTGACAATAGGCTCTGAGCCACTCAATATAGTGGTCTGTCTGAGGCCCCGCTTCTCCAAATGATCCTACCAAAAACATATTGTGTAAGATTAATGCCAAGCATCATTGTTGTACTTGGGAGTCCTCAGACAACATAGTGGACATGATAAATATATATATATTTTAATGTCTTGCTCATTAAGGTCTGGTTTACAGTAGTTTTACACAGAACTGAGGATAACATAAACTTGAGGCACACTGGAGAGTTACACTCACCAATGGTTTGGATGTAAATAGTATTGCAGGTTGCATTAGGGGTCTTGCGATAAGGATCTTGATAGAAGCTCTCAAAGTCTTGGGGCTCCTCAGGATGAGCGAGGATCCAGTCTGATTGAGAATGTACAGTGATGGGCTGGAAAAGGGAACCTGGTTTCCCTGGATACAATCCTTCTTCCAGAAGACGCCTTTCTTCTTCTGTGTATTTACTGTAAATTTTAGCCACATCCTTTGAATTAGAGACCAATGCTGTGTGGAGCCTCTCTGGCGAGTGCTGGATCACTTCCATCTGCAGCAAAGGTATACGTCACGAACATCATGAAATCAAGGTGAACTTTGAAACAACATATTTTTTCTCTCCTTTAAATTGTAAATAAAAATAGAATGCAAAAAAAACAATTTGTTGAATTGAAAAGTAAAAACAAAACAAAACAAAATTCTATAAAATTTATCATATCAAACTGTATCTCACTGACAGGATTTCAGAGACCAAACAGCTTCATTTGATCAGTGCTTCTTTTTTGATGTTGCTGTTTGTATCATAACTCATCAGTGTTTCAGTGGATGACAGCTCCAGCATAAAAGCAGGCCAGATCAGAACCCACACTCTTTTACTATAAGTAATGCTGTTGTTTTACACACTGACTGTGGATTATTTGCTGAAAAAAGCAAGATCTTCCCTTTTTTTGAGTTTTGGTATCATGGATAAATTTCAACTACAGAAACGAATCTGTTTTAATTCAGTGCCTAAGGGCCCAGAGACCTCCATTTCCAGCCGTCCCACTTGCAACCTAAGACCTTTTTTTTTTTTTTTTTCAGATTTACTACTTGTATCATAAATGTTATGTATTATATGAAATCAAATCATTGGCAACTATGGCATATTATTCTTAAATTGTTTGCCTAACCCTCAGCAGTCTTAGACAGCCGTCTCACTTAAATTTGTGAGATAGCATGTCGCCTCCTGTTCCTTTAACACACAGTCATATTATTGACTTCTTAAATAATTAAAGATTTTCCATCTAACTTTTCAAGTTTTCATACACCATTTTATTTTTAATTAAACATTATTCTAAAATGGTCTGCTAACATTAAATTCTATTTTGAATTGTAATTCACAGTCTTTCCCATCATTTTTGAGGACGTTTCCATTTCTTTTATGTCATGTGTTGTTCATCAGCACAGTATCAGACAAATATATCATCATAAATGTTGTACCTGAGAAAACATATCTAACTGGAAGTTAGAAGGGGGCATGTTTTCAACAACGCTAAAGTCTGGGAACCGATTAGGCCACTTGCGCAGTTTTAAAAAGGTTTTCACTTTCTAAACCGACCGGATTTCACAGACCCAACAGCTTTCTTTAGCATACTTGCTTGTATCGTTACTCGACCTTTTTATGTTATCAGTAGGGGGCAGCTTCAGAGTGCAGAAAGGCTAGATGATAGCTCAGCCCCCCCCCGCATACAGAATAAGTACTTATTCCAAAACAGCAAAAACATTATAAATATAACAACCACTCAGCTGCAGGAAGGTACTCTTGATTTAGTTTGATAGTAAGTTGCTCCACTTTCACTTTTGTGTAAAACATAAACATCTGACTTCGCCAACCAGCAAAAGCTCGTGTTTTGTAAATACATACAAATAAAAAATATACGTGTGACTATTTAAAACGACGATAAACAGTTTGCTCACCATTATGTAGATACCGGAAGTCCTACCTGGTGACGTCTGGTAAACAGAGGGGCGGAGCTTTAAAGCAAAGACAAGCTTGCTGTTACGATTCACAAAATCGTTTCTTCGTGGCAAATAACTTGTATCAGACAAACTTTGAATATTTTTCCTCTGTGATCAGTCTTGTTAGCTTCTTTAATCCGATTGCTGTCAAGTGTAGGCAACAACTCAAACAAGATTATCAGCAAGTGGGCGGAATACGAAAGCGGAAGAAGTTCTTGTTAGCTCTGCTAAACCAGTTAGCTTGATAAGCGGCTGTTCGAACGTCAGCAGCTAACAGGCTAGTTTGCTCCTTCTAGCTGTCATGCCTGGAGTTTCTCGAGATTACACTGCGTGAACGAGAATACTCAGCTTGTCGTTTGTGATTTTTCAGACGCCTCGTTACGATTTGTTCTCCCGCCGGGACGTTGACGGAAACATTATTTTTGGAGCAGTGACAAGACTGAAGTAATCCACAGCAGAGGTTGGAGCTGTACTGCGACGAGCTGTGCCTCAGCCGGCTGGAAATAGCTCACACAACGCCGGGCTCATCCATAGATGAGGGGGAGCTTGCCATACTGAGTTTCTGCGAAATGGTCTGAGAGCTGAGCTACTGCCAAAGCTTTTAAAGAAGACATCTCTGCTTGATTTGGAAGAATTGTCACCCGTTTCCTTGCCCCTAAAATCTTCCGTGAAGATTTCAAAGATGCTGACTGAAAACAGGTAACGAGTGGGACCTTTTTCAGTGTCATCGTTGCATACCAGATTTCACTGAGCTGTCGTATCGCTGCAACACAATATTTCGGCTTAATCGCATATGAAAATGCTAGATAGATTTCTAGACTCAGAGTAACAGTTTAGTGTTGTAGGGTCTCTGTATAACATGGTAAAAGTATGTTAATTAGTCTGCTCCATTATGCGATTGCCACAAGTCTGATCATGTAACTGCTGGAGTGTATGCGTCTATTTATAGTTCCTCTTCATGTTCTCTCTTCCTGATATTCTTGCCTCTCTCCAACCAATCTCTCTCCCCCTCCCTGCATCGCTTCTGTCATACCATATCTCCATTCCTTTCATTTCTGGTTTGCACAGGAAACGACACCGTAGCTGTGACAGTGAGGAAGACCAGCAGCTGAGACCTCAGGCCAAGAGGTCAGAAAAGGGTCCTTGTCTGCTTGTGTCAGATCTGGACTCTGAGGTGAGCCCTACGTGATCATTATGCTCATCTGTAATCTCTCATGGCAACATGAGTTTGTTCAGTTTTCAAGTTGAATGAGTGAGATGTCTTTTGTCTTTCTTTGAGTGGACAGTATAAATGATGGAGTAAGTACATATAATGTGCATATGACTGCTATGGGCTGGCAGTGCATCACTCTCAGGGAAAGATGAGAATGTTTTATTTACAGCTTCTGCATCCATCTGTGAAACCTTTCTCTGCTCTGTATTTGCAGTCTTCCAGCAGCGACAGCAGTAACGGGATCAGTAGTCCAGTGAGAGCAATAGAGGCCAGCACTAGACCATGCATACATAGCCAGAGCAATCGCACCCACCCAAAGCCTGAAGACTCTGCCAGCTCCTTGCAGCACGGTCTCCATGGCGACGGGCGAAGCGACTCCTATGACTACATCAACAGAGTCCTGAGGGAGGCACACTTCAGCAGTCTGCAAACCAGAGGGCGTCCAGGCTCAACATGACCGTGAACTGTGAGCCCTCTCCTGATCGTTTTGTCTGTCATCCATCAGCGCCGATTCTACCGGCGTGATCACTTCTCCCTGAAAGCCTCAAGGCACACCATCAGGGTCAGGTGTAAGGGGGATGATGATGTGTGGGGAGGTTTACAGATTTGCCACTACGGCTCATCCCCACCTCAGTGTGTACCATTTGTTGAGACCATAAGCACATCCGCCTTTCCATGGCCCAGCCACTGTGGTTTTTCTGTGCAGTATTGATGTGTGTGGGTGTGCGTGCACGCACTCTGTGCACTTTATTAAGAGGTATCATTCTCTTTAAATGCGTGCTTTGATGTGTGGACATTTTCATTGGTGCTAATGACAGAAAAGTGTGATGATGATCCAAAGTGCTTGCAGAGTTAAATAAAGTTAAGCACTTTACTCAATAATTCCTTGTGGACTGCGGCAGTCAATCGCATTTTTTTATCTGAAAAGTGGGAGCTGTTGTGAGGCCCTTCAAAAAAGCTAATTCACTTCTAATGAGTATTGATCCAATCCCTTGTTTGTTATTCTCTAACCAAAGTTAAATGAGTAACTCTTACTACTTTGCAGTTATTTTCCCTATTTAAATTGATTTTTTTTTTTTTTTAAGTATAGGATATGTTGCACCAGCGGGTTCAGTATAATGGAGCACAGATTGGTCATGAACCTTGTCTCAAGATCGAACCTTAGATTTGACTTATTACAGACCTGTGGGCAGGTTGTGGCGACTGCAGCTCAGGCAGCAGCATGTACAGCACAATATCGCCAACAAGCCCTCAGAAAGGCTCTAAATTACTCCAGCTCCAGGTGTTGATACGTATTTTACATTTTACACATTGTGTATCAGTGTGTCATAAGCCTGTCAGCCATACTTGTTTATGGATGGTTTAGTATGACCAGTACACTGTGTTGCAAATAAATCGGGATTTGAAAGTACTTCATGTTATGCAATCTTCCAAATCATTTGGCTTTTAGATAAATGTTGCACTCCATAACACATTATATACTAGTACAATACCTTAAGACTTTAGAAGTAGTGAGTGCTGTAACAAAAATACAGCATGTTTTATTGTATTTGAGCAGATTCAACACCATGGCTTATGCTCTCTGAAACAAAGTACAGCACTGGTGTTTATCGTATTAGTGTTTAGGCATGAACTCAAACTACACTTTATGGTAGTAAACACTACAGTATAGTAGGTGACTTAACTGCTGGAGTAGTGAGCAGTATACTTTCATGACAAGTTACATGAAGCTGGAGATGTTTTATTAAACATTACCAGCCATTAATTATCCACACAGAATCTCAATTAATTCCTCTTTATCTGCCACAGTTTTGAATCATGCACTCTAATCTCTCACGAGTACGTCAGTTCACATCACACATAATAAATAATCTGTAAATTAACAGAAATCACAACGACATAATAACTTAGTACCAAAACATGGAAGACGACTCTGACTTGTATGTTTAAGTTAATGAAGGAACTGTAGTGCAAATTACAAACAGAGGGATTCTCCCTCAGAGGTTGAGGCTGTGTTGCAGAGGTGCAAGTTGAAAAAAGGAATCCTGAGATAAAGAAACCATCAGTACTGCCTCACAAAGCCAAAACACAGTAACCACAAAAAGCACACTTCCATTTTTCTTATTTTTTTGCCCTTATCTCTTACTTCATGGGTTTGCAGACAGATGATAGACCAGCAGCATCTGTGAGATGGGCCTTGCTTAACAGAAAAACAGAAGCTACTTGTCTAGTTCTGAAATTCATGCGACTTTGTGGGTAAATTTTTCTTGACCCCCTTTACTTAATACCAGTACTACAAATCTCTTACAGGCATTGAATAGTAATTGATTAGTAATAAATCAGCCTTAAATGTGCAATCTGCAACCTTAGAAGAACACTTTGTCGCTTTAAAGCTGAAGAATCTCAGTTCAAAAGGTAAAAGTTAAACCCAAGTTAAAGCAGCTCTCAGACCTGCATGTTAGGGGGGAAATGTATCCAGCTGTCCCCAAACAGAAAATAAAACTGGGACTACAGCACAAACTGGGAATGTCTGTGCTCTCTGGTAAGAACACTAGTCTACAGTATCTTCCAGTACCAAACAGTTATTTGCTGCTCTATTTCTGTTGAAAATGTTGCATAACAGTTTTGCATTTTCTCAGTTTCACCACTTGTGCACTTACTGTTCTCAGACTTTGCAAGGCAGCTTAATATCCTCTGATTCTAAACAACCACATTTGTTATTAAATACTTTTGAGAAACAAGACCTCAGGCAAAAACCAAACTCACAGACTCATTCTTGGCATAACAGATCTGGGCACATCATTCTGACCGTTGATTGCACTCAAATGTAGTTTCAAATTACTACACAAATCCTAAAAGTCTCTGGCTTTTGGCCCAGTTTGCTGCTAAGTAACTTCTGAAGAGGCACACAGATTTTTTTTTTTTTTTTTTACAAATAGAAAAAAAAAAAAAACTAAATAAAAAATGCTATCTAGAGACTCAACCAAACTAGTTAGATCTTAGTTTGTAAAATAAAATACTCTTTTTGGAAGGATAAACATGATGACATCATTGTTTTAAGTATAATAGTTTCAGCTTTGAAAAAAAAGTGACCGACGATCAAAAGTTAAGAAATGAGAAAGCTGATACTGATTGGCTTCTATGAGAGTCAATAAGACTGCACCCAGAGGAGGGTTCCTCACCAGATTTATCGCAAATCATAGATGGGTTCACTGGACAGTCAGAAAAATTCACTGTTTCTGTCTCACTTATACTGCTGTCTGTTTTGTCCAATTCCACATGGGACGTTTCCTTTTCACAAACAGACCTTCCCTTGGTCACCAGTTCCATCCCGCTAAATAGAGCCAGTCTGTTTGAATGGGCCGGCGTACTCTGGGTTTCAGCTGAAGGAAGAGTGCTCCTGTCTCTGATAAGCTCTGGACCTTCAGATAGTTTTATTTCTGAGCTTGTGACTGACTGTACCTGGTTTTTTACAGGCTCTTGCAGAATTGAGGCAAGTTTCTCCTCCTCGCCATCATTTATAAGCTCCTTTGTTGAACATCTCTGCGTCAGGTCCAGACTCGAGGGGGTTGATGGGCAATTTCGTTTATGAGGGACATTGGCAGATGTAATGTCAGGCTGATTTAGTTTGAGGTCACTGCTTTTAGCCAAATATGTTGGTAGCAAACCATCAGAGTGTGCAGACCCGTGGAGCTGATTAGCTGGTGCCTCATGGCTGCAGTTAACAGCATCCTGCTTAGCAGCATGTAGAGATCCACCCATAAGAGCCTCAAACTGTCGTAGTATCTGGTAGAAGGAGATAAGTGCAAAAATTAATCTAACTTTAAGCAGTTTTGGCCTATCACTACTCACAGTGTGTGGCTCTCTTTCTGTGTCTCCTACCTTGGTCGCTTTGTTTGCAACAGGTCCTGAAGGCCCCTCGCTCAGCTGGCGAAGTCTTCGCTGAGTAACCCCAAACATTTGCTCCAGAGAGAGCAAGTCAGAGGTCATGAGGCACGCGATAGCACACAGAGCCCGCTGCAGGATTCAAGACACACAACATTACACCTGGGATAATTCATAATATCATACAGAAAGCTCAACAGAGAGGCATTACTGTTACCATCTTAACAGTGTATGAGGGATCTTGTAGCTTGCTTGAAAGTAACTCCACCACAACCTCACAGTTAAGAATGAAACACCTGACAAATTAAGTGAGACAGAAATGAGGCCACAAACTATAAAGTACAAACACAATTGAGCCACTTCAAATTAAGGGAAAATGAACTGACTCTTTGATGAAGTGTTGGCTCTCCTCTCTACTCAGGAACACTTTTGAACCTTCTGTCAGTCTGTTGATGAGTGCCATCTCCTGGCCACAGTCGCCCAACTGCAAGGCTTCTACCCTGGAAACCACACAATGGATGCACAATATTAGATGAACTGCAATAATATGGACTGCAAGCAGAACATTCAGGAATAAATCTGCAACAATGAGTAGAAAACAGATGGTCAAAGAATTTAACTTTGCTACTGACCGGTCCGACAAGTCCCCGCTGCTCTCTCTGCTGGCTCCCGACTGACTCCCTGTACCAGCTGACTTGCTGTCCATAGACGTCCTGCTATTGGCAGCAATGTCCTGAGAAGAGTTGTGAGAGGAGCTGTTGCCACTATCGGTCTCTTCCCAGCCTCCTCCTGCCTGCCCTGGGCACCGTCGGGTCACTGTTATGGTGAAAACGCACTACAAACATTAGGTGTCATTTGAAAAAGGCTTTATATTAACAACATCTATTTGCTTCTTTTAACTTATAAATGAACAAAAATGTAAATAAATTGCACCACATTTGCTTTCAGCTACATGTCTAAGACTCAGTCCTTCAATCTAGAATCTCACATTGCCATCACATCAATTATGTCCGACCTTTTGGTCTGCTAGCAGGTAGGTTATAGGCACACGCTGGCACAGCCACCTCTATGGGTGCGGATGGCGCCACTACTGCACGATAATGGTTGTCATGGAGACGAATGCCCTGGTGCTCAGTTGGGGGAAGGACAGCGCTGGCCACTACCTCAGCAGCTTTTTGGATCTTATCCAGCAGCGAGTCGCTGGCTGCTGAAAGGCACAGGTGAAGAAGTTTACACCCAGAATAACTGGACTTGTGTCTGTTGTTCAGCATCGGTCACTCACCTGTTCCTTGTTTCCCTGGATTATATCCAAAACCCTGCAATCCTGAACGGTGGGAAGTTGCTGATCCCATGCCTGAACAAGAGGAATTAAGTCCATTATACTGGTGTTAAAATATAGACTGATGATGTCATTTGGACTTGCTGACAAAACAGTTTGACAATATTTTAATGATGGCCCCTGAATGTATCCATCATAAATGAGTTGTCTACTATCACTCACCCATTGTTGCAGGGACTATGCTGTGTGGAGGGATGCTACCTTTGGTGGAAATCGCATCTGTGAAAAGTAGTCGAGCCACTTCCTGTAAATGAAAAGTAAGAAAAAAATCTGAAATTTAATTTACTTTTTAATATTTAGACTGTAAATCACTTTCACCCCATGTCTTACTTGGGCTGTATTCCTCACTTTCTGGTACAGAGCTGTGCCATGAATGGGATCAGGGGGGCCACTGTAAACTTGAGAGAACAAAATATCCCGAAGCAAACAACAGCAATATTCAACTTATTATTAAGCCACAGAAAAATAAGAGTTACGTGGAGCTGGAAGCAGAGTTTCTAACCTGATGCTTGCTGGATGAAGGTGGAGTTCCGTCTGAGTTCGGTGAGGAAGTGATTTGATCCATGACCACAGAGATGGACAAAGATCTTCAGCACCTGACAAACCAGAGGTAAGAACAAAAACCGAGTTACTCGCAGACAAGAATGAAGGCTTAAATGTGTTGGTGCCTTACAGACACTAAAAAGCCCATAGGCTGCTCTTACCTTAAGTTTAACATGACATGACTCCACTTGCAGCCTCTCCAAAAGGTATTCCAATAAACACTGACCACAACCCAATGACTCATGGGAGATTTCTATAGGGTCATGATGGTTAAAGGTATTATACTTCATTATGCAACTAAATTAGTCAATATTTCTGAAAATTTCTGCCAACTTAGCCAACCAGTAACATGCTAAGAATTTCTTTTACCAATTGGCATTTACAATGTTCAAGCCCTGAAGATCCATAGAGACCTCTTACTTTTTATAGCTATTAACCACATTTTAAGTTGTATAGCTCATACAATGTTGACAGCCTTCAGATGATGCAGAGGGCAGCAGGACAGTACGTTTGAAAAGGATACTTCCAATTTCCTGGAAAAGGTACCCAGGACAGGGGTTTTCATCATCTGCTGTAGCCTTCATCAGAGTGGGAACCTTGAATTGATGGAAGACATTATGGACAGCCTGTATTCACCACCCTTCTGCAAGTCTCATTACTCATCAGAGCTACATGACCAACAAAACAAGTTTGACAAATAATGAAATAATATCAGGGGACAACTGGACTTTTTAATCAAATTGGGGGAAAAAAAACAAACTACAACGACCATTTAAACATTAAGGCTTTTATCCATGTTGTTAGCGTTACGCTAGCAGGATAGAATAGCAAGCTGTGGTTCGCTAAGCTTGACAGTTTAGAAAAGAAACGTTAAAATTACGTCGTTCTTGTCATATTTCTCTTGGTTGTTAGTTGATTGATCATGAAGCAATGACTGTTAACTTCACTTACTTTCTGAAGAAAAGCTAATCGTTCCATAAATGTTGCCATGATTTTGCAGTCCTTGCTGCGGGTTACTCATCTTACTGCTAAGGCTAACAAGAGAAGGCGGAGCATAATGTGACAGCTAGCCAATCCGAACACTTAAGGGAGTATCCTCTAAAGTCTATTGGAGTTCTCGCAGTTTTTTAACGCTAGAAAATAGCGAATCATAGTCACAAAAAATTGATTGACAGATTGACAAGCGAATCATTCTTCGTAATATTATACCGGATGCTGTCTTCGTGTCAGGGTCATCAACATGGCGCTGTCTATGGTTTATGTGATTGCTCCCACTTCTTGGTGTTATACATTTATCGCCTAAAGGTGTTTTGGGTTTCTTAATACATTTAACCAACTAGTCTGCAGAGTTAGAGTTTGAATTATTGTTTCCTTTCTATTGTTGATTCTAAAATCCTAAACAAATCTGTTAATGTTGAGGCAGCACCATGTCTGGAACAAATGTGTGGAGTCGCAGCCGGGAGAAAATGAGACTTTTCCCCGAAATCTTTGCACAGTGTGCGAATGAGGTAAGCACCGGCAAAAGGGAAGATGACGGTGTGGACACCCTTCCACAGTATTGATAGTTAATTGTTATTCACTTATCATTTTTATTTATTGGTAAACAGCTTCTGCGCTCACATGTTTTGTTGCATGACAACTTTAAGATGAAATTCATGGGACAGACATTTTTTTCTTTACAATAAGTCCATTAAGAGCCGTTTGCTCCAGATATACCAAAGTGAGCCCAAGTTATAATGCTGCCACCACCATTCAAAGGGGAAGATTGGGCTTTATTAGATCTCTTACCTTTTTACCTTGTTTTTCTTAATTCTTTGTAAACTTAGGTTAATCAGAGTTATACCACCAATCAAATATTTAGAATTATCAGGGATAAATTGGAAGAGTAAGGAAGTTGTGGGAGAGGGTTTGGCATTCCTTTATGTCAGTATTAATCATTAAATGAGCCATTAATCGCTCATATTTTTATTTTTTCTATTGCTACAAACATACTTACCTCCAGGTTGAAAAGAAATATAAGGATTTTTCTATCCAATAAAAATGGTTGAAACATTGTGTTTAATGAAAGAAAGTGGTTCAGATTGTGTTACCGCAATTGTCTATCCATTCACTGATCCAGGCAGCAGTGTATGGAAAATGTGTAGCAGCTACAACATCAGGCAGTCAGGAGCTGAAGAAGGACCTGTGTGCCAAAGAGTTTGAAGTACTGAAGACTTGCTTCACAAATGCAGTGAGAAATAAAGTCAATGCTTCTTGCACTGATTTTTAATGGGGATACTTGTGGTTTATGGTAACTTAATGTGATGTTTTACAGGCCAAGAAAAGAGCCAAATGAAGAGCAACCATCTTGATTTTGTTGGAGCACCGAGTTCAATGGACCAACCGCAAATCTTGACATGACATAAAGGAAATGTCATGTAATGCTTGAAGAAACATCTTCTGGTTGGAACTGATAAACCCTGATGTCCTGCTGCTATCTTCTACTAATACTGTACAATTCTGTAATATAGAGGGAAAAAAAACAGTTAAAAAAAAGGGAAAAAGTCATGTTTATTGCAAATAAAAAACAGTCAACGTTGTAGTAGATTTTATTTATTCTTATCGGCAAGATGTACAGAAAAACATTGCACATAGAAAAATACTTTTGTACAAAGCAAAGGTCCAAGATGTTAAGCTGGTAACTGATGTAGTTGAAGAATTTGGCTACCAAGAAACACCACATAACATATCAAGTTTTCCCTCCATCATCCTCATTCTACCACCAATACTGACTAAAATACGGGCGGTTTTGGAAAACAACAAGACCACAAAAGTTCTGCAGCATAAGGATTGAAAGGCACTTAAACTGACGAGAGAGACTGAAACTGGAATGACTATTATAGCCATTAAATCAGAGAAGCTGCTTCAATGTCCAGTTTATCAAACACTAAGGCTACATCATTTACCTCTTAGCTCCAGCATGAAGTTTAATTCAGTTATCTTTAACTGAAGTTAGGATTAAATGACTGATCGAGGCACATTCACCCACATTACATTTGATATGTTATCAGTTTAGATTCTAATAAAGCCCAGATCACATATAGATTCACAATATCTACATCAGAGTAACAAACACAAACTTAACAGAAAACCAAAAGATGATAAATCATATTCAAGAGGGGCAGACTACAAAAGCTGCTCAATGAAATATTGAAATGACACACACAAAAACATAAAACACAGTATTTGCCCAGTCAATAAATCCCATAGACATAATTTGCATAGATATATTTACATTTGACCAGTGACCTCTTTATAACTCTCTCCTCTAATGACAAAAATAAGTTAATATTTACATACACTCTTTATCTTTACTAAAGACTTTGGATTATTTTCAGAGTGCAGAGTCTCAACAAACAAGAAAATGTTTTGGTCCGTAACATTTCAGAAGGCAAGAAAGAATATAAGGCAGCCAAATAAATCATGGTCCACAGTAAAGGAGTTCTGCGTGTGTACAGTATGTGCTGTCAGGCCACTGAACACGAGTGTGTGTCTGAAGTGTGTTATTCTGCCCCATCATCTTCTGAGGCCTGTTTAATCTGCCGTGAGTGCACCATTGCCCCAGCCAGCAGCTGCTGCTCCAGGGCAGCGTGCAAGTCCGAGCCCCCCAGTTCTAGCAGGGGCTCCAGCCCAGGAACTCCCCTGGAAACTTCTGAATCCTCCAGAGGAGCTGCAGCCTCTCTGGGTCCCAGTGCTCTACGCCTCCGCCTCAGATCCAGGTCTCCCTGGTCCCTCACCTTCTCATGGGAGCCCTGCAGGCGAGACGAGGCTTTGATGGCGTTGTCTACCGCTCCTTCTCTGGAGTCTGCCTGAACCGCAGCGTTTTCTTTGAGGTCCCTACCTCCTTTCTTCAAAGCTTCACCAGCTCCTTCCTCACCCCTGTGTGCAGCTTTTTCAGCGGATTTGGCTTCTATGACTCGCTGCTGCTGGGCAAGCCTCTCCTGAGCCTCCTCCACCTGCTGCTCTTTCTTCACTCTCTCAACTATTTCATTTTCTGCTTTCTGCAGCTCCTGCTGGACTCTCCCCTGAGCAGCTTTCTCCTGTGCAAGTTTCTCCTCTAGCGCCTGTTCTCTGGCCCGCTTCTCCCTTGCTTCCCTTTCCAGTCGTTCTTTTTCCACCCTTTCTTGAACTTCTTTTTCTATTCTTTCCTTCTCAGCTCTCTCCTTCTCTAATTGCTGTTGTATTGCAAGTTTCTCCTGTCTATCCTTTTCCAACTGCTCTTTTTCCAGTCTTGCCTGCACTTCGTTCTCTATCTTTTCTTTGTCAAGTCTTTCCTTCTCTAGCTCCTTTTCTTTTGCCAATGTTTCCTTTATAATCCTCTCAAGCTCTTTTTCCTCCAATTTTGCCTTCATCTCTTTCTCCAGCCTTTCTTTTTGAAGATTTTCCAATGTCTCCTTTTCTTTATCAAGGCTTCTTTCTTCATCTTTCAGGTTTGCTGCCTGATCATTTTGAACATCAAGCTGATGGTCATCAGATCCTTTTTTTCCCAGTGGCACACCCCTCGCACCCAGCTCACTTTGCTTACGGGAGTCTCCCACAAGTGCAGCTTTGTCATCCTCCTTGTAAGCTGCTGGAACAGCTACTTTAGCAGCCCCGACTTGGGCGCCAGTATCACCAGCAGGTGCTTCGCCTCCTCCAGGCTGTTGAGCTCCAGCTACCTTCTGGTCTGATGCCAAGCCAGACTCCTTGAGTTTCGCTGCTCCACCTTCCATCACCTCCAAATGTGCCTGGGGGTTTCCTTTCTCCATCTCACCATCACCAGCAGCTCCTTTAAGTTAGAAAAAAAAGTAACACGTCCTTTGTGAACACTATATGCTCAATTATTAGCTACTCTGTTATTTTATGTACATTTTCCTATTTAAATTTGAATTTGACTTCTTTTTTAAATTAAGTTATTAGGTAATTGTAATAAGGGAGACAATGGTGATGATATGCATTTGTGCACTGCATCCCTTTTAGGTAGCATTATTTATTAAGGTAGAAAATGGACAAGTCTCTTAAAATAAACAAGTGAAATGTGACCACTAAATGATCAAATGTTATATAAGGTAAAATCAAAAGTTTGGTCTAAAGGTGCCATGACATCAAATTTCACTTTTCTGGGGTTTTGGGGGTATAATATGACCTGTTGTGCACTGATGAGGCCATGTGAATGTCCAGAAGTGAGAATCAAGACATCAAGTCAGCTTTGTCTCTTTGTTCAGAAACGGTTGAATCAGACAGCAGCTTATCATTCTACGTAGTTCTGTCATTCTACGTAACTCATTTGCTCCAATAAGAGCACACTATCAAGTAAACAGCCCCCCCCCCCCCCCCCTGTCTGGTGGTTCAACTGCTAGTGGGAGAGTGACTGCTAAGCAGTCAGGTCTGGGTTGACAAACAAATTGATTTAAAAGAAAACCTCTGCAGCAACACTGAGGGAGGCGACCACAACCTTGTTATTACCTGTAAGTTTATTTTCTAGTTGCTGTCTTGTCTGATCAACATAGCTCACTGTTTGAAGTGCACATGTTGCTAGCAGTTAGCCTTTGTTAACTCTGATTGCTAGGGCAGCTTGACCTAGTTTCTCTAAATAAGGTTATAGACAAATAAGGTTTAGCCAATCAAAATGAAGCCCACTTGGTCTCCGGGTGAAGCTCCATATCAGTACCGGACCAAACTGTGTTGCTGCGGAAGTGAGGTCTGGCATTTCAAAACAATACCCTGCTGTAAAAAATGGCGTTTTTTTCTTTGAAGATTTGACATATGCAGCAATGCCAACAACATGAACTAGCTTTTACTACTGTCATCACTCCTTTAAAAAAACAAAACAACAACAAAAAACAAGAACAAAAACTTACAAGAAAAAGTTAAATGAGCTACCAGCAGGACCTTTTCAAGTTAAACATGAGCTACACCTGTTACTAGCGTAACATACTTTCATCAAGCAGTGGAACAAGGGTTGGTCACTGTCATTTTGCTAGCAAACGCTTCATCACATGTAAACAACATGTAAACAAGCATGATGCAAAAATTTTGTTGAGCAACACTTTGAACCAGTCACTGTAATTGTGCTTTTTCAAATGTTCAAAAAGACGTCTACACCTGTTGACAGGTGTTTTGGTCCACTGTTCATGGGAAAGGTGCTCTAATTGGTCTGGGGTAGTTTTGTTTATTTGTTTTTTATTATTATTATTATTTCCAACCACAATTTACAAGCAATACCTTACTTCACTAAATTAAAATTGTGTAAATTTTTAATTATTATTAGTTTCTTTAGTTTCTTTTTATTTAAAAAATTATTGTGAACTTAGTCTTTTCTTTGATTGGAGGGTATGAATAATTTTGAGGACGATTGTATCCTTCTAAAGCCAGATGTTTGTAGTAAGGAAAGACAACTTATGCTTATTATTGAAAAGCATCTAGATGCTGCTTCAAAGAAAGTAGATCAAGAAAGTGATGGATGGAAGGAAGTCACGGCAAAGAAGTGCAGCTGTGTAGATCACACAATAATCTTGATCCAAAGGCCTAAACTATTGTCATTTTATGATACTCATTTTTAAAATATCTGAGAGCATTGTACGTGTTTGACAAGCGCGTTAATGAGGAACATAATCTGCCCAATAACTCCCCAAGTATACGCACCAGCAGGTTGTTTCTGGTGGATTTCCTTGTGTTGTTCTTCTATGACAGCCAATAATTTTTCCTGCTGGTCAAGAAGTCTCTTTTGTTGCTCTTGCTGCTCTTTGATCACCTGCAGCAGCACGGCGTGGTCGAGCTGGCCCTCTGCATGAAGTCAAGAACATTTAATTAAAGCCACTGAAATAAATGACCTGTACAGAGGACAATGTAGTGGTGAGGAGGGTTCTGGGTGAGAAGTGAAAGAAAACAAGCAATAAACACACATCTCTACACAGTAGCCATTAAAATGAATAGGAACAGGCAGTTGTGAGCATATACAAACTATATTAGGAAATAAAATGAAAAGGGCATTTTTACACCGGCAAATAATTAAGAAATAAAGAAATTAGTAATATGAATATATTCTTGCATGAACAGGAATTTATTTAAAAAAAAAAAAAAAAAAGATGGGCTGCTGTGTGAGATATTGGATTTTTTTTTTAGAAAGCAATTGTGATAAAGAGCAGAAAAGCAAGATGGAATTCATACCTGCAACCAGCTTTTTTATCACTGTGATTCGAGTCCAGCAGACAGAGAGGAAAAATAAAGGGGAAAAGATGGAGAAGGAGACAGAGAGGGCAAAAGTAAACAACAGAATATGGAAATCAACAAGCCAAATAAGCCAAACAAGACTGCTTAGAGCATCAGAAGTCAGGAAGTAAAGAAAGACTTTTAATCTGTGTTTTACATCTTTTTAAAAAAGGCATAATAAGCAAGAAGAGATCACTGAGATGAGATAACAAAAGACAAAACAAGCAAAGTGAGATGAAGGAAAGAAGTAGCCCGAAAAGCTTCCAGCAGACCATTATCACACAATTTCAAGCCTTTTTTAAAACAGCCATAGTAAGCCCAATTAATAATAAAAAAGCTTTTTAATAAATATCGACACTGGCTATTGAAATAGGATTAGGCTTTTCTACCAAAAATTATGCAATCATTTCAACAACTACTTTGAATTGTTGTATGCAAATTCCTACACAGTAATCCTTTTACAGTTTGCAGGAAGGAGGGAAATGCAGAGCAATATTTCTGCTAAAGCATGCTAAACAGAAAATCTGTTTGCTGGTATGAAATATGAATGAAGGTTGAAGTTTAACAAAAATGATTTCAAACAAAACTATAAGGTATCTGCTCATTTTTAAACATGATATGATAACATTTTCCACAGCATGTCACAAGATCTTATAGCTACCACATCAGGGATTTTAAACTTTTTAATAATCGATTGAAATGATCCACTTACCGTCCATTTTCTCATCTGCTGCATCTTTGCTGTCTGGAGCTGGAACCTCGACAGCCACAGGATGACGCTCTCCTTCGGGAAGTGGAGCTGAAAAATCACCAGATATCACTAGCTTAATGTTGCACTTTTCCAAAGGACCGCAACATCGACACTGTTGCTTTAAAAAAAGTTTTGAATGTTTACCTTTTCCCGCAGCATCCAGAGGTTTGCCCACTTTATCAATTTGTGCTACCACGGCCTGATTGGCCACTATTGCTGCATTCCCTGCAAGAGGATCTTTAACAGGATTGAGCTTCTCCACATCTTTCAATGGAGCTTCGTCCTGATTTTTGCTTTCCTCTGCAGCAGGCTTCCCCAGCACCTCATTGGGTAACCCCTTTTCTCCTTGGTCTGCTTCGTCCTCTCTTAGAACAGCTTCTGCATGTTTCTCTTCCTCCTTGTCATCTTTTCTGTCATCTACATTCAGAGCAGGACCTTGCTCCTCAGCTATTTTGGGCTCTTCCTGGACACCTCCTGCAGGAGGGATGGCCTGCTTCTTGTCCTCCTCCAGCTCTGCCCTGTTCTTTCTTGAGTCTACTTTGACTTCATCATGAGGTACAGGTGGTTCATGACGATGGGCCTCTCCCTCTGGCACTGCGACACCTGGATGACCAGACAACACCGATTAGACACAGCTCACTATGCCTTTATTGTTCCAGTTTTTGATTTAAGTTCCTTACCGGCATCAGGACGATCCAACTGCACCACTTCATCCTTCTTTCTTTCAGGTATTTCAACTGGTCCTTTGATCTGGGGAGGCTCAGCCTGCTCCCCCACTGCAGGCTGCACCACATCCACAGGTTGAGGATTTGGCTTTTGTACCTCCACTGGGTCCTTGACTGGAGATTTTTCTGCAAATCAACAAAACAGGAACTAATTTGCTGATATGGGTCCTTTTTTTTATGAGTGACAAATAAATTGGTAAATCTTTTAATGAAACATTACTAGAATATTTTTTCACTGATGTTAAGTACTGTTGCTGATTAATATTTTTTCCTTTATTTCAGTGACAGTCAAAAAGACATGACACATTTTGACACCTAAACTACCAATATGTAATTGTTCTGCCTCATTTCTTACCTAATAACTTTCTTTTCTTGTGTGGGGAAAGTGGCATTACTTTACATTGGTTTTGCATGATATTCATTGTTGGCCCTGAAATGTACAATGTTCCTTCACACATTAACTGCTTGCATTAAAAGAAATGGAACATTTAACTAAACTGCACACTGATTGGCTTGGCTTTTTTTCAGACTTTTGATTTCTGGTGGAAAAGATCCACAAGGTGGCAGCAGATGCATTCAGTGGCAGGACTGTCATGGCTGGTCTTTCAATTAAATAGAGGAGGAAGGAAGATAAATTAAAACTGAAATAGAAGAGCAGGAAACAGGTGCAGAGTTTGGCCCATATGGGCTTCATCTGGAGCAATGATGGGAGGAAAAAAATACAGAAGAAATAAAGCTGGAAGCAGAGTTTCCTAATGTCAGTGTACAGGATAAAATAAAAAAGAAACCTTGATTTTAATAAGAGGAAATGACAGGAAAAGCGGAAGATAACCTGTCAGGATTCCCTCCATACTTTTTTTGTTTCACAAAAAACCCCAAAACATGAGCATTAACTTAAGATTTTCTCCAAGTCTCATCTCCATTTGTTTCATTTCTCCCCAAACTCACATCTTTTCCTACTCCTTTATATAGCCACAGCTTGCAGACATTTTATAGCTGCCACAGGAGATACAAGAGGGAGAAGGGGGTGAAGACAATGTATTTTAAGGGGGAGGAGGGGGTGGCAGGAGAAATGAACAGAGGCAAAAGGGTGGAGAGGAATTGCTGGAGTTTGAAGGGCATCAATCTTGCCTCATCAATGTCAAGCACACAGCACTGCTTTCAGATATTATCAAGAGGTTATCTCCTCACCCTGCCTGTCTGCCTATCAGTCACTCTGTCTGTCTCCATCTTTTCTTTTGAGAGAGATAACAGAAACCCTTTCTTCTGCTGTGGCTTTGTGCTTTTGTTTTAGCCTCACTGGACCTTTGCTTTTGGTTCACATTCTCTTTACACTACTCGTTTAGGGTGCCGTGCCAGCCCGTGACTTTGAAAATAAAACAAGAAATAAACACATCCCCTGTATCGCTGATGCATTTTACATCAAATGATTACATGCAGCACTGCTGTCCAATCTCACACACTACAGACAACCTCGGCTGAGGTAAATGTTTCCATGGCTCATTAGTAAACCACTTTCATTTACAGTCCATCAACTGGGTAAGTGTCTGCCAGCCATTAGAGGAAGCCATGATCTTTACCTTGCAGTTCACGGAGGTCTTGTAGCACCAGGCTGTTCCTGCCGGGTGCTGGGGGAGGAGGAGCAGCTTGGACCTTGTAACCGGGGCCACTGGCCGAAATAGAGAGAGTGGTAAAGGTGCTGATCAGCAGAATCCCCAGGCCAACAAACAGCACCAGCTACAGCAAAAAGAGACGTACAGCAGCTCAGAAATGGTGACTAAACATGTTTATTTGAAAATAAGGACAGAGGCAGTCTTCATTACCTGAGAGATGATGCCATTCTTCTGGATCTTTCTGTAGATGAGAGCAGGACATATGAAGCATATGAGGCTGCCCATGGTGGCTCCAGTCAGACCCAAGATGGTTTCCACTGATGAGAGAAAACACAGTGATTCCAGACTAAAGGTGCATTTACTCCAGGGGGTTGATTTAGTGGGTGTCATTGCATATTTGTAGGAATAAATGAACTGTCTAAGTAATGATAAACATTATTAGATATATAGATAAAAAGTGAAGTGATCCTACATTAGATGAATGGTACAAAATCATTCAAGACATTTATATTACATCATGGAAAAACTGATGTTTTGAAGATGATCAGGGCATTACTTGAGATCGTGGGCCAAATGGGTCAAGTGCATGGGGACATGGAGATCAGACTTGCTTTAACTACCCTTCTGCAAAATACAGATTTTACAAGCTTACCAAATAGATATATGTTGAGAGTGTATCTCTGAACAGATGGGTGAGAATGACAGTTATTTCTGTTCATTTGTTCCTCAGTTCAGAAATGTATACAATTCCTGAAAATGTAATTGATAACAAAAGGGAGAGCAATAACTGAAAGATCAGTACTATTGAAAAAATGCCTTGGATTATTGAGTGATACTATATATTACTATACTAAATGTTATATATACTATATATGATGCAACAGACTGGCGACCTGTCCAGGGTGCCCCGCCTCTCGCCTGATAATAGCTGGGATAGGCTCCAGAACCCGCAGAAGGAAGAAAATGACTGACTGGATATACTGACTATATATATATATATATATATTTGTTCATATAGATATATATTACAGATATATCTGTAATATGTGAACAATTTGAATTCCACATGAATATTGGACTATGTATGGTCTCTTTGATGAAAAATGAATAAATAAAAAAGGAAAAAGTTAGTGAAAAGTAATAATTTAAAGTTAAATTAAAAAAGTTTGAATAGTTGACTAATGAAGAAACTGCTGCAGAAGAGAGTTTAGGGACATAAACATAAAGGTTAATTAGTGGACAAGTAAATTCAGGTTCTGCCTTTCCAACTACTGTAATATTATAAAACTTGACCAAACAGACCTAAGCATTATTAAGCCAGCTGAGTAAAAAAAAAAAGCTCCGGAGTTTGTGCATCTGAGTGCTCTGTTCAGTATTTCTACTGCCAGAGAAAACTCTCTCCAGATCTAAGCTTTTTATCGCTTGCTGCATTTATACCAGGCTCTGCCATTCAGAGCCGGCACCATTCATGGCACGCTGCTCCTGGCAGTGAGCAGCGAGTCCTGGCCCCACCCATCCCTCTGTGGACCTGCCTGCTGGGCATCGAGCCCGGAAACCCATCGTTCATCCAGAGGACGGACACCATATTGTTCCCCTCAGATTTAGTGTCCTTTCTCCCTGGGGTGCTCACTTCTTTTCTCCTCAGTCTATTAGTCTGATTAGATACACAAAGACCCAACCAAACCTGCTTTGTATGTGCGCGTGCATGTGTGTGTCTATGCTTGTGTTCACCCAATCAAAAGTTAAACCAACGACAACAGAATAAGAAGGATGAATAAAACATAAACTAAAGCTAACCTTTACATTTCCACAATTTTGGAGCTGTTTGTGAAAAGGATGCCAACTTAAAGAACCTGACAGGGAGCCAATAACAGTGCGTGCATGGACCTGTGTTTGCGTGACTGTGTGTATGTGTGTGAGAGAGAGAGAGAGAGGGTGAGTCTGGGAGAATAATAGCCCTATCTACCTGTCAGCCCATCTAAAAGGAGATAAAAGTTAGGGTCCTGATTTAAGGACTGTGTTAGAGTGTGACAGTCACTGACTCGTAAAGTCACATTCACACACATCGTAAAGCTCCCCAGCCACCACGCCCACATAAAGGAACACATGCACCTTAAAGACCTCCAGTGAGCTGCACACGTACACACATATATAATTTTACTCAAGTCTGTGCCCAAATGTTCATATACACACACATACAAACACACACACAGGATGTACCATTGGGAATGAGAATGCCTCCCAGCATGGTGCCAAAAACAATGCAGAGGGTGATCATCTTGAAGCGCAGAGGAGGCATGTAACCTCCAGCAGCAAATGTCCCATCCTTCTGCTGTAAGGCAGGAACAGAGAGAGGGATGTGAGAAAAGACAAAGGAAGAAGGGGAAAGAAAAAAAATCTGCCATTGAGTGTAAACAATCATAAATTTGAAGACTTTTGCATCTTAATGACGTGTTTCGACACAGAAAATTCTGGTTCAATACTTCTATATTCATTAGATAAGTCATTTAGGTCGCATGGCAAGTGTTTTCAAGGCTGTTTAAACAGAAAATTAATCTGTTTTAATAACTGTCATGCTGCAACACAGGCTTAGGAGGTGGATACTGACAACCTGAACTCACATGAAGGACATAAGCTCCAACAAAACAGACCACACTATGTATCTAAAGTAGTAATATTTTGGCTATCTTGATTCCCTCACTGAGTGTATACAGCATACAGCCTACAAGCAGGTTTAAAAAAGCATTCGTGGAGTATGGGATTATTTAAAAAAAATTAAAACGGATCATTATCTGAACTTCTGCACACAGATTTGGTTTCAGAATGCAAAGAGGAGGGAAAAAATGTAATGATCACAATGGTCATTTCACCTTTTCACTATCTCAATGTTTGTATTTAGCAGATGGAGAAGAAACACTCACATTTCTCTTAAATAAAACTATTCATGCAACATAGTAAAAAGTGTTAAAAGAAAAAAAAAATGCTGTTTTGAAAGAGTGAAAGCAGTGCTGGTATAAGTAAACATGTTTTCTAAAATCTTAGCAATACGCTTCCCTGACTAGAGGAGAGCCAGTCACTATAACAACAACAACAGCAGCAGGTACTTCTCAATAAAAAAAATTAATGACAAAAAATGTTATTAATCCCTGAATATAAATGATAAATGTGGATTTGGGGGTAACATGTCATTACAGGAAAAGTCTGTGTCTGTCATCATACTGTCATCGCTCTTCAATCAGTATAATTTGGACCCAGAAGCTACAGTATTTACAATTTTGTTTCCAACCATATAAACAAACATAAAGACTCCTCTAATGCAAACATGTAAACAGTCCTAGGACTGTATGCACACATCAAACTCAGGAAATATTTTAGTGGTATTTGAGCTCACCTGTTGCTCAAAAAGCATGGTGTTGATAGCCTGGCGGCAGGGCAAAATCATCATAGGAAAACCGACAGCCACAGACATCATGAAGCCCACTCGGATCATTTCTGTCACCAGGTTGGATGGAAAGTTCATCAGCACATTGCCTGCAATGTTTTCGGTGAAGCTGACATAGCCAAAGAAGCCCACCTGAGTAACAGAGAGAGAGAGAGCACAGTTTTGGAAAGAAAGCAAAAAGAGGACTGACGCTAGGGACACACTGCATGCGGAAGCGCTCCGAAGCGCAGCGCACCGATTTTCTGGTCGACACCGCTCCTCTTTCTGTGCTCACAGTCGGCAGCAGTCCTGCCTCTCTGCTGGACTTCTACAGCTGATAATTCCACAATGGCTGCATCTCCTGCTCTGCTTTCATAATATTTACAAGCAGAAAGCCGACATTTCTGTGTGTGAATCCTTCCACTTGCATTTTCAATGAAGATGAAGACATAATTGACATATAATTAGATTTCTTTAAAAGAGATCGGCTTATCTGGGTGTTTTTACTTTGAAAATGGGTTTATTTTGATAAATTTGCCTCCTGTTCCTGCTTATTTTCCTGCCTGGCTTGACAAATTCGGCCGCGGCTCGCGCAGAAAATAGAACAGCGCACCACACAGCGCCTGATGTGGCTGACACCGTCTCTTAACAAGCGCGCCAAAATGAAACTGCTGCGCTTCCGCGTGGTGTGTCCCTAGGTTGAGTGTGGATGAGTGCAAGTTTTTTTTTTGTTTTTTTTTTAAAAAGAGAGGTTTCACATTTCATCTGATGAAAAATTTGCTAGAACAAAACACCAGTTTTGTCACAGATGCTATAAAGATACATTAAGGGTACTTCTACTCCTGTTAGTCTGGTAGAGTGGTTTGATTGAGCCCAAAAGGTGTAATAATATTGCAAATCTCAACTAGTTCAGTTCACATTCACACAAGTGCTTTTGCAAACGAAACAACCACTATGGATGTTATATATATATATATATATATATATATATATATATATATATCCCCCTGGCATGTGGACACGCTGTTCACAAAACACTGTGTTTTGGGTGATGCAGGTGAAAGATGATTGGCGCAGCATGAGAAAAGAGAATGTCCCAGAAGAACAAAACAGGCTGATTTTTGTTTGAGTATACCTAAACAATGAATTGTGCTCTTCTGCTTTTTATTGTGGTAGTATATTATTATCATTGCTTTGTGCAGCAAGCACAAATGCTGCTGTTGTTTCAGAATGAAACTCACATACTGCACGACAACTCTATGCAGTTTTGTTTTTTTTTTTTGTTTTTTTTGGGGGGGGGGGGGGGGGGGGGGGCACGAAGCAGATGTGTTTCAAGACACTATTGCATCTCCTAAACCTGAACCAACTTGTATTTCAGAGACATTTTTGGAAATCTCTCCAGTAATCTTCTGTTCCACTCATCATGTAGAATTGAGGGAACTGTTGTAAATGCTGGCTGCTAAATAACAGAGCAGGGCCAAATCGAGGGTGAACAGTGTTTTCACCAACAGTGAACTGCACTGGGGTGCGCGTGGAACCATATCGAGACCACCTCTAGAGGGTGGTCTTCTTTCACACCAGCTCAAACGAACTGTACTTGCAGGTGTTCTGGACTCGTCAGCTTTAAGCCAACCAACTTGTGCAGCTGTGAAAGCCCCCTTAATTTCTCACTCTCATTCTTCTATCATTTCAGAGAGGCTGAAAAATACAAGCACAAGCAAACTCTAATACAGGCACCAGTGTCAAGTCTGACACTGCGTACAACAGTGGCGGGTATATGTGTGTGTGTGTGTGTGTGTGCGTGTGTAGAGCTCCACTCACAGTGATATAGAAGATGGTGACCACATTGAGAGCCGAGGTGAAGATGGTGCTCATGCGTTTCACTGATGGCTCATCCAGGCTGTCGTAAGTCGGCAGCACCTGCCTGTATGAGATGTGCAGTCCAAAGAAGAAATAAATACACTCTACATGCTGCATGACAGAAAACTAAACTGGTACTTATGTGCCATCTGTTATTACAAACAGCTACAAAACGCTTTCATTAGTCCCCTTTACTCAGGACAACAGCAAACTGAAAAATCTGATTTCTTATTTCTCCTTCAAAATTTGAAACACTGTATTGCCATCATAAAGATTTTTTTTTCCCAATTATAATGTCTATCATCTATTGGGGATTTCATTTATCTGCTGTCCTCTACCAACTTAGGCAAATAAGGAAATAAGAAAACTACTTAGCACTTGAGATCATCTTTATTTTGACATTTTCATATTTGAGGAGGAAAAATGTGAATTCGTCTATACAATGCTCCACTTTTGCAAACTGTCACTTTGTTTTATTCCTCTAATTGTTACCGTCCCTTTGACCGATTAACATATCTATCATTTTTATCAGAGGTTTTCAACATGCGGGTGTAGGGCACCTCAGGGGACTGCAAATAGTTTCAAAGGAGGATCAGTTAATTGATAGGGAAGAAACATTATATTAATTGTCAAATGTATATCACATAAAACTTAATTATGTGTTTTGGCTGAAGAGACGATGACAAGCATTTTTCTTAAGAGAAATATTTAGTTTGTCCATTTTTTTCCACAGATACGTACATTTACCCATTAGGTATAAAGGGTAAATGTGTCCAAAGATTTAATTGGTAGTGTATAACTACTAAATGTATTATTAGACTTTATTTCTGAAGGAAGCCCCATTGACTGGCATTTTGAAAACCCCTGATTAAGTTCCTAATAGATTCCAAAAAACAAGTTCCCTCAATCTGCAGATCCAGGCTTATTGTAGTTTACATACAAATCCAAACAAAAAGAAAACTCATGTGTCTAACAGCACGTGCATGATATGAAACGGCAGTGGGGGTGATGAGTTTATGAAACATTGCCAGCGTGCGGGCTTATTGTACAAGTGTGACACAGAAAGGGTGGCAGTAGTGAAGGCTGGCTGAGGCTCAACCTGGGATTGCCTGTCTGTCTTTTAAGCCAGGTGTCTGTCTCCCACCAACATTTCCTGCTCTGAGCTGCAAGAGAGAGTGGGCGTGCGGAGGGGTCCATTGGCACATTAACTAGTAAATTTACAGGCCTTATATATAACGGTGAGCGCCTGACAGGTTTTAGAGCATTATAAACTTTCTTGGCAGTCTTTTTGCTCACCTCCTTTCTCTCATACAAAGGAGGAGCCATGGAGCAGAAATGAGAGAGGGACCAAGGAGCAATAACTTTCTCTGGCTCTTGTTCTCTTTCTGCCTGTCTCACTTTCACACACTGATTTTATTAGCAAGTGCTGTCCCATGATGCTATTCCTTGATGCTTGTTTAATCCGCAAACCAGTAAATCTTATAGCCAAGGTTAAATAAAACAATATATTGTTAGTGCAGAGCTAAAGCTTATAATGGTCACTCAATAGTCCTGACTCAGAGGCTAATGTCCTCTGTACTTAAACAGAGGAAATATGATGGGGAAAGCCTCCAAAGTGAAAGCAGGGAAATGTGCATGGGTGGGCTTAGATGTGTGCAGCAGATTATGCCAGCAGGATGGTTACAGAGACAAGCAAAACTCAGTATTTCTATTCATTTTTACCAAGATGGCTTGATTTCCAGAAATGACCTACAGAAGACATTTCTTTATTATCTTCCACAGCTTTTGAATGCTTGTGAAAGACTATCTGGCTGCAACTTCTTGTTTGAGGGATCATCTCCTTTACTTCCTTGGAAAATGCTTCTAGTTCTGCTCAATTTGAGGCTGAATTGCATCCACGAGGAAAATGTTGCTTGTGCGAACGGCAACAAAAAAATATCCTTAAAGGTGGAGAAAGTTTATATTTTTACTCTGTTTTACAAAAATGATTAATTTCATCTATGAGCATAACCTTTTTCTAAAATCCATCAGGACTGTTTAAAGGTTGTGTTGTGAGGCGCTTATCTTTTCATGACCCTTTAATTTAAGTTAATCGGTGCAGAGATGTGTGTCAAACCTCCAGAATCTGCTACCGCTTCCTTTAGATGCTTTGATTGTTATTTTCAGGAATATTTCAGGAATATTTTCAAACAGTGTTCTCAGTCTTCCAGAAGTCAAATAGGATCCAGTTAAAGGTTGAATATGGAACACGGACAGAACAACGACATCACGTGTGTTTAGGTTGTAGTTGCAACGGCAGAAAAACAACTCCAGCCGCTGGGATGCCAGGCTCGCTGCCGATACGCAAGTGACCAACAGCCTGCAGCATGTTTAACAAGTAACACAGAGGAGTTTATAACTGACAGCTAACGTTAGCCATGTTAGCAAACAAGCTAGCTTACCGATCCAGGAGGAAAGTCGCCATTTCTGTGTTTTACTCCGTGGAAAACGTTTATGTGGGTCCATTTAGTGAAGTCTTCACCTAAATTTACTCCAGATTTTGCTCTTCTCAGGTCACTCCTCCTCAGAAACAGATAATAATATCTCCAGGGCTCTGAAGCAGCAGCTTCACTCGCCGTCTCCACGGTTTTCCCCTGTATAAGCCTGACTATGACCGAAATATTGTTTCCACACAGAGATCGTATTTGGCAACCCGCAATGGCAACGTGTATTGGCTTATAGACGTAAATAAAATGCCATTATCGAACCCGTCAAAATTTATTTTATAATTATTTTTAGGCTAAATATAATTTTTCTGGGAAATGTTGTACTTTCATTCTGTACACCCCCAAACGACCTGTGGAGGTATTATTTTTGAAAAAATATAGCTTTTAATAAAAATGTTCCATATTCAACCTTTAAAGCTTTCATATCAAAATAAGTTGTGACAGTTTCCAACTTCACGTTATCCTTAAAATGCTGACAAAACAAACAAAAAAAAGATTACCGTTTTAACTTTGTCTTTTAGAGATCAGTCCCCTCTACTCTTGTAACTGTTTTATCCAAATGTTTGAATCCCAATGGATCCTGACTGTAGCATCACAAAGGAATCTTTCCCCCTCCCACCGTGATTTTACCATGTTTATCTGTTGCAAGCTCACTGCTCCACATTATTCAGACGTTCGACCAAAAACACAACAGGAGCCAGCTCTCATTCCGTCATAATGGTGATGTTAGGTAATGTTTTAAATGAAAGTAAACACATTTCATGAATGTAATAAAAATCCAATGTGCTGAGAGCTGTTTAATCAGCCTGTGAATACATCAGTGTGTCTGTAAGATGGCGGCATTCCAATGTGTTGATTAGTGGTTTGGCTTAAGCTGCCTGCCGCCTAACAGAGTGCTTGTCTCGCTCAGCCTGACCACAGGCCAAGAAATCACCCTGCCAAACATCACTTAGTACAACTAGTGGGGACAGACGCACAAAACACATATATACAAGCACAACAAGCATGTACTTTCTTCATTTTAGGTGACATGCATATGCCTGCCACACTTAAATGTTTTGTTGATTTTGAGTGATTACATTTAGTTGAGTTTTGGTCTGCAAAGTGAAGTCAACTATTCTTATCACTGAAATTTCCAACTCTCGCACAAATTAAACAATACACCACCCATCACCCAAACATCTGGTCCCTAATGACCACATCGTAACACACCCTTCACCAGCACTGCATTTAAATAAAAATTAGGAAAAAAAAAAAAATCAACTTCACCCACCAAGATCCCAATTGACACTACATGCTGCCCACAACCCACTCAACCCAGAGCAAACTCAGAGCAAGCACTAAATCATAGAAGACAGGACAAAAAAGGCAGTGATCAAGCATGCAGAGGGGTGGAAGTGAAGGAATGAATAGATAAAAGTGGCTCAGAGAAGCTGTGATGTCTGCACTCACTGTGGGAAAAGTCAAACGGGTACAAAGATAGTATTTCATCTATAGGTCCACATTTAAGTAGCCAGTATTTTGCAACTTTTAATATTTGCCAAGACACCCCAGAAACTGCATGTTTTGAACTTGAGTTGTTTTTGTTTTGTTTTTTTTAGCAGCTCATCGTCTTCATTGCCATCGCCAGTATATGTTTTATTGTCAGTACTGCAGAAAAAACAAGGGGTTGAGCAAAAAAAAAAAAGAGAGATTTAAGTCTCAAGTTAATACTAGAATAGCAGAGGTGGATGAGCCAACGGTGAAAAGCACATAAGCATAAGAGGCAGTTTCCCTTAGCAACAAGGCATGCCTTATCATCCCATCTCCTCATCAAACCAGAGTGTCCTTTACCTGACAAACTCCAATCCCAAACTCTTCACTGTGCCTTTAAGGAATGCTGTGAGTGCACATGTACTGATTATGAAGTTTGCTTAATTTTTACATGCAGTAATGAAAGCTCTTATTCATAATGTCACTTGGTGGAAAAGTTCATGAATTACTCAGCACATATTTGAAGAAGTACTATCAGATTTTCTAAATCTAAATTTGCCCCCAGCTTCAGCCCATTTTCACATAATTTTCATCACATGATCCGGAGCGGGTGGAAGGGCGTGAAAAGTACTTACGACTGACAGGCGAAGGCCATCCCACAGATGGGGAGACAGCGAAACACACCCTCCCAGCGCACCACATTGACCTGCCCTAGCCACCAGCCGCTGAGCAGCCCATGTTTGAACGAGGACAGCACCATCTGAGGGGAAGGAGGCGGGGAGGGGTCGGGGTTACAGCCCAAACCAAATGAAGACAAGTGGAGGGAGAACATGAAGAGGGGAGGGTAGCTGCACCCATGTTTCCAGCTCACAGACAGATAATGAAAGTGATGAATGAGAGAAAAATCAGAAAAAAAACAAAGAGAGAGAAATGACAGGAAACCCCATACTGGACAAAAAACCTGTATAGCAGGAAAAATTAAAAACTGAGCAATGAAGGTGAAACAAAAATGGATAAAAGTAAAAGTGTACATCTGACAAAAGATAAGAGGTATAGAAGTTATTTAGACAACCTCAAAGGTTTTTCACCAGCACGCGTTTCCTATGTCTTGCTCCTTTCATTGCCTGAAAAATCCAAAACACTCCAGCCTGCCACACACAGACCCAGGCTGCTCATTTCGGGTGTAGGGCACTGGTTGGAGGGCAGCAAATATTAAACTTTCATTTCACTATGTTATACCCCTCTGCCTTATTACTACTGCCACCAAAGACACACACAATCACAGAGACACAGTCACAGAGCTTAAACAGCTCAAACCAAACCAGAATTAAAGGTGAAAAATGGGAATGAGTGGGAGAGGAGTTGGCAGATGGTTCAGGTAGGTTGGAGGAGGTTTTGTAAGGAGCATAAAGTTGCAGGGGAGACACTGGGCTTCTTACAGTCGCCACCCCTCCCCCACTGCCCTTACAGTGCTGTAATTTTGGGGGTGGTTCCCATGGTCTACTTACGGGTGACAGCAGAAGGTTGTGGCGATAATGGGAAGGCACTGAATGATGCCTTTGAAGCGCCACAGGTGAACCCGCTCTACCCAGGAGCCTGAGATTATGCCGTAGCGCAGAGATGACAACACTATCTACAGCACCGGAAGCAGAAAAGGCGGCAGGGAGGGGAGGGGGAGGGGGGGGGTGCACACGTAGGGTGCAGGGGGGTGAGAAAGGGTGGCAAAGGAAAGTGAAAAGGGCAGAAGAATAAGAGAGGAAACAGAGGAAAAAGAACAAGGAAAGTTACAATGATGAGAGAGGAGAAGGGAACAATTAAGGGTAGGATGAAAGGAGGGAGGGAAGGAGATACATCACTGTTAGAGGGTTAGGGGGTTTGGGCTGGGCCAGGCCGGACCTGGATCTAAAGCTGGACACACCACACCACCATTCTAGGCTATCAGCATGCTGCACATCTACATGTCACATGACACAGAGAGGTTATGAACAGCGGTTGAAGACTTTGGAAGCAGCACTGCAGTTCTGTAAAAACAGAGCTGTGCACACTCAAAGAGTGAATAACCTAAATCATATAAAGCAGAAAAATGCTGCTTGACCCTCTCAGGAGCTTAACTTTTAAGCATATTGCATCATAGGGACAAAAACTATACCCCTAAAGTTTTTTACAGACTCATGACTCACATTTAACATGAGCTGCGTTGTGGAGTCTATACTATAATTTCATCCATGCTTACTATTAAGCATTACAAAAGTTTGAATAAGAAAAAAATAAAAAACTGTTAGTTTAATTCCGTCCCTATAAAGCCAGAATTCTGATTATGGGCTTTGTCACCTTAGTCTTAACCTTTACACTTCCAGACTTATATATTTGGTTTCAAGCTTTGTTTTCTTAATTTTCCCAGCCCACCAAATAGGTACACAAGAATAACAGAAAACCTGATTTCTAAAATCTGATTTGTGGAGCACAAGAATGTTTGTGCTCCACAAATTCTTTGGGAGGTCACTAAGATGTCTGGTGAAACCATTAGCATTCATTTCAGATGATATTCATTTGGCATATCTCCATACAGTACCATGACTAATGGCAGGAGCCACAATGAATGTTTGCAACAAAGGGGACATACCCTCTATAAATACACATATCAACAAGCAATTGTTATTAAAATAAGTTAGGAGTTAGTCTGAATTATGTTTAGAAAAACATTTATATTGATGCATTTTTATCCACAACAGTACCATTTTTCTTTTTTTTTATAAGCTAAAATATTTCTTTCTTTAAAAAAAAAATAGAACTGACAGTCTAAATTTCCTTTACTTGGCTCTTACAGTAATTAAAATGGCTCTAGTGGCCATTTCCAAGCAGTGTTTTCACAGAAATGAGCCTGTTTCAGTCCATCAAGAGCAGCGCAGCAGCTGTTTTCTGTCCAAAATGATTTAGTGTGGATTTGCTCTTTCAAAGAGGAGCAAGACAATACTGTGTTGTTAAGGAAACATAGTTCACTCCAATGGACAAATAAGGAAGAATTAACACACAATACAAAAACACTTGTCCAAACAAGACGTTAAATGACAATGCTGAACTGCAGATTACAGGTTATTCTGTCATACATAGTGCCAGCCAAACGTTTGGGCACTCCTACCCATTACATTTGAATCGGTAGGTGTGTCCAAACTTTGATTGGTACTGTATGTCCAAAGAAAAACTTCAATCTAATAACACACATTAAGTAAAATTAAAGAGCTTCACAAAATTTCAACAAGCAGTGGAAATTTAATACATTTAATATTAAATATGCTGAAAGTGCAGAATAATGTGCAAAAATAATTTAATTAAATTAGTTTCCTAAGCAGCCAGCAGCATGTTTACAGGGTAACAATGAGTTTAGAGATGATGTAAAAAATCATCTTTCTTAGTACATACCGCAACATCATTAATATTCCAGCATGACTGGTCTTATTCTGTTGTTCTGTGTAATTATATAGCCAATGTGATACGTAAATTCTATATATATATTTTTTTTTTAGCAATATTAAAGGGACTAGAGGCAGGGATTTAAAAAAAAAAACAAACAAACATGCATGTCCATTTTTTTTAAATACTAATGGGTGATGAAGCGCTAAATACCAAAAATAATGTTTCCACCAATGTTTCTCTCCGTTGCCTTGAACAGGCTGTGTGCTCCAAAATGCGCTGCAATTCGGTGTCCGAATTTCCCGCACTGTCCTGCGAATGTGACGTCAAATGACGCTACATCCGCAATTTTGATGCAGGAAGAAGACGGTCGCAGTAAATTCAAACACTGTAAGCGATAGTTATGGATTCTTCTGCGGTCAGCAAACGATCCAGATCAACTGAAAGACACTAAAAAGTGTAAATACGAAGAAAAAGCGTAGTAAACAACATTATAGCTTCAGTTTGTGCACGCTCCTGTGACGGCTTGACTTGCGGCTGCAGTTACCTGAAGCGCCAGTCGCGAGTTTCGTTTCTTAATCTTGCCTCAAGTCCCTTTAATAGGCATTTTTGCCACAGCCCACTCAGATGCATGGTGCAGACCATCGCTGTCTGTGTGACACGGGGCTTACCGTGAACATGAAGAGGGTGTAGAACATGAGAGCCATGGCTGAGAAGGACTGGATAGAGGACATCATGTTCCTCTGCAGACTTAGAGGGAGTACGATGAACAGAGACACGGCGATCAGCAACACCACACGAAAACTGCCTGTCACCTTCACAGAACAGAACAACAAGCTGATGCACCCACTTCTCATTGTAGTACTTTAGAGACCGAATCTAGTATTGATGATTTAAGAGTAAAACATCTTGCTAACATAATAGTGTTAGCAAATGTACAGATTTAGAAATATAAAAACAAGTAATGTTCTCAAACCTGTAAACCCAACAGCTGCGCAAAGAAATTTGAGCCCAAATCAGCAATGACGACATAGAAGGCAATACAGGTCCCCAACATCAAACCAATCATGCTGCAAAGACAGAGACATGCAACTGTTACCTCTGTTCAGGGTTTCAGATCCAAATCTGTTAAAGTTCTTCTTGTAGCTACCATCTTTCTATCTACGAAGGTACCAAAATAAAGAAATGTTCTTTAAATGTTCCAGTGTTTACAGATCTCAACTCCTTCTTTGCAGAAATTAATCACCATATACATTCAGTCTACATCACCAGGCATGTTGTGAATAACAGATGAAACCTACCTCGTCTCCACCAGTGTTTTTCCTGGTTTCCCATAAGCGTGAAAGGCTGCAGAAAGGCAAGTAAAATCAACGTGAACACCAAACCATTCACACACCAGTGACCTAAAAATAGTCTGTTTTGATCGCAGCTTGGATCAAACTTGTATAAATAAGCTCCTCTAACAATAACATATTTGCAATTCACTGTGTGGACACCTATGCAATGTCAGATTTGTGATTATTACCTCCACCACGGAGGTAATGTAATTGCCAGCATTTGTTTGTTTTTTAGCAAAATAGCTCAAAAAGTTATGAATAGATTTGAAAGAAAATGTTAGAGAATATTGATAATGGAAGAACTGATGCAAACAGAGGATCTCTCCACACATTTTATCAGTGCATCATGTCACAAAGGAAGAACTGATAAAATTTTGGTGTTGATCTGGATCTCTGGAACCAGGAATTTTTTTAAAGGATTCTTTATCCTTCAAAAAATAAGGATTGACCGCACTAGCAAATTTCTTTCTCAAAGCAGGAAGTGACTGTCTTAAATTTTAGCTGGAAAACAATCACTGCATTACAGCTTTAGTTTCTGTAAATAAAATAGGAAGCCATTTACTTATACTCAATACTACTTTCACTCACCAAGTCCAGCATAAGTCCTTCGTTTGGTGTTGCTGGCTGTGTGGACCAGGAACATGCAAGACTTGTGGGTCATCCATGAACAGAAAAACAACAACAGAGTTCCCAGCACAATGCCACACTGGAAGGGGGAGCAGGAGAGTCAACATTCATTAGATCATGTCCAGATGTGGTGCCAAAAGATGTTAATTGTATAACAGGGAAAATGTCATCATGTCACTACACAAATTTCAACGTAAAAACAAAGCCATTTAATGAATTCATTTTAAAAGGAGTAATTAGTGTTTTGAAATAAACAAATAAGCCAATACAGTTCAAATTTAAACATATTCCATCTTGAAATATTTTAACAGCTGACAAAATTATATGAATTTAAAATAAATTATGTTTAATTAGTCATGTGATTAACTGCATTACATTTGTGAATCACAATCGGATGCTTTTGAGTACGAGTAATTTCATCATATTTACATCATTAACGTCCTTCTTTGGTTGGCTACACAAAACAAACAAGGCCAAATGAAAGATTGATCAGTAACCAGCTCCAGGTTAAATTCACTTGTAGTAGAAAGATGCTGTAGTTGATGCCATTGTTTTGTATTATAATGACATAACATTGATGTTTTCTTTTTAAAAAAATGTTTTACACCTGTACGCAAAACTGTAACTGTAGCATCCAATGCTTTATAATTAAACAAATTGATATAAATTAAGTCTTTAAAGGATTTGAAAAGCTTCTTGAGCAGTGCCTAATTAATAGATGTACAAATGATGCCAAAGTAAAGACTAAGGAAGGGAATAAAATAAGAAAATCTGTGTTTGATTATTTGTTTGTTGTAACAATGCAACTTGGCAGTATATCCTTTTACTATTGGAAAGTCTGTTTAATTCCCTTTTAAATGGTGCCACATTCTTAGGGGAAATGCATTTGTGGGATGAGCAGTACAGCTGAGCGAGTTGCACCCTTGAAAATCTTGCCAAATCTTCTCTGTCAGTGCAAAACAGTTTATTCTGTTATTTATTATGTTTGGTGTCATTGGTCTGAAGAAGCGTGACTTGGCAATTTCACAATTAATTAATCTAAGAGGCCTCAGGACCATGTAGACGAACCACACACACCCACTGCTGGAAGAAGACATCTAGCTCTTCAAGACGTCACAAGTCAGTCATAGTGGTTGTTCAAGTCACTCTGCCATATCAACCATGCCCAAGCTGATCCCACATGGTCAGTGGGAGTGAGGCAAGGACCGCAGATAAGCCATTCTATCCCCTCCAGTCTAAAAAAAAAAAAAACCCACTTTGGTAGAAAAGATTTGGCACAATTTTAACATGCCCAACACTTCTGCTCATCCCACCAATTCATTTTCCCTACAAATGTGGCACCATTTAAATGGGGAAATAAACAGGGTTTCCATCAACATAAGATTTATTTTACTTTTTATTGTTTTACCTGATTTGTTTTATTGT
Source organism: Atherinomorus stipes (assembly GCA_023101725.1). Classification (NCBI taxonomy): domain Eukaryota; kingdom Metazoa; phylum Chordata; class Actinopteri; order Atheriniformes; family Atherinidae; genus Atherinomorus; species Atherinomorus stipes. The sequence continues at coordinate 109,079 of JALJCO010012533.1, forward strand.
ATTTCTAGTTATATATGTATATATATATCTATAAGTATATATATATATATATATATGATATATACACACACACACACATATAAATTAAGAAATTAAGAAACTTATTTTATTGTTTTAATGAGAGCTGGTGGAGCTATACAGAGCAACACTCGTTTTTCTTATTTTATTTTTCTTCATTTTTATTGCTGGGTATTTTGTATGTGCAGCATTTTGGAGACATGTTCTGACTTAAATGTGCTTTATAAATAAAATTGGATTGGATTTATTGGCAAGATGGATTATTGGGGGGCGGGGGGAGATACTGACTGACGACAAATTTCTTTATTTTTTGTGCTAAATTTATAGCACAAAAAGCATATAGTCTAACTGTACTAGTGCAAGTTTAGCTAATTTCCAAACATTTTTCCAAACTAAACACCCCAATAATGCAAAGTTATTAAATCGATCAGCATCTACTCTACGCAAACTCGTTGGCACTGGTACTGAGCAGAGGAGATTGGTGGGTTGGCACTTCCTCGGGGGCTCACCTGTTTGAAGCAGAACGGCATGGTGAGCACACTGACTCCAACGATGCTGTTCACCACGTTCATGATTAGGCCCCAGTTAGACGCCGTCATTTTGAAAGCTAAGTCACGCCTCTTCCTTGAGTTAAAATAATATTATAATTATAATAAATAAAATAATCAAACAAGGCGGATACAGAAGCACTTCGAAGGCCACAGGTGAGGTGCAACAGTCTAATCTCTGGTTTACGGCGGAGACTTGGTGGGTTTTGCCAGCTGGCTCCGTCTATCACTGACGTGGCGCTCTGGGAAGAAACAGAGATAACCAGATCCGTCACATTTTCGTCTGATTTTCTTTTTCTTAACAATATACCTAATGACAAACACATCCATAGCGTTATGTGTGTAATGCAAAAGCAAACAAACATAATAGATTCCAGTTAATAGCCAGAAAGCTAACAGCCGTAATGTTTAGTTTAAAAAACCTACCTTACTCTCCGCCCTCCACCTCGCTTTCCTGTTTACGTTATCATCGATATTTTCGAGACCTTAGTCATTGCTTGTTTACAAATACGTCCTACCTATACGTATAATCGTCAGGTATATTAAAACGCTGTGAAATAGTTATAATAACAAATCCAAACTGGCTGTTTTGGTGTTTTTTCTGAACGCGTATCCAGGAAGAAGAGATTACAGTCGAGGAGACGAGTGAAGACAACACAATCTGCTCTTTCTGGACTTGTAAAATACTTGAGCGCCTACTAGTGGTCACATAGTAAACCTATTTTTTTTAGTGCTATTGTTGGCTGGGAAGTAACGTGCCCCCCCCCCCCCCCCCCCCCCCCCCCCCCAACTACATTGTCGTTGCAATTTTCAGTTTTATTACCATTTTCAGTTTTTTGTAGCTGCAAGTAAATGTAATGGTATGGCAAATCACCTTGTAGCAGCTGGAAAAAGAAATATAATTTTCAGGTCCACTCAAGGCAACTAGTGTTTTATAGTCTCCTTAATTGTTAACTTTTTTAGGTGATTTCTTCTCATCTAAATTTCTCAGGTGGTTTAATTTTACTGCTTATTCTATTTTCCAGTCATTAATGAAAAAGATAAAGATGAGAGGAAAAAAACATACTTTAAAATGGTTGTGACATATGTCTTATCTCACATTGCATCTATCTTCTCATAACCCCTGGAGGCATAATGAAAATAACAGGCCCACAACAAGGCTTGAAAAAAAGGCCCTCAACTCATCACACACAACTACAAAACATTCAGGATCCCCCCCCCCCCCCCCCCACACACACACACACACACACAAACACACACACACACACACACACAACATACACACACTTTGTGTCTTTGTTTCTTTTGCATTTGCTCGTTTTGTGTCTATCTGTAGACATTCTGTGTCTGCTACTATTTTCATCAAATTTTAATGACTTTTATTCTCTGATTGGTCATGTTGTCTTTCATTTCATGTCTAAATAAGCTTCTTCCTGGTGTCATATTACTAATATTGTTTCCATTTTTATCATTTGTGATTTTTTTATGGTTGTCTTCCTTCTCTTTCATGTTGTCTGAGTCACATTTTCTGTGTTTGATTCTTTATTAATGCGTCTCTTCAGTTATAATGCATGTCTTTGTGGTTTTATGTTTTGCGTGTTTGTGGTTGTTTTGTCTTTCATTTTGGGCTTTTGCAAAGTTTTTGTAGACATAACATGCCTCTGCTTTGATTTTGTATGTTTCACTCGTTTTGCAGTTTGTGTCACTTTGTGTCTTGTTCTGTTGATTTTTCTATTTGTTTTTTCTGGTTTTTGTTTGTGTGTGACTTTGTCAATTTGACACTTTTTAGGGTCATTCTGCACCATTTAACATGATCATGTTGTGACTCCATTTAGTTATTTTGTGTATATTTGTGTGTGTTTACAGTATTGTATATTTAACATTACGGTATTATAATGTATATGTAATATAGATGTTATATATTTAATATATCTAATCAATCCCATTGAAACTTTTTGGAGCAAATTACATTTCTACTCTTGATACTTCTTAAACATTTTGTTTATGTTCCTTTTCCTATGAGGGGCCTCCACTTGTAACTGAATATTTTCACATTGTTATATTTACTTTACTAAAGGACTAACAGACATGCTTAAATCCTGTTTTTCCAGAGGCCTCATATATTCCTTTCAGGAAAAGGAAACAAGCAACAAAAGACTTAAACAGAGTGGACCAAACGTGGATGACGTTGGAGAAAATATTCAGCCTTGCACCTGAAATGTTGCTGGCAATGGCCCGGTTTATTTCCGTTAGCTAAAGTGCCTGCCTGGTGCCCTCTCTGATACATGACTATTGTGTTGTTTGACCAGGAAAGAGAAGAAGGAGCCTGGGGTTGGCTGGCGGGGGGGTTGACCTGAGAGCTTTCCCCTAGCCGGGTGTGCTTTCCCCCAGGGAGGTGGGATTTTCAGAAGCAGGGATGTGATGAAGCTTTGAGAAGCGAAGAGGGGAATTTTGAATTGCAGAGAGGTATGCATGTGTTTGTTCACACGTGAGTATATGAGAAATTTTAATTATTTTAGTCTCTTCCTCAGCAGCTGCTGAAAACACTCTTACTTGAGTATGTGATCTATTCATCTGTAATCTTATATATTTACAGTATGTGGCTGTTATTTTTACAATATTGTTTTACAACATTATTGTCTGTTTTTGGAAAAAAGAACTTATGCTCTTCCAAGAAGCATGTTTATATCTCAGATTTTTATGATTTAAACAAAGGGGTTTTTTTTGTCTTAAGTGTGCATGTGTGTCTCTGTGTGTGTGCATATGTGTATGATCAGAAAGGTTAAGACAGGAAAACCCTGGCCATTGTGCACCAGTGACCCCTCAAAATCAATGTGACAGACCGGTTGATTGGCTGGAGGGTCCTGTCTCTCTGCACATAATCCTTCAAGGTAGACCCTCAGCCAGGCCTGCTGCGCTCAGATGGTGTGTGTGTGTGTGCACACATGTATGTATATGGATGTATCTGTGCCTGCATGTGTGTGTATCTGCACCTAATCCCTCAAGATTGACCAACGGCCATAGGACGGGGTATTAGTGCAGTTACAGGGGGTCAGGCTTGCTTTTGTGTATGTGTGTGTGTGTGTGTGTGTGTGTGTGTGTAAAATAGAGTGGGAGAGGGCTTGAACATGAGCACTACTCCACAGTAGTCCAATTAGACTTTAGAGTGCCTATGTATTTCTATCAGACTCTGACATGTATGGAGGTAGTAGTAGCTTTTAGGTGTGTGTGTGTGTGTGTGTGTGTGTGTGGGGGGGGGGGGGGGGGGTTAGGGCAGATTTGGACAGATAACCCAGTTCGGGTGAAATTAGACGGCGGCATCTGGATTTGACCTCAGGCCCTCAGTGCGACCCTGGGTCATTTAGGGGTCACGGGGCACAAAGCGGAGCGCTGACCCTGCACAGGTCAAGCATGCGGGCGGCTGAAAGGACGCCTTTGTGGGGCCTGGCATGCTCACTATTTCCCATGAGCACCAAGGGACTGTGTCTGCCCAGGAAACTGAACCGGAGAGAGGGCCAGACAAGGTGTATGTGTGTGTGTATGTTACCGTGTGTGTGGATGGAAACCATAATTGATTTTTGTTTATATTTTTGCCCTCCCTGATTATCACTGAATGAAGGTTTTTCCTGATAAATTATTTATTTTCTTAAATTAAAACAGTGCCACTCCAATTCATCTTCTAAGTTCCAGTTGAGGGATTATGTGCATGGGGAAAAAAAAAAACCCACCCGGCTTCTGGCTCCTTCCCTTCAAAATCCAATTCAGTTTTTCTTCGTGCCTGAATAGCTGGCATTTTAAAGATACATAATTTTTTACTACTATTTGTCTTTGTGTCATGAAAAGAGAGATGGCTCTGAGTTTTTGGGTATGCCTGTGGTTGTTGCTTGTGTACATCTGTTAGCGCCTCCTTAATGAGCACATGCACGCTGCCTCCAGTCCTGTGTGTGGCCCTTAGAGAGGGAGAACGAAGCCCTCTGCTCCAGTAATCACATTTAATTACGCAGCAGCATTAGACGGCCTATGAAAAGGGTTTTTAGGCAGGCCTCTCACACAGAAATTGGCTGCATCTAGCTGAACATTGCCCACCTTTGTCTTGCCCATCCCACTATATTCTATTAAGACTTTGTCATTTGACCATTATCAAGGCACTACAGTCTAGCACTAACAACTGCCCGACTAATGCTACACATTAAAAACAGGAAGGTAAAGAGAACAATAGGCGTTTTCTTGGCTGAACGGCTAGCGGCTGCCCCATTAATGAAGCAAATGGACCACACATTAGACTCCATCCACAATTACATAGCACCTAGAACTGCAGATAAAGGATATATGGTCTCAAGAAAATCCCCGATGTCGGCCTATGTGGAGATTGGAGCAAAAAAAAAAAAAAAAAAAAAAAAGAAATCTGTGGGTGCTTCTTTCCGGGAGAAGACGTGGAATTTACTTTGTTAATCTCTGGGGGGGTTCTCACACTGTGAAATCAATTTGGAAGCAGAGCATTTTTAAGATGATAGGGGATTTTGTGTTGCAGGGAGGAAGATGCCAAGTCACCATCTGCACTGCTCAGTTCTACTCGTGTGCATGTGTAAAGTGTGTTTACGTGTTAATATTGACATTGATCTCGCTGTTTACATGCACCAAAGATTTTCAGACAACCTGGTTTCTTGTAAATTCATGTAAACATTTCAACTCACATAGTTTACACCTGCAAATTAAACGTGATGTTGGGCAGGAAATTATTTTAATGTTTTTTAAATCATCAGTGCCCACCATTGTGCATTCACAATGTATTCTGGACACTTTTCTTTTTATCAGAGAATTGTAATATTTCTTTTTCCTTGTTAAATGATCCCATATCTCTTCTTGATTTGACATTTCCAGGTTGTCAGATATAAAATGACTTTTTATACAACAGTGGGTTTATTAGTTCATCGTTTGGAATTATTCTGCAGAAAAATCTCAGTGTGGATGACACTGCAGGGCTGAAGTAACACGCAACACTCCAAACCATCTTGTCACTCTCAATGTTTGCGTTTAATTCACTTCTCTTGACAGCAAACAAGACCAGTTTTCTACTTGACACACACACACACAGATAGTGCCCAAACTGACCATAAATCCAGTGTGTTTTTAAGAGGCCAGACTCATAAAGAGGAGAGGTGACAGAGTAGCACTGATGGGTCAATATGGCCCCAATTCAATCACACACACACACATACACACTCAATCTATATCATACATCCACAAGCTGCCACAATCGCATGAGAACACTCTCAGTCAGATTTATATGTGCATACTTTATACATCTGTAACCAGCAACACATACGGTGCATACTGAAGCACATAATGTGCAGCACGCATACACTTCAGCATGTGTGTGTAGTAACATACACAGAGGCAGAGCCAGAGTGTTGTGAATGGTGTGTTTGACTGGAACAGAATGACTGTGGGGATTCATGCTGGGTTTCCTCTATTAAACCCTGCAATAAGGCTCACTGTGTATGAGAGTGCTGACGTCCCTGCCCACCTCTGATGATCTACAGCCTGTGTGTTCACGCTAAATTCTCTACCTGTTCCCAATGATCTATAGCTCCAGGGGATTTTTTATATACCATATATGAACATTTGTGTGCATTTGTGTGTGTTTAAATCAATGTTTGTGAGGGAGCATATCCACGTGGGCGTGCAGCTGCATGCTTCACAGACTCGGTTTGCAAAGGTTTGAGGTTTGGCACACAGATGGAGGGAATTCCTTCAGATTTGGTCTGAGACAGAGGAGGGTCTCACTGGTGACTCCAAACTGCTGCAGACCTTAGGGGGAGTTGGAGTTATAATTTACAGTCCAACTGGGCCGCAACTGAAGGGGACTCAGTAAAGTGGTGGAAACGGGCCGGCCTGTATATCTCCCAGTAATTGACAGCATTTGAGTCCTGTGCAGACTTCAGAGCCAGCAGAAACGGAGTCATCCAGGTTCCTCCACTGCTCTTCTCTCTCTGGTAATTTGCGACCGCTCGCCCAGAAACAGAATTTTCTTTTGAGATGCTGCTTTATGTGGCTCTCTAGTGCCAGCAGCATCATTAGGACTTTAGGAGTGGTACTTAGCACATGAACAGCCAGGTCCTCAATGAATATTAGGAGTATCCCTGCTTTTTTTTCTGCTTCTTCTCCTTTTTCAATTTTTTTTATTGCTCTGCTGATTTATTACACTCTGACTTTGACTAGATTGGAGTCAGCACGTCCTCGACCAATCCAGAGGAAGAAAAAACACATGGATGACACATGAAAAGAAAGCAGGATTTAATGTATTAAACTTAAAGTAATGAGCTGGAAGAAGCTGAGGTAGAAAGATCCTATCATTTGCATTCAAGTGTCATGACCATTTCTAAATCATACAAAAGACTTTTCTCTACAATGGAGAGAGGAATACTGCAGGGTTCTGCAGAGAAATCAAACACAAGGATTTCTGAAACGTTCATAGTAAATTTTTCAGATAATGTGATGTTTCTCTGTATAAACGATACACTAAAAATGTTTTCAAACTAATTCAGATCTTTCCCCTTTCACCCCTTTCCTAGAAATACACTGGCTTAAATTAATAACTGCTTAAATAATACTGTAAGTTCGAATATAAACAAAGAAGATGCAAAAAATAAAACAAACCTATCTAAATCATGGGCAATGATGTAATACGTACATAGATTAACTGTAATAACCTATGTTTGCTTGGAAGAGATTAAATTCAGTCACCCTGACCGCACTTAAATGAAAGCAGAAATCTCAATCAGATATACGGCCAAATAAAACTAAAAATGAACCACTTCAGTCGTGTGTCGTCCCCCCCCCCCCCCCCCCCCCAAATTTAGGGGAAGGCATTGTTCTGCATTTCTACTTTTATGATGTTGAGGCTTCAAGATGAAAAATGTGCACCCGGATCATAGGTCACATTGAGGCCCACAACTTTGAATATATGTTAACATCCCAATAACATCATGTCAGCATAGAAAAAAGTTGACTGATGAGATAAATCCAAACAGCTGCTGTTGTTTCTCCCGCCTGTCTCTTGCTATTTTGTTGCATGTGTATGTGTTTGGATGCAGACCTCGACCCCATAAACAGGAAATATCTCTTAAACCCCAACAAATAAGACATAGGCACAGATGTTGTCAGCACAAATTATGGGCTTTTTCCCAGTTAGGGATGTTACATCAGTCTAACAAACACCTCATACACTCATGAATATCTTTTTTTCTTTTTAAGCACGGGCGCCTCTAAAGCATAGTTAGACTTGCAGTTTTCCAAATACTTTTCCACATTCCTCCCATTTCTATTTTTCCTTGAAGGATATAGTATCCTCCTTCCCTCTCTCCCTTTTCACATGCCTTCCCCGCCTCTGCTTGTTCTCCCTTCCTCTTCCTTTTCTTCTGTTCTCATCGAAATTCAGCTGTGTAATTCCCTCTCCGAGGACACCATTGATCTCTCCCTTCCTGCATGTTTGAGAAACACAGGGCGGGCAAAGCTCGGATTTTAACGTAGGAGAGGAGCGGCAGGGAGACAGTGAGAGGAAGGACGAAGAGGAGAGAGGCATGACAGAAGTGAACGAGAGAAGGGAAGGCTTAAAAGCAGGGGAAAGGGGGTGAAGAAGAAGAGGCAGGGGAGGCAGAAGAGGAGAGCCAAACCCCCCTCTATAGTTGCCGGAGAAGAAAAGACACGGGCTTTCCTCGTGATTGCATCTTCCGCCCCTCTTTTTGAAGCATAGAGAGACAAGAGAGCAGCTATTTACTGGAGCCCACACATAATGGCCACTTTTATTTACTTTCATCCATTTAGCCTCTGCCAAGGACTCTCTAGTATGTGGGCCAAAAACGGAAAACCCTAGGTGTTTTACAAAGTACCAAACTCCCCTCCTCCTCTACATATATATGTGTGTGTGTGTGTGCTGTCAGAGTTCTTCATATATTTGCAGATATCTAAATCCCAACCTCCCACAAAGCAAACAAAAAAAGAATCTAAAGCTGAGGTTATCTGTACCCTGAGCTTAACATGTGGGCATGTTTAGATATGACCTGCCTTTAATTCTCCTTCAGGCCAGGCCACATCTACTAACACACACACACATATAGACCCCTGCTCTGACTTCTGAAAGGTCACGATACCGTCCAGGCAGTGACAGAGCTGACCCCGTGTCCTGAGGCGAGCCTGACGACCAGCCAGGTTTCAGTGCCTCTCCACCGACTTCACCGCTGACCTTTAAGGGAGTTTCATTGCTGCCAGACCTCAGACAAACTGCAGCTCATCAGGAAAATTAGGCTGTCTGTACAACTACTTACAAATCACATTTTCCTCGTAGAATTACTGAATCCCCCCCACCCCCAACCAGATCACAACACACTTTTAATGGAGCAGATTTGATAAAATCCAGATATTTGTTCTGTCCATACAACTTAAAAAGGAAAGGTCTATAATATGGACAGTATTGCTTCAGGTAACTATGTTGAAGTATTTCTTTGTATTTTTAGTTTAAGTGTCAGGTTTACTGTATTTTCAGACCTTAGTTTGAAGTAATTATCAAATGTCTATTCAAAAATCAACCACACTTACAATGAACAATAAATCAGCCATTTTGCATCCCCTGCCTCCTTTTCTTCTTCTTTGTTTAAAAAGATAAATTGTGTTAAGAGAATTTAATTAAAGAATAAAATAAACAATTTTTAAAAACATTCTAACTTCTAGAGAAAGTTTTTTTCTGGATAAATACTGAGGCAATAAAAAAAATTTGGTTGGAAGAAAAGCCCCTCAACATTTTCCCATCTATTTTGTTTATTTTGGCCAGTACACAAATAAAATTTCATATATATGAGCCATGATTCCAGAACCAGAAGGTCTACATATAGATATAATTCTCTCTCTCTCTCTCTCTCTCTCTCTGTGGTGTGTGTGTGTGTGTGTGTGTGTGTGTGCGTGTGTGTGTGTGTGTGTGTGTGTGTATATATATATATATATATATATATATATATATATATATATATATATATATATATATATATATATATATATGTGTGTGTGTGTATATAATCATACATTTTTATTAATTTAATTGACCCCATAGGTTAAACATTCTGATATATCTAAAAACTAAAATTATGTTTTGTTTGTTTGTTTATTTATTTATTTATTTTTTTGGTCAAAATAATTTTTAAACACATGACACATTTTTAACGCAGACATCACCTGACTGAAAGGGTTTAGGCTGAAGTTCGAAACTTATAATGCCTAACCCTATTATGCCTTTAGTTTTTGAATTTCAAACTTTTGTTTAGTTTAATTTTATTTAATTTTATTTCATCTTTTTTTTATTTTATTTTATGCCAAAACACCATCTTGGTCCAGGTTTCAGTTTTATACATATTATTTGGAGTATTCATCAGGCTGGCATGTGGACCGTCATCACCAAATTACATTTAAAGTAACTGGTTTGAGTTCACAGTTGAGATTTTGTCCTAATTTTGTTTGCAGTACATTACAGTACAATCCTGACACTCTGTCTTTGACATGCAGTTCAAAGTCAAAGAAAACAACACTTAAACTTGAGGAATTTAACAGCCAAATATTCACTTCACTTGATGTAATGGAAGACCTCCTTCAGCGCCTTGAATCCCGGTTCAGAACTACACTTAACCGTTTCTCCTTTACTAATCAGACTCTTCACCTTGTGAAACTACGTCTGCTGTGTGACTGATCATCCTGCTCTTGCACCACACTTGTTTTCTGTCTGTGAAAAAGAGAAGCCATTTTCTCTCAAATGAAGCTCACAAGGGGCCGATCACAAGACAGACCAGTGTGTGTGTGTGTGTGTGTGTGTGTGTGTGGCGCTCTCTTCCCTTTCCTGTTTCGTTGTTCTGTGTGTGCGTCTGCTGACAGTACAGAGACGGATGCCCCTCTTGCCCTGTGCTTGATGCCTTTAGTTAGGGGCCTCCTGCATTCAAAAACAAATAAGCTGCCATATAAAGATCATCCCTCATTTCTTCACAAGTCACTCAGAGACACACAAACCAAGCTCCTTTCAAAAGAATGCCGTGTCCTCTGTATTGTATTTGCTAACTACACACACACACGCACACAAGCATGCAGTCAAGCATGCACCAGAGGCTAACATCTGCAAAGGATTTGTACAGTGAGATGATAGCCAATAATAAATAATGTGAACATTTGAAACTCATTTCAGTCCCCCTCCTTATGACCCAAAACCAGGTCAGAGGAAAGTGTATGTGTATATATATGTGTGTGTTTTGCAGGAGGAAGGAAGAGCTTGCATCACATTTACACTGCATCAGTGTATTATTCATACATGGCTGCAATATGACGAATCCCAGAATCCCACAGGTGTTCCGAATTCCCGCTTACTGAGATGGCCTCACCTCCGTGTCCCCTCGCTCACCCCTCACCATTTCCCCTCAAAGAAAAAAGCCAACATTCAATCAAATCTCACCTGCTCATATGGATGCTTTAATTGGTTTAGTTAATAAGACTCAGTTGAAAGCTCAGTGTGATTTGGTGTGTGACCAGCAGGGGAGGCTGTGCCTCACCGTTTCAGATTCTCCCAGTTTCGCTCCATAAGACAAAACCAGCTGATGTTGCTGGTCAGAGGTCAGCAGACAGCCTCTGAGAAGCTGCAGGCATTCCAGCGAAACTGATTCAGAATTAAACAGACAAAAACCTGGAGAAGGTGGGGGGGGAGTGTGTGTGCGTGTGAGTGTGTGAAGACGGCAGTCGAAGTTTACACTAACGGAGGATGTGACTCCTCTTCTGTCCGCCTCCTCCTCTAGCCTCTGACCTCCAGCTCCTCCTCCTCTTCTTCTTTATTTTAAGGAGGGCCTGTTGCATATTTCTCTGTTGTCATGGTAGCAAAGTTTGTTTGAGACCTTGACGAGATCATCTGTTATGTCACCTGACCTCACTCTGAACCCTCTCAGAAAATGATGGTGTGATGTCATTCTAAACAAGACCACCTTTTAACGTGCTTGCAGTGTTAGTGTGTGCATGTCACTCAGTTTTGTGGGTGTGTGTTGAACTTATGTGTGATTTTTGTGCCCTATAGAGGAATGTAGAGAGTTAGAAATGTGTGTGTGTCCAGTTTCATGTAGGTGAGGTTGGGGGAACGGAGAAAAGAGGCAAGCAGAGGTGGCATGTGACATGTATGTCAGCGAGGGGTGAAAGAAGGGGGGAATGAATCTGACCCTGTCACACACTTCCCCACCTTAACACACTTACACACACACACACACACGCACACTGGTAAATGTACACACCTTCACATCTGGTTTGGTCATCGGTCCACCTCTCAGTGGACGCGCCCCTCCTCCAACACACACAAACTCACACACATTAATTCCCCCTGTAGTGCTGCTCCTCGCCCTCTTTTCTCTATCACTGGCAGAGTAAACCCACCATGCGAGAATGATGAATGGGCCATTCTGCACCGGAAGCACACGTTAGAAACCTCCCCTGCCACCGTGGCCCTCCTTCACACACATACACACACCTGCACACACACATGCTTCCCTCCCTTGATTTCTCTCACCCTCTTCAGTCTGTTATCCTCTCCCCTCCTTTTCTCCCCTGCTGACCTCACAGGCCTCCTTCCTTCCTGGTCGCCACATCTACTCTCCCTGCACACACACAATCCTTACGATGTGTGTATGTGTCAGAGAGAGTGACTACAGAGAATGTCTTGTCGATAGCATTCAGTGCTGCACACACACCTGCAGGTTATGCTTGTATTTATTGTTTGGTTTGATGACTTTAACTTCACTGTGTGTGCAGTGTGTAATGCAAGTGTGTTTCTCTACGAAAAAAAAAAAAGTCATTTTCTTTCCATTTTAATTTATTTATTTTTAATAAAACAGAAAACAACATGCAGTTCATGCAACATTACATCAGTTTGGCATTGCAAATGACAGATTTCATCTGTCTTTTCTTTGGCTACACACAAAACGTGTAGTTGATCTGCAGGAGTCCCAAATCAGCCAGGGGAAATGTTGAAGCTCCAGGTGGCCCTCAACCAATTAAATAAAGCATTGCTGTGCTACTTTTGAAATGCACACACTCAAATGAAACCCTGTAGATGCAGATAGAGAAAAGAACCCCCCCCCCCCCCCCCCACACACACACACACACACACACACACAAAACCACAGACTTATGTTGGATGGGGGGAGAGAGAAAGAAAGAAACAAGTTTCATTTGCTGTCGAAACATTTGTAGTGGAATTAAACATATGGATGCCACAGGCAAAGTGAAGACTGGAATATATTAGAGGCGCACAATGTTACACTAACCCTCCAGTATCTTACACTGCTCTGAGAGATTAATGGAATAAAGAGGAGAGGGAAAACGGGGAAAGAGAAGGAGTGAGTGAGTGTTCCTCTGTCTTTCTCAGGCCACTGCAAAAATCAATATTTTGCCGTGATACACAGCTCACGCTTCTGGGCTCAGATTTACTTTCAGATATACTCATCAAAAGCTAAATATTAGGTGTGCTGCACTGCAGCCTGACTTCAAAGTTAATCAGACATGTCTTTCTGAAATTGTAGTATTTGATTTGTTTATGAATCCGTTCATTTGAGGCTTCCCATTTTTTATAATGAACTCAAATTGACATGGTCTCCAGAGCTTTACTACACACTGCTGCCACGTGTAAGTGGGTTGTCATCCTTCACTTTCTACAGAATATAACACTCCCATGTTTCAACATGTTTAGTCCAAAAACGTTAACACGCCTGTATCTGCTGAAATAATCATTTTGAAAAAAGAAATTGTTTATAAAAAAATAGCAAATGATATTTAAAAAAAAAAAAAAAAAAGCCAAATTGCGGGAGTAATTTTTCTTGCTCTATAAAATTAATGTGTTTCAGCATGGCAAAGTAATTTCAATAAGACAAATACAGGTGGAGAAAAGGAACGTGCAAATACATTGGCAAATGAATAGTGGGCTTGTTGTTTAATGCCCTCAGTGAGGAGAGAATTGAACTATGCGTTGCATGTCTGCGGGGAATAGAGCCTGATGGGAGGAGTAGCTCACCAGCCACGTCTCTAGTTTAAAGCCTAAAGTTTGCATGAAAACAAATCACTCAAAAGAAATGAGACTACTTCTAGGAGGGGATACACACACACACACACACACACACACACACACACTCACACCACTGTTAACATTACTAAAAATAAATCAAATTTTCAAAAGTCATCATAGTTTCCATTTTGACTTAGAAGTATATGTCAATATGATACCACTAAATGTGATATTTGTTACAAATGAGTCATAAAAAAAGAGTATTTTGCTTTAATACTTTCACTCTCGCTCTCTCTCTCTCTCTTTCTCTCATACACACACACACACACACACCAGGTGAATCTGTCATGTGGCGTTAATGTGTGTAGCTACTAGTTTAATTAGCTGCTGGAAAATCTATCTATCTATATAGATATAGATAGATGTATATCTATAGATATATATCTATATATATACATATATAAAATGATGTGGATATATATTTAATTAAGGATGCAACTATACAAAAAATTTGTGGTAAGTGTCACGGTTTGATACTTTTTCAATACAAACAACAAATTTTCATGCCTTTTTTATTTTTTATTTTTTTAAAGCCCACTTGAGCTTTTGTCCACAACAGCATTCCATCAGGGTCATACTTAACATGAAGACCAAAATAGTTTAAAACACCAGATCTGAATGCAATTGAACCACTGACTTTTTCAACACAGTGTTCATCGTCAGAACACAAGCTGATAAAATAAATTTAAAATTCTGTGTTGTTCGATATGCGATACATGGTGGTCACAGTTTGACACACACCTGTATTGAACTGTTCGATACAAAAACATACAGTTTTACCCCTAATCTAATGTATGTGTGTTATATATATATATATATATATATATATATATATACATATAAATACACAAATGGGTATATATATAGTATGAGTATATACAAATATATACAAATATGCATGTGTGTATATATATATATATATATATATATATATATATATATATATATATATATATATATATATATATATATATATATATATATATATATATGGACCAGCCCAATTACCCCCATGGAGAACACAAGTTGATAAAGTAAATTAAAAACTCTGTATTGTTTGATATATCCAGCATACAATATCATTGAGATTTTTTTTTTTTTTATCTCTGTTATGAACAGGATTGAAGCCATAGTTTGACCTTTTATCTAAAAATTAATTGATAAAGCTCAAAGTATATATTATCCAACATTCACACAAGGATTATTGGAAGTGTACTTTAACTTATAGTCCTGGTAAAGTAAACAGTCCCATAAATGTTTTAGTTTTAAGAAAGATGAGCTGATTTTGTGGTTTTATGATTGAAATTAAAAGTAAATCACACACACACACACATACTGTATATATGTCTATGTATACATGTATGTATGTATACATATATATATATATATATATATATATATATATATAAATTTGTTCATCTTGTCCCATGAAAAAGCTACCCCACTCAGCACTGACATTCACATTTTGCAAGATTTAGATGTTGCTCGAAAGCTGCCGGTGTTTAAACCTGTCAAACCCTCAGCACAGCAACACTTCTCATCCTCATGCGCCTATTTTTTTTATATGCAGTATTTTCTGTGATGTTTGGCTAAATATGTAACAATAGATGTGCTAAAAATAGTTTTATTTTTAGTTTTTTTTTTTACACAACCTGACTTAAATTGAGACTCACAAGTTAGCGGTTAAAGAACCTCCACATGAATAGGTTCAGACCTCTGTACAGCAGGTAATAATGCCCTTCTTCCTCCTCCTCTTCTAACAGGTCTTTTTTTCCTCATTATTCTTTTCTAGGAATTTGTAATTATTGTTTGCATTATTTACTGCTGAAGCATCTTTTGCCATGTACTATTTTTACCAGTCAGTCACAAAATTGTTCAGCATTGTCCTGATAAGTGAAAATTGCAGATGCATTTTTATTTTGCAGTGGTTGTCCTCTCCAAGTGACAACAGCAAATCTAGCAGTTTGACCTTAAACGTGTGCTTTTATAGACAAACCTGGTTATTTGAGCAGGAATTTCCTAACAAAGGCGCATACACAGTTGCCCCTCCTACATTAAATTTGCTAAATGTGCGCCTATGCATATTTTACAGGACGATTCTGCCTATTATTGCAATTTCAGAGATCCAACAGTGTGAGAAAGACTGCCAATTTATCATTCATTGCCATAAATCGCAGCGGAGACTGCATTTAATTGAGTTTGTATTGTATTTCGTCGCTGGGTGCCTTCTCGCTATATGTGGTGGGGAGTGGGTGGGGGGTGTCTTGGGCCATCCCAGTGCAGGGGGTGTTGGGGTTGTAAAGGGAGGTGGGGGTGTGTGGAGTAGAGTGGAAAAGAGAGGGGGGCCCACCTCCACCCCCCTCCCAGCTCCGCCTCTGTCTTACAAAACAATCAACTGGTAGGGAAAATTGGGCATCTCTCATGTAAAGTGGAGCAACAACAGACTCACATTAAAAAAAGAAAAAAGACGAAGTGGCGACATTTTTATGTAAAACCATTTACTGGTCTGATTTCAATGATCGTGATAAAGTAGGTAAACAATTCAAATCCATTGTGATGCAAATAAAGAAGCCCTGCATAGTTACCTCATTGTATGCAATTATCCAAACCGAACTGGGCTCTTATGATCAGCCACACGGCGCAAACCTGCATACCTGACTGCTGCAGGCATTCTCCACTTCATGACCATGCACCCTCTTTGTCCAAATCTGCGTCTTAATTGCCCGTGGTGCAGTTGGAGATATGGAAAGTCTGCATGGCGTCCATCAGTACTACAGAGGGGGCAAGCAGGCCGCTAAATCAACTCCTTAACACCCCGGTAAGTCTCTGGTTTGTGACCCGGTGTGGCTGCTAAATGCTCCTCCATGAGCCAGCACATCCCAGCATGCTCCGCCGCTGCGGCCCATCGCAGTCCTCTCCACCCCACTGACAGTGCGTTTTAAAATGAAACCTGCATTTGCACCACTTTCAATCATCACCAGCGTTGTTATTCCAGGTTTGCATAGATTGCACACACACACACACACACACACGCGTGCGCGCACGCAGTCACACACACGCAAAGCTGTGATGTTTGTCAAGCTTTTATCTTTCTTTCTTTCTTTCTGTTTGGATAATTCAGGTTTTCAATAAAAGCAAAAACATGCACAGAGGACAAATGCATGAATCTCCAACACGCATACAATTTACAGGGAAAAAAGCTTTTGGTTGTTTGAGTTGCATTTAGACACAAAGACACAAACTCAGTGATTGATTTGTAACTGCACTTTTATTAACTGAGACAGCGGTAACCTACTTCAGAAAACAAAGATTAAAATGGAAAATGTAGCACAGAATGAGAATATCTATCCATTAATTGTGTAGTAATTATGGTGACGAAAAATTTAGTTTATGTCATTGCATTAATAAATGAATGAATAAACAAATGACATAAATAAATAAATAAATAAATAAATAAATAAATAAATAAATAAATAAATAAATAAATAAATAATTAGATAGATAAACATTCATTTGCTTGTAAGACAAATTTACTCTTTTCAGCTATAGCTGCTTAACCCATTTTAAATATTAATACTTTAAAACATCAAAATATGCCTGAATTAAGCTGGTGTAAATGCATTTTCTTATTATTACTTATCGGAAGCTACAATTAGCAAAAGTATATAGGCCTAAAATACCTATTTATTATTATTTAATAATTAAATGGAATAATATAGTCTAAGCATCAAATTACACGAATATATAAACAAACAAACAAATAAATAAATATGCAACTGGCTGTTCTCTCCTTGCTGTATTCCGCTTATTTGTATTCTGAGTCTATTATCTTGTAAATTTTTTATCGCTTCATCCTCTTGCCACAGAAAAACCGTCCGTCCCGCCGCAGACACTTTGAATTAACTTCACCAACACATAAACGCCTCCTTTCCTCCAGCAGCTAGCTCTGTATCGTCTACAGTTTTGTTTGTCAGTGTATGTTCTCGGTTTTTTCCTCCTCTTAGGTAGCCTACCTAAAAAAAAGACGCGTTTTAAATCTGTTTTTACTCCCAAGAGTTTTTTTTTAAAAAGAAAAAAACACCAAAATCATCAAGTCATGGCTGTTGATGGTCTTATAAAAAGAATCAAGGGATGAAAAGTGAATTCAGCTTTTTGTCAAAAATGCGTAAACTGCACGGTAAAAACTGCGAATAACACAATAAGAATAATTTGTTTGGATTTTAATGAGCAATTGTTGTACATGCTGTGATGATGAGTAAAGCAAAAAGCGTGGTGTCTAAAGTGAGCAGAGTCCTCTAATTATGTAAAGCAGCTCTGCTCCTGCAGCCAGTCTGTAATTTTGATAGTTCTGAAGCCTGATGGCTTTAATAGAAAATAGAATAAAATGAAAAAAAAAATAAGAAAACACAGTTTGAGATAGGGCAAATAAAAGGGGAACTTAATTCGCTTCAATAAAAAAATTTCAGACTAAAAAAACACAATTAAACAGCTGCCTTAAAAAAAGGCGAAAACACAGTTGGCAGCAATTTATCTAGCGAGTGTGTAAATGTAAATTATTTTTTATTGATCCATTATAAAGCTGATTAATTCCATCTATTCAACACATTTTCCTCAAAAAATAGATATTTAAATATTTAAGTCTTCATGTTATATTTCATATTTATATTTGGGTTAGAAAAATAAAGATAATGGCAAAAGAAAATATGGACACACACACACACACACACACACACACACGCATACTCACTCACTCATTGACCCACTCACAAACACACAAAGGATCTCAGCACAGCAAATGCACTTTTTAAACTTTAGTGTAAGATTTTTTTAAATAATATATTTCACCTTAAATTATAAAATGTTTAATTGCAAAGTTCTTTTTTATTTAGTTTACATTACAAACATTTATAATTTATTTACAGATGGCAAGATCTAGCTACTCTTATTGTATTTTAAATTATATTTAAATATATAATTATAAAAGGTCTTTTTAGAAATCGTTTAGTCGGGTAGATAATGCCATTTCATTTGTTTTACTAATTAAATTTTTTTATTTAGGCTATATTCTAGCTTTCTCAAAGCTATCAGCGCAAAAATTGTTGATTAAACTAAAACAATAATAATAAAACGTAAAATGTCTCACCTTTGCAACAAAAGTGTTTACCTTAATTGAGAAAGAACGGGAAAAAGAATATGCATGCTGACAGTTCCTTCCAGACTCCTTGTTTTCCTCAGTCCACGTTCATCTTGGGAAGATTCTTGTGTAACATGAGTAGGCAGGACTTGCTGCAGCCCTCCTGCAGCCAAATGCATCTCATATTCAAAAAAAGGCTTTTGAAAATGGCGCCACAGCAAACGCCTCCCTGTCAGAGTGGAGCGGGAGGGGGGAGGACTAGAAGGAGGATGGGGCGTGTCGTGTGTGTCGCGTTGCGCGCAACGGGGCTGTAGCCTCTGCTCCCGTGTCGGTTGTAGAATCTGTATATGAAACCGTCTCCGGTATTTTGCCGGCAGAGCTTCAGTCTGCACATAAACGCACCTCCCTCCTGCTCTCGTCGACAGTGAGTCGGTGCAGCCACCAGGAGAGACGCGCATTGTTTTCGCAGTAAATTTTATGGAAAAAAAGAGGGGGGGCGCGCGCCTTCACTCGTCGGAGGTCCGTTGGCTTTCCAAGCCTTCCCCATCCCCCCCTTCTCTACCCTGTTATCAAAAAAATACGGGGCAGTTTCCTTGTTTCTTCCGCGATTTTCACCGGTTAAGGTGAGCCCCGGCTGCGCACGCAGATTCTCCTCCTCGTCATTCCCTCCGTCCTGAAAGCTCCGTGGTCGATTTAGCGTAAAAGAGGTGAAAAGCAACCCGAATCGTCCTCATACCGCCGTCCCGGTGCGCAGGCAGGCAGGCTGCCCGTGTAACCGCACAGTGTAGCCAGCAGCTGAGGCTTCCAGGGGAGAGTTGTGAAGAGGGGATCTCTCTCTCTCTCTCTCTCTCTCTCTCTCTCTCTCTCTCTCTCTCTCTCTCCTTTCTATTCCTTCCCCTCAACGTCGAAGCGGTAGCGAGGGAGAAGAAAGGAGGAGGAGGGAAAAGGAGGGGGAAGCCCACGCTGATAGCTGGAGGGAGCCCCAGCGTGTTCGGCTTGTGCATGCGTGAGTCTGAGTGTGCGTGTCTGCGTGTGTATGTCATGCACGCGCGCGTATTATAGTCGTTGCTAGGAAATCCTTTCTGTGTGTGAGGGAGGACTCACAAGCGGGATGAGAAGGCAGCTGCGGTTTAAACATCCTCAGCGAAATTATATCAACTTTTAATCTCTTTTATGTAAAGATTTTAGTCTTTTTCTCTCTTTTAAAAAATACAAGTTATTGATTTGTTGAGAGAAAGAGGTGATATGCATGTTAGTTCTGTTTTTGTGTAGCCTACATCAGTTAGCCGCGTGTTATAGCTTCACACACTCACACACACTGGTGAGGTGAAATAAGCATCCTCATCCATAGTAAAGGAATTGATTCAGTATTATAAGTGTGTGTGTTTGTGGGGTAGTGGTGGTATTTTCAGATAAATCACTCCCGGCTTGCAGAACAGTCAGTCCTCACCTATGTAAACGCACCCCTGAGGGCAACAGATTTATCTGCAAGAAGAGGTTTCAACACACACGCACATACACCTCCCCCTCTCCACTTCCCTCCCTCTGTTACCCCCTTCCCCTCAGCATGGAGATGGATGGCCCACGTCCCTTTTGTCTAGATGCAAATGGACTTTAACCCCGAATTAATGGATAACTCCCCAGAAAGGCCTAATAATACTCCGCTCACATGATGTAGCCTACACACACACACACACACACACACACTGGCAGCCACAGACCTCTTTATACACGTTGAGAATGTCTGTAAAACATTTTCACGATATGCATCAAGTTTATGAGCAGGAGCATCTGTCAGAGGAAGCAAAAAAAAAAAAAAAGGAATTTGTTGCAGTTGTGTATTAACTACCATTAATTGCCAAACGGGTGTTTATGTTTGTATTTTTCTCCACGCCGAGCAGGCCTACTTTTCTTATTCAAAAGCAAGGCAACCCCCCTGCGGTGAATTTTAGAAACCACACTACCACTGTGACCAAACTCCTCTCCACAACAGTGCAAGAAATCCTGCGAGCATGTCTGCTGACTGGTTTTCCCCATAACGCAGAAATATCACATTGTTGTAATTCTATTTTCATTTTATGTGCTGACATTTGAACTTTCAGGCCCGTTATATCCTGTGCCAAATGCACAAGATGATGACAGACGCTGGGGGGTTAACATGGAGCTGGGTGCAGGAATAGGGGGTGTAGATATGATCCCCCCATTAGCTGCGGCGCCATGCTGCTCCGCAACATTACCACGGCACTAAAATTTTATTTTAGTAGCCCGCTCACTCAGGTTGATCAAGAGAAAGCCTCAGAGTGGGTGTGTTGTGTATTTAGGAGTGAGAGCACGTGCAAGCACTTGTTATATTAAACAAAAAATATACGTGTGTATATGCAAACAAGAAACCCACCTCCTCCATGTATACCTGTCAACCGTGAGCACAGTCAGTGAAACGCGACCATTTGCTGCATGTCAGGAGCAGACTGGATTACCACGGATGTAAAACTTCAGCTGGGGAAAAGGCCACTTGTTGCTGGGAAATGATGATAGCTGGATGAGGAGAGGGAGACATAAAGAGGGGGGGTGAGAGAAGAGATGTAGTATAATTCCATCAATAATAATAGTAATAATAATAACAATAATGATAATAATAGTGATAAATATAATCATTGCACCCAAGTAGGAAAGACTAATGCACCTACTGGCTCATGTAAAGTTTTTCCACAGTGTGACGTATAAACAAGGTGAAAAGTTGTCAGTCACGCAGAAAAGGCGGAGAAGGCTGTGAGTGTGTTTGCTGGCCAGGATGAAACCACACAGGCTGAACTCCAAAGGTTTGTCTGTACAGTAAAAATAAACAAATTTAAATAATTTTGTGTATATTAAAGATATATCTTTAATATACACAAAATTATTTAGATTTAAATTTAAATTTCTGTATACAGAAAAAAAGAAAGAAAAGAAAATTCAGAATATAGTATATTTGCAAATGTTGGCTTCCATATATATAATTTCTTTACTGGTCATGCCATTCACTACTTTTTCTCCCATGTGGAAACAGTTTTAGTTACTTTAGTAATGATGGTTTGTGTGCTCACATCTGAAAATGTATTTATTTTTATTATTAATTTTAGCAATAGCTCATTAAAAAGACTTAATGTTCAGTTTTATAATAAATTAGTTCACTGACAGAAATGGAAAAATATGCTCAACACTATGTTATTTTCAAAAATGGAAATTTGTTTCCTCCACAACAACGTATGATGTATAATTAAAATACTACATATAAAGATATTCCTTACTATCCAAGATTAATTCAGACAATTTACTGATTTTCACTTACTGATTTTTATTCTTAAGTAGATTTTTTTTTCTCTTTTTCTTGCGGGGGGGGGGGGGGGTCGATAATTTTACTGATTATATGAAACAAGAGCATTCACTTCCAGCAACAGTAAAATCTTGTTTTTATATTATTGTGTGAATCACCATGATCTAATAGTCTAGAATCAAATTCCTTCTTTCACCTTCCTTCATTTTTAAATGCAGGCCTTGTTCTTCATTAAATGATTAAAGTTCTTCCACCATCATTGCTTAAAACACAATTTTGTCCAATAAAAGCAAACCATAATCACAGTGTACAAACCAAGACACATAAATTAGACAAATTTTTCCAAATGGTACCCAATTCTTCCCTCAGTAAATCCACCCCGGTCTCATGAAATAATGTATGAATAACATGGCCGTGCGGTGTGTTATATCAGGCTTTTTTTCCCCTTCTTCATTTTACACCCTTTACTGTCAGAGGATGTCTGAAACTTTTACCCTTACCCTATTTGCTGTGCTGTTTAACAATATTAAATAACACGTGTTAAATTAATAGAAATTACATGCAAAATGTGCCCTAAGTTGCATGCTATCTATATGCAATGGCTGGAGATCACATTAGTAGTTAACTACTGTGAACTTTTCACTCATTTTTCTGCCTCTGGTATTGCCACAGTCACTCAGTCTCATGATCAGCAGAGGGCTGGATAGACACGGTATTGTTTTTGAGAAGCATGGCTGCAGCAGATGAGGGAGCTTTGTCAGCGACCTACAATGTGCCCATGCTTCCTGATACTACACCTGTAAGCAGCATCAGTTTACAGCTGCTTCACTGCAGCCACTGCACCTGTGCCAAGCCGAATGACATGGAAAGAGCAGGACGTTTGAGGTTTTTACTTCTGTTGGATTAAAACGCTGCATTAAAAAAACAGATGAAAGAGTAAACAATCCAGTTTTGCAGTTTCCATATTTGATAAAACTGAGATGTAAATTTGACAATTCTACCATCAGACCATTTGTGTTTTTATTATCATGAAAGTAAGCAAGTAGATTTGATTGAATCTGTAAATCTGTTCTATCCAAAAAAAAAAAAAAAAAAAAATCCCAAAATGGCTTTATGAACAAAGTCCTGTGTTGTCTCAGAGCTTTCTTGCCAAACTGTTTCACCCTTTGCTAATTTCACACTTATGAAGCATGACGCTTTTTCCCTTTTTGACATTTTACGAGTGAATCTACAGAATGAGGTGTCTATTCCCTCAGCAGTCAACATCCAGCTTTGAGCCATGTTCTGATAAGGTGTCTGATATCCTTACGATGTGGAATCTAAGCAGCCATGTCCTTAAATCACAGCCAACCTGATGCTTTTAAAGGACATTTGGGTCAAATAAGAGGCCAAAAAGCAAAGAAGAAAAGACCGATGGCATTAAAGACTGCAAGAAAGAAGGGAAACACGGTAAAAGTGAGTCGGCCCTTGTGCTGCTTGAACTGATTGGATCAGCGTTGAGTTGACCTCTGACCTCCCAGCTGGACCAAAAATGGCTTTAGACACACACTTCCCTTTTTCTTCTCCGAGGCAACAGCCACTGCGGAGATCACATGACTCTCCAGGCCGGCCATGCCAGGCCGCGTGATGCTGCTGCAGATGTGAAGAGGGGAGGAATTATAAAAGGAAGAAAAGAAGTTTTTAGTGAAAGATTGGAAGGGGAACAAGGGCTTGGGGATGACATGGAGAACAAGCAAACGCGTCAGCAGACAGTGAGGAGGGGGTAGAGGGTCACAAAGCTAGCTTTGTTTCTGTTCTGGCTGCTACATTAGCAGCTGCAATAAAAAAAAAGCTTAGAGAGAAGAGGATGGATGGACGGTGGCACGGAGGGGTGAATGGCCTGGCATGACGTTTAAGAGATGTCTCTGTTTGTCACTCGAGCGCGCGGCGTTATAATGCTGCTTCATAGAATATGCATACAGGCCATAAGTCATATAGAGAAATGAAGACCTACATGGATGAGGAGATAAAGGGCCCACTATGAGTCCAGCGATGTAACACTCGTTTATGGCTGATATGCATTACAATATGAGAGCTAAGATGAAAGAGTTTAGAGCTTTGGCATAAAGTCATATCCCAGAATTCTTCTCTGTCTTAGCTCATCCATTTGTGGCTGTCTCAGTGATTCAGCCAGGCTCACCTCTGGGGTCACCCATCCTCTATAAACTTCGGGTCAGTGTGTGTGTTTTCCATGCAGCATTGTACATTTGTGCCGTGCACTAACCTCCGGGGCAAAAAACACCCTCCGTTCTCTGAAAGTTGCACGTTAACTGTAGAGAAACCGGCACCAACTTCAGGCCCAGTGGCACCTTGAAGTGTTTTTCAATTGCAAAAGACGAGTTGGCCACAAATTGGAACCAGACACAGGTTTAACATCTCATTTTAAACCTATTGCAGCTGTGTCACACACACACACACACACACAAATGAACATCAGGGGTCACCACACATGTGCAGGCGAGCTGTCTGTGAGCAGCGTTAAGAATGAGCAACTGTATTACACCACGGCAAATGAGAAGCATCACATCCAGAGAGTGAATCTCAAACATTTGTCCACATTTATCAATACCACCATATGTCTGAACACACACGCCAAACGCTGTAAAGGGCAAGCATTGTCTTTTCTGCAGCTGCTGTTTTTTTCTTTTTTTTTTTTTTTGCTTTTCCCAATGAACATTACAGATGTTTCCTGTCTAAATGTGTTTACAACATAATGACATTTTCATAAATAACTTAAAGATGCAACTGTTCACGAAACGGAGGCAGCAGGATGTCACAAGAAATAACTTTAAACCAACAGGTGTTAACGCTCCACATGTGAAGGAATCCATGAGTGAAAGCCACCTGACACCTCTGATAGTATCTTATGAGGGTGTGTTTACCCAACACAAGCAGAGTGGGGAGCAGAGAGGGGGCCCCTGACTGGTCAGGAGTTTAGCTATGAGCTGGCCTTGTTTGGGATTGTTCTAATTATGAGGTAACGTTTGCATTTCTGGCCGCAGGCTTTGGCTCAATTGGACAGATCCGTCCCTGGCCAGAGTCAAGATGGATGGATGCACATTTAACTGGCTGGTCTGAGTGCAGCTTGATCGTGCCCTACTGTAATAGCTGAAACTGGGACTGACGGACAAAGACACTTGGTGTTATAGCAGAGTGGAAGAACTGAGACGGATTCTATATGAAGAACGTTGTGTGAAAGGAGGCGCATTGTGTGGCGTTCTTTGAGTATTCCTCAGATATTCCGGTAGTTAAAACTCAACAGGGTCATTGTTGGGATGCATTTGTATCACAATCATAAATTAAACATCCATTCTGGTTCTGACATTAACAGTTTGAATTTATATACAAACATAGGACAAACATTGTTGTGGTCAGCTATTCACAAGTGAAGGTGACTTTCTCTGGTGGGTGGAGTATGGTGTGACCCACCCACTTCCCTTGTCCATAAATCCTTTTAAAATCCAAACCAAAACCAAAGTGGAAAGATTTATGTCTGTATTGTTGTTTTTGGTTGTGAACAGTTTCTATTTTTCAACAACCAAGTGTGGTTTTGGAAAAGTGGGAATAGAAATACTTTGTTTGAACTTAGTTTGTGTAGACTTCCCTGCTGGGGTTGGTGCAGCTTATTTCCTGCTTGATGGAAATGTGTGATGTCATATTGTCAAAGATAATCTCTTGATTCAGTCCATCAATACTTAAATCTGCCTGCATGCTAAACTGGCTTCTTTTAATTCTTCACATTTTGTTTGTTTCTGTTTCAGAAATCTGAAAACGCCAGTGAGGACTAATTAGTGGTGATGTGGCTTAAAATACTTTTTTTTTAGAACCTGTTCCTCATTTGCACTGAAGAGGCTCCATAGACCCGCCTTTCGTGGCGCCTGAGGGGTCCCTGGTTTAAGAGTCCCCCCTTCCACTCATTCTACTCAATTATCCCGGGTGCGGTAACGCAGGGGTTAACGTGGTGACGTGGTGTTCCTGAAGCGGTGACCCGCGGGGCAGCCGAGTGGGGGCTACAGGGGGAGAAGAGGAGAAAGCCGAAGCTGGGGTCCTGTTTGGGGAAAAGAGACCTCCAAAAAACCCACTGCAGTTATGACTCCGCCACTATTTCCAAGCTTCAGCTCACAGACTTTGCTTCTTCCGCTTTATCTACAACCTGAGCTTTATAGGTGTCCGCTTGATCAGTGAAATGTCTGCTCGAGGGGGGAAACAGCGCTTGTAGCTCGTGATTTTACCACTTTCTTGTTTAAAGTCTTGTCTTTTGCCTTACAGAGCGACACAACGATTCTCACAACACGAAGCGCCTTCCTGCGGAGGTAAAATCACTTTTTACGCACAAACTTGTCTGGACCGTTTGGAGTCGATCAAAGGCTTGTGGAGCGGGCGCGCAGAACAGCGGCAGACTCTAACGCTTGTGCTAAATGTTTATAGCGCTCTTTTAATTGAAGCCGTGTGTGCACGTAGCTGTTCGCCTCCGCCGGTTCGGTCGTGCTTAGAACAGAGTGTCTCTGAAACTCTGAAGAGCAGCTATGTATACACGCATTGATGGAGGTGGTGATGAATTTCAGAGAGGTGGATAAACTGTGACCTCCAGGCGGTAATTAGGCCTATCATTGGCCAAACAACCACCACCATAAACAAATATGTTAGATTTCCAGAGAAGGGGGCTGATTGCTCCTTTTCATGGCAGACTATTCCACAAATAAAAACAAGGACTTTGGTGTGGTCTGCGCTGCAGCGCGGTGCATAGACAGAGCGAAACTCCGGTGCATGTAGAGGGAATGACTGGTCTCCTCTCCTCCTGCTCCACCTTCATACATAGATCCGGTTCAGCACAATCACAAATGAAAACAAAACTGGTCAGACTGAAAAAAAAGGGGGAGGGGGGTATGTCTGTGTGTGTGCGTGAAGTGAATGTTGCCATTCACCTTTGTTGATTACACTTTATTGGAGGGGGTATACTCCTGTGTTACTATAGCATGTGTGATGATGTCCTTTTGCCCCCTCCCCTGATGAACGAAAAAAAAAGAAAAAGAAAACAGAAAATGCAAGAAGCCTCTAGTCTCCGGGTCGACAGTGTACAGGAAAGAGAGGGAGACGGGCAGAGTGAGGAAAAGGGAGAGTTTCTCCATCAATTTTCTGTTTAATGTCAACGCTTCGGCTCTATTGTGGGAGAGAGAGGACGCGTCACTCAGACATAAATTTGCTATTATTCAGCTTCACGGAGACTCACAACCAGCGGATCCGGCGCTTGTAGTCGGGGAAAATCCCCTCGGTGGATAAATTCAACAAGGAGTCACCGTGTAAGTACGCGGAGCTGCTATTTAAATCCATAGATGTGGATGCGACGACGTTTAGGATTTCATTTATTTATTTATTATTTTCCCACGACTTCTTCAGTTTAAAGAGGAAGAAAAACTCTTTGGTTGTTTGTTTTCCATGTTGGTCTTTTCAAAATTGTGACATTTAGACAAGTATTTACAGAAAATGTTTGTGTTTAATCGATGTTGGTTTGATTTATTCCAGGGGTTTGTTTTTCTTTCTCCCCCTAAAAGAAATGTAATCTTAATATTGTTTGTTTTGGTTAAAAGAGTTTTTCTACTGATTCTTGATTTTTAACTGAGCCTCGACATATCTTAAAACAGCCTTCAGTCGTAATTTGTGCCACTGAAATTATTTATTCAGCCAGCCATATATGTTTATAGAAAGTGATGACTGGATTAGACGTCTTACATTTATGACTGAAAACACGCAAATGCTTCGTGTAAGCGGTGTTTTTGGTCACGGTTTCAACATTTTTTTGTCTCCTGAAAGAAGATGATCTGCCCGTAGATGGATGCATGCTTTTGTGACTTTTTTGAGTTTTCATACAGTATACAGTTAATATGAAAAAGTTTGTCAGATGGGGCCTCTGGGTGGGAGAGCAGGGTGAACACGCTTTTGCACCATTTAAAGTGCGAGTTCCTTTATTTGTCCGAAGTTGGATGATGTGTCAGGCTCGCTTTTCTTACATTAAAAACTGTGTAAAGAAAAGGCAGATAAAGCTGGTGTTTGTCTGCCTCTTTCTGTATTTTTCTCTCTCACACACACTCTCTCACACACACATTCACACACCGAGAATTTTGGCAACACGTTGGCAGAAGCTCTCTGATTTCTGACAGTAAGTTTGATAAAGTGGAAGTAATGACAAAGGTTGTGTAGTTAAGTGATCCTGGGTTTAGACATTAATGCAGGGATTTCTGTTTCTTCTTCTTTCCCACCACATCTTATTCATTTCTTTGCTTTTACAGCAGGAGTGTCTCGAGGCTGTTTATTTATAAGGACACAAAGACGTAAAGAATGAGCCTATTTATTCGCAATAAAATTTATGATTAATTGTGGTTAACAGTAAAGTCAAGATAAATACATTCACGCCCACGCATAGGTTCCCGAGCTTTGTACTGAAATATGCACGTTATTGACGTGTTGTAAAAAAACATTCAATTATCTAATCTTATTTTATTTAATTTTGTTTTATTTATCAATCAATAAGCAAATTTTGATTGATTTTTAGCAATTTCTCTACAGTTCTCTACATCACAAAGGTGATAAGATAGTCACTCTTGTCAGTATTTTTGAAATTGACATTTTGAGTTAAACGTTGCAATTATGTTCTGAATTCATATATATATATATTTGTTATATATATATATATATATATATATATATATATATATATATATATATATATATATATGAATGAGATACTTTTCAGTATTGAAGGTGTTGAAGGTTTTCTCACTTTGCTGCAAACGCGTCATCTTCCTCCTTTTTGTTGAGGGGAATCATTTGCTTAAAACGCTGAATGATCAGCTGCAGGAGGTCACGTGACCCCCATGAACCCCCTGGCTCATCTTGCCCCCTGACTGAGCTCCGTTTCTACATTCAGGTTACACTCTTCACGGACTTGTGGTGCTCAGAGATCCTCCAAATGAACAGGACGTGTTTTATGATCTTCGTGCTCAGCAAGAAAAACACAAAGATCGCTTTCATCATTCCCAACGTCCTGTATGTGTGCGCGCGTGTGTCTTTGTGCGTGCAAGTGTATACATGTCGATAGAGCAGGAAATGTTGAAATTTGGGAAAACAAGTTGAGGTGGCACCGGGCTGAGTTGGTGTGGCACACGTCAGACGCTCGGTGGATTTTATCCCATTATTTGCGTGTATATCAACATTTCACCAGCTGTTGGGATTCAGGTCCTCTCCTGTCTGAGCATAAACTACACAAGCTTACAGTACAAACAACGCAAAAACACGGCAGGAGGCATGCTATGGCTGTTGATGTTAAAATGGTGATAATAATTAAAGCCTCCACCATGTTCTGATGGTCCATAAATAGATGATGGTTCTTTCATGTCATCCATATAGCCCTGTTGGTGCTTCCAACCGGATATATAGTTGTGTGGCAGGTGCTAATTTGGTGCCCGAGCTATTGCTTCTGTCACCGTAATCATAACCATCATCTTTTTCATCTGCACTATTATCATCGTCTCGATCTAAAGGTGTCTGGTTATGTTTTAGTCATACATTCACTGTATTTTACTTCACAGGTCCAGTCTCTCTCTTTTTAAGATGACAGAGGGAAAGAACACTTTAGTCGTTTTAGTTTTCATGCCCAACCATTTCAAATCTCCTGACCCGATGTGAGCTTCTGTCAGGAGGATCCGAAATAGCAGCATCTGTCCACAGAGAAGGAAAGGTCATGTTGTTTTTGTGTCCAGTCAACTTCGGACTTCATCACGTCTTCTTCTGTCGTTGGGAGCTAGGCTAGAGTTTGTTGTTTGTCGAGGATGATATTTGCAATGAGTTGGCCACCAAATAGGCAGAAGAAAGGAAAAGGAAAGAGGTCTGTTGTGCCCACATCATCGCTGCTACACGCCCAGAGCGCATACAGCCTTGTTTTTCATAAGCTTGGCAGCGCAGCTACATTTCTTTTCTGCTCCAACATGGCTCTGTCTCATGGGGTTGCACCACCTTTAGATAGTCGGGGCGTGTCCCTGATGAGCGACCCTGTTTGGAAATTCTCGTCATTAAACGGCTATCAGAAAGTATCTGGTGCGAATAGGATGGCTGCCCCGCGTGGAGGGCCTCCCATGGAGACGGCTCTCCATTTGGAGTCATTCTCGCCAATGTGTGCTTTTTTTCCCCACTTAAGAATCTGGCCCTATAGACTCCTAAAAGTTTGTTTAAATAATGTCAAACCTGGTTGAAACTAAGTGCTGACCCTGTTTATGAAGAAGTCGTCAGAAGGAGAAGCAGTTTACTGAAAAAAGAACAACGCAACACAAAAACTTGTCCTCATCAGGTTACACAAAATTGTCTTCATGTATGACGGAAACAAAAACTTGAAAGTTTAAAAATAAACCTAGAAATGAATGCTGGAAAGTTTGTGCGTTTCACATTACGAGCAGGGAGAAAAGTGCTCCGTCTGGCCGGGCTGGGAGTCTGAAAAGCGGCTGAGATCGAGAGTCCCGCGCGCTCGTGTGTGTGAGAGCCAGCGAGAGAAAAAAGGAGGAAGCGTTGGAAGAAGGAAGCGAAGAAGGGAAGGTGGAAAGTGTCAGTCAGGAACGCTTCATTGCTCGGGGACAATCCGCGTGCAGGACCGGTCTGTTTCAAGAGCAATCAGTCAATCCGCATTAATTACCCCCCACCCCCTTCCTCCTCCTCCTCCTGCTTCCCCCACTGTAGCTCGCGCTGGCACACGGACTGGATGAGGCATGGTGGGATTGGTGGTGGTGGTGGGGTGTTATGCTTTCTCTCCCATCCCCACACCCAGCCCCCACCTTTTTTAAGTGAAAAAGAACCAATAAAAATCAAGCAATAAAAGGCTTTTCCTTGTCACTAAATAAATTAAATGCAGATTTCTGTTTTAAGTGGCGGCCCCCTTTTGTTGGCTGCGGAACAGGATTCTTTATTGTCCCCCTGTCATTAGTGCTGTGGACAACAGTCAGGAGAGAGAACGTGGAAACCGAGTCATTTCATTATAAATGCCCTGCAGTTCGGAGCGGGTATCGGCTCTGGACCCGTCCTGTTGGGGTCAAGATAAGCTGAAATATTATTTTTCTTTGTCAGCATCATTAGTCCTAAACAACATATCTCTTCTAACTATACATCCCGTGAACCGTGGTTTAGCAAACTTGAATAAATGAAAATGCATATTTGGATCTAAACTCCACATTTAGGTCCACTTGGTACATATTTTTTGTTAATTATTATAATCTAAGGTAAGATAAATATACTGCTCATTCTGATGGAAACAGAGCCCCAGTCTTCACAAGTGATCTGTACTTTAGTTTTTAATACAAAGTATAATTCAAGAGCGTCTCGGTGGCTTTGAAGTAGCCTACGTTTGGACTTGAAAATAGCCCAAACTTTGCAGATACGGGTTCTATTTTGTGCGGCCGTTCGTGTGCGTGCGCGCTCAGTGTGTGTGTGTGCACGTGGTGGCAGAAGCCTAGGAGAGACTTGGCCATGCAGGCTGCTGTGAAAAGACGGTAACGATTATCTAATTACAGACGTGATAAATCTGCTCGCTTTGGCGTTATTTGATTTAAATTATATATGTATCAATTAATTCGCTTGTAGATGAAAGTCTCGTTTTGTTCTGTGCATTTTATAAGCTTTCTCTCGGCTGCAGATCTCTTCTTTCCTTTTTTTTCTTTTTCCCAGTGTGTTATGTTTAGGGTGGACCGAGGCTCTGGATGTAGTCTGTGTTATAATGTAAAGGGGAATCAGCTGAAACAGCCTGTTCATACTTTATGAGGTCCGTGCTCATTATTGTCAACTCTGGACAAGTTCAACTAAAAAGTATGCGATTTCTTATATGACAATTAGGCCTACTTCCATTAGAGCCTATGTTGTGTTTATTTATTTATTATACCTAAATTATCATAAAAAACTTGCATAATTTCAAATGTTATAGCCTACTATATAATGTGTAAACTTATGCCGTGCTTTTATATTGTTCTTAAAGAAAAAAATATTTATTTTAATTATTTGTTATTTATAGTGCGGCTGCCTGTACAAAACTAAAATAATTTTGTCACATGTCATGCCCATAATCTAAAAGAAAAAAAGATTTATTACTTTAATTAACTTCAGTTTCAACCTCTGTGCTAATTAGGAAATGTCCTCTTAATTATTGAATACTTGGCGATAAGTTTTAGCCAACATTTTACGTGCAACCGCATGAAAGCAATGAGTGCCAGGATCTAACATTGTCACCGAATGTTTTAATATTTGAAAATCTTAAAATTTTATCCCTTGACAAACCTCTCTCTCTCTCTGTCTCTCTTCCTCTCTCTCTCTTTCTTTCTTTCTCTCTCCCCTTTTCTCTCTCCGGTTTTCCTTGCGGACAAAAAACTTTTCTCCCTCCATATTTGTGGAAAAAAAGACCTCCCTCTCGGCAGCGCAATAGCTGTTTTCCTGTTTTTGTTGCCGTTCTTTCCTTCATTTTCTAAACACAAAGTTGTTTTTGCAACATTCCGCGAATCTAGCCTCTGCATTTAATATAACGTGTAATTTCCCCCCTTTTGCCGTATTCCCTTTGATTTAGTCACTCTTGACTCTCCTTTTGCTCTGAGGCCAACGGGGTTCGCCGTGGGGGGCGCCTTAAAACCGCCCCTCCTTATCTCCTTTCATCGTTCAGCGCGGGGCCGCCTTGAAACCGCAGGGGCAGTAATTGCTTTTTTCAGGCAGCCCAGTGCGGACTGGCCAGCAGCCAATCAGAGCCTTGTTTACACTCGATGATTGACAGCGTTCTGGCTACTTGCCAACCAATCAGGAGCTTCACAGGGATGAAACCCTCAGTTTTAACCCTTTGCTTCCACATATAAACAAACCTGCACGGGAATATTAGCCTATAGCAGCTCATATATTTCGACATGGAAACACACAAGCCCATATCCTTCCACTTTTAATTGGCTAAATTAGTGAACCGTGCGCAGGGCTAACCCCGAGGACAGTAACGCTTTCAAATTATGCTGTGATTCAATTTGTCAGTGTGCGACTATGTGCGTGTGCTTGTGTGTGTGTGTGTGTGTTAGAGAGAGAGAAAGAGAGCGGGACAGAGACACACACACACACACAGTGAGACAGGTAAAGAGACATATGAAGTATAAATTATTGAGTACATGTAGTCCTGTTTATTTACATGTAACCTCAGCAAACCTTCAAATACAATGAGAAGTTTCTTTTAACCCCCAATATCTTCTAATATTGCTTTGTAATAAATTTCTTTGACAAAACAAACTGACAGAGCACTGATCTTTTACAAAACATCAATATGAGTTTTTAGCCGTGTGTGGAGCAATTTAATAGCTTTATCTCAGTGAACAAATGATCTAAATTTACATGGTAACCTATTCTAGACCTATTAATGTTCTAAAGTTGTCTTATGTTAATTGTAAACCGCCTCATTCTGCAAAGAAACGGGGCTAAATGACCATTAGAGCAGACGCAGATTTTGCTAATAAGGATAAACATGTGGTGCAAGTGTAAAGCGGATTTCCCTAAAGGAGCATCAATAAAACTATCACATCACCGCTGACACTGCAAAATAAACGATAAAGCCCACTCTGAAAACACGCAGCATTTGAACTGAAGCTGCTGTGGGATCAGACGGAATAGGCTAGATGCTGTTTGCTCTCCACCAGTGATCAGAAAGTGCGGGTAAAGTCGGTTCCTCTCCTCTCTCCACATTGAACAGCGCCGAGCTGTGCTGCCTGTCTCCTCGCATTTGCTCGCGCACACGCAGAGCGCCGAGGGTTGCAAATCAAACGCCCGCCGTTTCGCTCCGCGGCTCCGCCGGCTCCCTCATTGGCTCGTAGCAGCAGCCAATAGCAGCTTGTGTTTACCGTCGAAGGGGGTGGTAGTGGTAGTGTGTGTGTATGTGAGTATGTGTGTTGCTTATGTGTGTGGACGGGGTTGTAGGGGTGCGGAGGAGGGGGGAGCGCCTCACGGGCACGCTTTCACATTGTCGTTCTCAAACCAATAGGCCTGCGCGTCCACCCCTCCCCGGCACACACACCCCTTCAACCTCAACCTCCTCCAACCCCCCACCCCCCCCCCCCCTCTCCTCCTCCTCCCGGCGTGTCTGAGTCTCCGGCTGCATGAACGAGTCTCGATTCACTACAAGCCTGAACTTCTACGATGCGTCTCTCCCATACCTCAACTGACTGCACTGAACAGTCTGCAGCAGCATAGGATGTAATCAATCCCACATGTTTCATCTCTGCGACTCGGGGATTTTTACTTTGAATATTTTTTTTGTACTTTTTCTTTCATTATACCATACTGTCGCCATTCAATGGATCTAACTTGCCAGTAAGTCGCGGATTATTTCACTTTTGCCTTTTTGTAATATGTTGTGACTGCATTGAATGTCGCTTTTAGTCTAGCTCTTCCATACTAAGGAGGATTATCTAAATTAAGCATTTTATTTAAACATAGATTTACCTGATTAAAAGCAAATAATCCTACATTCACTGTCATGTTGTTTACCTTTAGCGAAAATATAATAAAATACAGTATGGTAACTGGGCAACTTTTTATGTCATACAAATCGCTATTCTAAAGACATCCTACAGCTATAACTATAAAACGACATATATGCGGTTTAACAATTATTTTAAGGGATTCCCTTTAGCTGATTCCCACCGTCTCCCGTATGCAGGACTGAGCTGTATGTCAGTTTTTGTTTTGACCCCTCGCAGCCAAATTCTACTTGTGTGTTTTCTAATTCATTTACTTCAAAAAATGCTTCGCTTTTTCATTGAGCTCTGTCTTGTCTAAACTTGTTCTAAATTGTAGATTGTGGCTTTCTTAGTTTCCTGTTGTGAGTGTGTTTGAGAGGGAGGGTTTTTATTGCAATCTGCGGTGCTCCCTCGTTATGTTGGCTTGTAGGCGCCGGGGTTGTGTTCGGCTCAGCCGGGCTTGTCTCTCCTGTTTAGCCGGCCTCTGAATATTTGGATTTAGTGCGCCGATTATGTTTTGTGACTTTACTTTATTGCAAAATTGCTGAGGGCAATGAGTTGGCCTCTGGACTCAAACCACTTCAACAGCAAATGCTTTGAAATTCTCTGTTTTTTATCCATAGGTCCACACATTTATGATTTAATATTTCTGTTCAAACAGCACAAAAAGCTTTCCTTTTCTTTCTCTCTCTCTTTTGCTTGAAACATCAACTGCATGAGATTTGACAAATACAATTCTTTGCGGATTTGCTGGCTTTTGTGCAAAGTTCATGTAATGTCGTCTTGACCAGCAGTGGTTACTTTTGTAGGGGGGATTTTCGTCTGACGATAGTTTGACCCTTTGCAGGGCACTGATGTGTGTTTGTGTGTGCGTACTTGGGGAGGTGTGTGTATGAGGTTTTAGGGGAGCTTTGGTAGACTGGAAGGAAGTCTGAACGCCTTCCACGTTGGCTGTGCACGCACACACTCTCTCTCCCATACACTCACTCACAATTGCAGATCCAAAATGATCATTTTCCCAAACTGTTACGCGCGATCTGCTCGCGTCGTTGTGTTTGCGTGGCGTTCGATAACACGGGATTTAAATTCAGGTGGTTAAATGTAGCCTGAGTGGCTCTCTGTTGACGTGGAATGTAAACACCCAAGACGTGTGTTTATGGCCTTAAAATTTAAAAACGTATAGACAAATGTCAGACGAGAGTGGTGTATGATTGATGTCCCGTAGAGAAGGGGCATTGTTTCTCACAGCCTAAAGGACAGGGGAGAGCCCATTTTTCCTTCCCAGTGCGCTCCCAGCATCGCCTGCGTTTCTCCCCCCCTTTTACCCTCATTTCTCCCAGTGCTGTCGGCTAGATATGCTCCATAGAGATAACGTGGTGCTCGCAAACAAAAAGGAAATTTAATTATTTAAATGCACTAGGAGTTTGGCAAAATACTCTTATGGGAAGCATTTGGATATTTCATGCAAACAGAAAGTGTATGGACGTATAACACACGCACATACACGAACACAGGCTCTGCCAGAGCCACCGAAGTTTAAAGATTTTTTCAACCTAAAAGAAGAAAAAAAAAATCTTGAAACTTTGAGTACTTGAGCACTCTGTGTCAAAAGAAGACTTGAAGAACACCCGAGCTCATGCAGGCTATATTCTTGTGCACTTCATAAGCCTCTGGTCCACCAGAGCATTTGATATTTTCTTTGTTCCTTTATCGTTGGTTCCTGGGAGGTGCTATCAGCATCTACACAGCGTTAGATAGACGTGCCATGCATTGAAAAGCCTAATAGAAAGACTGCCGAGGTGTGTTTGGGTAACGCATGTACCCACATTTCCCTATAGCTTCTCAGGGAGCCCTATTTAAGTAAATGACTGAGGCTATGAGGGATACATATAAAGTCCATTCCTAGTCTATTTCCCTGTTTATTGCCCACACTACTTTGCGCTGGAGCATAAAGGTGATTTGATTTGTGTTTGTGATTACAGTGTAGCCTATATATAGAGATATATACAGTATGTAGCAGACATGCATGGTGTTTTGCCATTGTCAGGAGGCGAGGGGCCACTGCTGCTGACACCGTAGGAGTTGATCGAAAAAGCTGTTTCGTCGCTGTGTTCATTAATAGGAAACGCCACAAATAATAATCCTGATTACAGTAAGACAAATAAGTCAAACCGTGATATTCATGAGACATGAATAGCGTATTTATTTTATAAGATAACCTACCAAACAGATCCAAAACTGTGTTACTGTTGGACCATCACTCCGCTCATAAAATTATAGAAATCAAGAATATTTTCTCAAGTGGCACAGCATATTACACATACAGACAGGGGATCGGATTTATATATAAAAGGTGAAGAAATGACCTTAACTCAATTTACATAAATAACAACCATTAATCAAAGCATTTATTTCAGCTTGGAACTCTACATGCTGGGGAATAACTTAAAGTCCCCATAAGGATAAAAACTGCTTTTGTGCAGATGGTTTTCTTAATGTTTTAGTGCAAAAGCCCCGAGGTCCGGCTTGTTTATGGCCAGTCCTTGTTGAGTCTAGACTTTAACATCTCCCTCACCGAGAGAGGTTTTTTAACCCGCTGTGAACTATTGTATATGAATCAGTTGTTTACACCTGAGCTCAGATCTTACGTTTGCTTTCCATTCTTTGCGTTAATAAAGAAAGCTCTGAGCGTTATTTGCATCGTGTTTGGTCATAGGATGAGGAGGAGGGGTGTGTGTGTGTGTGTGTGTGTGTGTGTGTGTTGGGGGGCTCCACTGTTGGGGCAAGCGACGTTGTGCAGGAGAAATCCACGTTTACTTACGTTGTTTGTATTTAGAGCAGGTTATAATCACCTTTCTGCCACAGTAAATCGTTAGAATATTGCCAGAGCTGATTGTGTGTAAATATGCTTTTTTATGGCGTTTTGTTGAATTTGAATAGCTTTTTTGGTAGTTGAATCCTGCTTGTTTGTCTAAACTTGAGCACTGACTGTCTTTCAGCCCTTTCTTCAGCGCCACATCCCTGCTCGGCTCATTATTGTCAGCGCTCTGACTTGTCTCCTGCTCTCTCTTTTGTAGGACATGACGGGGACTCCGTTTCTGCCCTGCAAAGCCAAAACTCCGCTCAATGCAAGGGGAGCCAGAAGTTCATAAAAGGGATTATTTGCATCTGGGAGCATAAAACCTTCGGTGCCTCCGGATTTTTCTTTGGAGTTGGGATTTATCGGTTCTCATCGGGATGGAAAGCCGCGATTTCGCTCCACCGCACCACCTCCTGACGGAGCGGAGCGCCTTGGTTCACAGCGCCGCGTCACGGATGGCGCCAGGCGGCCACGGCACCGTGCAACACCCCGCTCACTTCCAGCCTGGGAAATACTACTCATCCCACCTCTCCATGGGTCCGCACTCAGGTAGATTTAACGCGCGCTTCTTTGCGTGTATGCATGACAAGTGTGGGTTTAAAAAAAAAAAAAAAAGGAAAAAAAAGAAAAGAAAAAGTATCTCCTCCCTTTAGCATATGTTTTCCATATTACAAACTTGGGAAGCCTTGAAGCTCTACGGGGACGAACTACTACCTATTTAACTTTAGAAGTGTGGAAAGAAACCGACTTTGTGAGAACGTGAAACCAGCAAAGAAGCGCAGGTGTTTTCGAGAGCTGTATTTAAAAAAAAAAAAAAAAAAAAAAAAAAAAAAAAATCATATTTAGTGAACTATTTATGGCACAGCTGCTGCCTGCCACAATAGGTACGACAAAATAAATAGGCTAGAACATTTTAGCGTAACTTAAAATATATTTAAAACAAAAAACAAAGAAGCAAAGTTAACTTCTATATTATTAGGCTATTATTTTCGAGAAAGAGCCTATTTATTATCTAAGTTAAAAAAAAACAAAACAACTATGTGTAAAATTTCTCAGAATTAGACTCTTTGTTGTAACCAAACAGCGATTGGAATTTTCTTGTGGTATAAACTTAGTTTAGATTTATATGTATTATATAAGTAATAATTAGGTTGTTTCATTGCTTTGGTATTCTTCCAAACAATTAACAGCCATGGTCCCATGGTTTCTTCTTCTTTAAATGTGGTTCCGTGAGGATGGTACTTTTGGTACCGTAGGTTCGAGACACATGCGGTTTGTAGTGGACCCAAACTGGGGTTTGCAGCGGTGGGGAGTGAAGTGGAGCTCTGGATAATAGAGGTGCGGGTAATACCAGAAAATCCGGTTTCTATATTGAGCGGGGACGTGACGGGGTGCGAATGGGTTGACAGTGCATGCATTAGATTTAACAAGTAGCTTTGGTATCCTGTCTCAATATGGGAGGGGTGTGTGTGTGCGTGTGTGTGTGTGGGTGCGTGCGTGTGCACTTGTGTGTGTGTGTCGAGAGAGAGAAGGAGAGAGAGAGAGAGAGAGAATGAGAGACAGAGACAGATAGATAGAGAGAGCGAGAGCCTCTGCTCAAAATCATTAATTGCATATGCTATTTATAGCATCATTAAGTAGACTAACTGGATGTGTAGGACGATAATAAACAAAAGTCCAGCTTTTTGTTGATTTATTTATTTTTTTCAGACACGTTAACACTGACTGCTGCATATGATCCACATCCTTAATTTGTTCAATACTTAATTGTGGCATACAAAAGCATATTTAGAGGTACAACTTGATTATTAATTCTGAACATTTTGAACGAAATCCATATTTGCCACTTATGAAATGTTAAAAATGCAACTTTGGTATATTCAAGGATAAAATATATTTATGTAGTTGCAAAAATGGACAATACTTTCATAGCACACACGCACACACATATATATGTATATATATATATACATATATATATATATATTATTATTATTATTATTATTATTATTATATACTGGTATGATCCCCGAGGGGAAATTAGGGCTCTGCATTTTACCCATCTCTGTACTGTGAGTATCAGAGAGCAGTGGGCTGCTACTTAAAGCGCCCGGGGAGCAGTTGGTGGGGGGTTAAGGACCTTGCTCAGGGGTCCACAGTGGTTCACCCAGGAGTCGTGTCGGGGGATCGAACCCAGGTCCTCTGCGCCCAAACCCACGACGCTACCACTGGGCTATCCACTCCCCTAATATATATATTAGGGGATAATATATATATATATACATATATATATATATATGTATGTATGTGTGTATGTATATGTATATATATATGAAATTATTGCTATATTTAATACATAGACATATTGTAGTCATCTTCTTCTCCCTGTATTTTTTTTTTTACTGTGTTTTAAAATTTAAATAAACTGAAAAGATGAAATTATATTTGCTATGTTGAGTTATTTTCAGATATTTTCTTGGTTTTGACAGAAATTATTTTTACCAAACATATGTCTGTATCATTTTTACATCATTGATACATATTTGTTTCTCCTGCATAACAATTCAGATACCACTCTGACTGATATTGCTGCTTGCTGACATGCATTACAGTCCAATTTGAAAATGATTCTGTAACGTTGAAAGGGGGAATAAGCATAGTAATGCAGGGTGATAATGCTATTGAAATATATTCAAGAGGGCCTCTCACTGGGTCTCAAGGTGCATGACACTGTATTGAGATTCCAGATATCCAGCTCTCCATGCATGTCCCTTATGGGGTTTTGACTGACATAATGGGCATGGAGGATTGTTGTTTTGGGATGGGGGTTGGGGTACATGTGTGTGTTTGGTGGGAGGTTAGAATGGTGGGTTACCTTTGTCCTTGCCCCCCTTAGAGATTCAGAAAGCTGTATGCCCTGCCCTAGGCCTCGGCACAGGGGGTAGATATGATGTGGAGCTGGCCATAGCAGGGCAGGAGGGGGGTTATGACAGGGGTTCGTTTCAGATCTCTGAAGACACACACACACTCGCACACACATATTTTCTCTTTCATTCTCTTCTTACAGTCTCATTCTACCAGTTTGAGTGTATCACTTACAGAAATTCAAAGTAAAAAAGGCCCCTCATTCTCCTGTTTCTTCGTATCCCAGAAAACCTGCAATCCATCAATTTGCTGAAGCCTCTTATTTAGATCAGCATGGTGTCTGCTTGAATATGGTTGCTCTTGACAAAGTGATGGAATGACAGACGCATACCAACGCCATAAGACTCAGCCTCCATTTGATAATCCTCCCCAAATGATATTACACAGGCATTTAGATTACTGATAGGAGCAGTGGGAAAGCCTTTGTCTCAGTCTGTCTGTCTGTCTTACCGTCTGTACCCTCCCATTTTCACTGCTTTGCTTTTATTCCCATCTCTCTTTCTTTTTCTTCTCTGTTAAGTGATGTTAGCCCCTGGGCAGCGGTTGTGTAAGTGCATGTGTGTGTGATTAGGGTTAGGTTTAGCCTGCAGTAGCACAGGTGTGCAGTATTATGGAGGGCGTGGCAGCGCTTGTCATTGAACAGGTGTGTTACTTCCCAGACAGCAGACGGTTTTTGTTTACATGAGTGTGTATGGGAGAGAGTGCACATTTGTGTGTGACCTAGTAATACAGATAGAAAGAGTGTACATTCATGTTACGCATCCCACACACACACACACACACACTCAGCGGCACACACACACTCATTCACAAGCTTCGGAGGGTTTCTGTCTTCAGCTGCTCATGTTTTGTGCTTTGTGAAAGCATACTGTACTGTTTTGGTTGGACAGCAAAACCTCTTTGCCACGTCTTTCCTTTCACTTAGTTCTTCCTCTTTGGCCCCTTTCCTCTCTGACCTTCCTCTTCTTATCCCTCTCTTCTTCCTCCTTCTCCCCATGTTCAGCCTTGTTAGCGAGCCACAAGATCCTTCGGTTAGATTCTGCATATCTGCGCTGTAAATGTGTGCAGCTGTATGTGTGTGTTACATGCTGCAGCCCCGTCCATTCATCATGATCCTGCCAGGAAAATCTCTCTTGGAAGTTTCTCGCCTTTGATCGTCTCAGCAGCATCGCTGACACACCCCTTCACCTCCCCATCCGCACACACCTTCACACACAAGCGGCGCGCACGGTGTTGAAAGAGACGACCATGTATTTGTGTACATGCATGAGTTTGGTTTCTGTGTGAGTACATGCGTGTGGAATTTGAGATACAAAATCTGTAGTTAATACAGATATGCAGCGGCGTGTGAGTGTGTGTGTAGTTATGTTAAAAGATAGGGAAAATTTAAGCTTGTGTAGATAGAGAAAGGAAAGAAAAGCGATGATAAAGCAAAGGAGGAGGAGAAAGAGGAGGGGGTTGAAGGGGCTAGGGTGGGGGGAGGGGGGGGGGGGGGGGGATAGGCTGAATGTTTCCACCTGGTTGGTAATCCAGTCAGATTACCACCGCCTCACAGCACCCACTAGCCGTCATCCCCAACTCCCCAGTCTGGCGTCTCCTCTGCCTCTCAAGAGTGTGAGTGAGTGAAAGCAAGAGAGAGGAGACGTTTGGCATGGTGTGTGTATGTGTGTGTGTGTGTGACAGTGTATGTGTGTCTGTAAGAGAGAGAGACAAAACAGAGAGAAAGAGATGAGTCAGCAGTGGGTGAGACCCAGTCAGAAACCCCCTCCTTCACCCAGCCAACTCTACCCAGGGTATAAGGGGCACACCTCGGGTGCAGCGTGCAAGACGACCCCCTGCTTGGAGGAGACAGCTGGCGAAGGCTGCAGCCAGCCGAGCTGAGACTGGAAGGAGAAGATTGTAAACTGTCAGTTCAGTTTATTTCAAAAAGGAAAAAAAAAAAACCAAATCCAAATTGACTCAGTATAGCTCAGCACACAA
This sequence comes from Atherinomorus stipes, assembly GCA_023101725.1. Taxonomy (NCBI): domain Eukaryota; kingdom Metazoa; phylum Chordata; class Actinopteri; order Atheriniformes; family Atherinidae; genus Atherinomorus; species Atherinomorus stipes. The sequence goes on from JALJCO010012533.1 coordinate 151,534, forward strand.
TTGGATCAATACGGTGCCGTGCTACAGGGGGCCAGAGAATGAGTAGGAAGCTTCTTTTTAAATTCTATTTTTAAAAAAAGGGTTGTTTTTACAGTTTTCACATGTTAAAAAGAATAATGATAAAAAAAAAATCTAAATGAGTAAGAAGCCACTAGTAATATAGAATTAAAAAAGAACAAAGACATCCAAATGGATGTTCTAACTGCACAAACTTTAATGCACTTTCTTTTCTCTGAGCCTCAAAATATTGGAAAACCATTTAAAACCCACTTAAGTATTACTCTTATCTAATTGTGAAATAAAATATGCAGCAAGGCCAAAGAAATGAGTTAAATGAGTCTGACTGTTTGAAATTTGTTGACACATTAGAAGCATTAAGTCATTAAATGAGGCCAGTGAAGTCATTAAAGGCATTTCCATTACAAATTAGACTCTTGTGCATGCTTTGATTTTTCAAGCAAACCGTGGCGCATCGTTTGAATATATTCCTGAATGTTTCACTGCAACTAATCAAACTGACCTCAGAGTGACTGTGACCACGATTTGAGCTATCTAAAAGGTCACATGAATATAAAAATCTGGGGGAAAAAATATGAATATGTGAAGCAAAAAAACCTCTTTGATGTTGGAGTTTGAGCAAAGCTTGCATTTGTTCTGAAGCGCATTTGCCACTCTGACAGAAAGACTTTTGTCTCGTCTCCAACTCTCATCCAACACGAGAACAGCTGCTTATTGTCGGTAGCAGTGATTTGAAGGGAGTGGGGTGCGTTTGGTTGCGACATCTCCGGGGTGTGAACACACACCACCATCTGATGACTTGGCATGTGAATGGAAAGCGCCAGACTTCCTGTGTCCATGTGCTCTCTCTTTTTTTTTCTCTCGTTCTCTCTCTCATGCTCCTCTTCCTCATTTCTTCGGCGTTTTCTTTCCTTCCTTGGCCAGACCCCTCGCTCCTTCCTCACTCCTCCCCTCTTCTTCCTTCTGCTTTCTCTTTTTCGCTTCCCCTTCACCATTGCATTTGTTCCTCTCAGATTTTTTGAGTGGTGCTCCAGTTCTCCTTCCTCCCCCTCCTCAGAGCCATGTTCTTCCCCACTCATCTTTGCTCTCTTCTCTCTTTTCAATCGATCCCCACACCTCTTATATCCATCTCCCGTCTCTGTCTTAACTCCCCACACACCCATCGCCTCCTTGCGTTGTTAGGAGGCCAGCCTCTCTCAGCACTCCTCCTATTTCTGTCTCAATTTCAGCCTGCTTCCTCTCTCCTTCCACATTGTCTTTTCTTGCACCCCACCCCCTCTCACACACCCCCTCCACCACACGGCCGGTTGTTAACGGGCCTGTCCCGGTGCTACTCGGCCCATGGCCAACTCACTAAATCAGTAACGTTTGGAGGATTTGGCAAGAGGGAGTGAGAGCTCTGCGAGGCGCTTTTGAAGTCAGAGCAACGAGAGAAAAATGACATTTTAAACAGCCTGCAAAACACAAGGCTAAAACATCCTCTTGCAGGAGGAGGGGGGCATGTGTGGATGTGTGTGTGTCTGTGTGTGTTTTCATTTACAGATGCAGTGTTAAGGTGCTTGAATTTGTGGCTCCTGTGGCTATTATTCATATGACTGCATGAAAGCCTTGCATGTTACGTGAAAATAAGGCGTGTGTGCACTATAATGACCTGCTTTTTTATGGCTTTCCTCCTCTTGAGAGGGGTCAAGGCAATTCCATGTTTACGCAACGTGACAGAGGGGTGACATCACTTAGACATGATGTCACAGTCTCGGCCGATTCACAGGTCCACGCACCCTGAAAATGCACACCACCAAGCCAGACGGCGCAAAAACGGCAACCCTTATCACCGCGGCAAAACAACACCTGAGATAGGCCTGCTCTCCGTCTCAGACATTTATGCCTGACTCATCGTCACTGGAGCTGACTTATTTGACTCAGCTGGGGCCCTTTTCTCAGCTGCGGTGTTTTGGTTCTCTATTCGATTCATTTCAGCTCTGTTTGGCTCATTCATATTGTAATGGGCTCCATTCAGGCTGGTCTATGTCCAGTTTGTTTTGCTGTCAGGAGCTTAGATGGATGGCGGGGCTGTAGGTTCATCTGGAGGTGAGGTTAAAGAAGGCAGAGTGGTCGGACTGCCTCCTGAATACAGGACCCTTCAGTTTTCATGAGTCACACTGCTGCTGGGGCTCAGATTGAGCAGATTTAGCATTTGGTGTGAAAGAAAACTAATGTGCTCTTAAATAGGAAATATGTACATATTTGTGTGTGTGAGAGAGAAAGAGAGAGAGAGTAAGAGAGTAAGAAAGAGAGAAGCAGCTGTGTGGAACAGCATGGATCGTTACACAGTGACACACATGAAAGCATTAAGTATATTCAGGAACCTTTGTTGAATATACATGGAGCTGTATGCAGCTTTGTGTGTGTGTGTGTGTGTGTGTGTTACCAGAGCTGAGACTTGTGAGAAGGAAAACAAGAAAAGAGAGCAAGAGAGGGAGTAAAAGAAAAAAAAAAAACAAAGATCCGTCATCAGTCATTCATGGCTAATCAGTCTCGTGGGACATTCACACTACATACACACATACAGAGACACGCACTCACACACATCGCTGGGGTCCTAATCCTACTGGGACTCCTCGCGCCTCTGTGTGTGCCTGTCTAAATTTTGGATCCAGGCTGATTAGAAGCCAACTCTCTCCCCCTACCTCTGCTTCTCCCTCCGTCTCTTCTCGTCTGCATCTTTGATTGCTGGTAAAGTGTCTCTTCTCCTTCTCTCTGTTTTTCTCTCTTGTCTCTTTAATAACCACCTACTGTCTTTTCTGCTCATTTTGATGTGTGTTTTTGTAATGTTTGGAAGCGTGCATGCATGCATAATATAGGCACTTCTTTGGTGTATGAATACACACTTATGCTTTTTTTGCACATACACACTCACTCCTGTCTACATGCATGTGTTCCTGTGAGTGTGTTGCTTCATCATTAGTGTTGCCTGTGCTTTAGCAGCTTCTTTGCTTTTGTTGACTGTCTATTTTCAAATCAAAGGTTTAGTAAAATTGATGTTATTTACAAATACTGAATACAGTATATTTATAGGAGAAAAAAAAACAATTATATGAAGACAGAAATTCTAAACCTCTTAATCATAAAGACAACAGGTTGTGTTTGAAGAAAAAAAAGACGCTTCGTGAGTTTTTCTTGATTTGTGGGATGGTGATATTTTGCAGCTATGACGCTTGTGTTTTGTTGATATGCCAGGATGTGTACCGTGATATTTCTGATAGGTGATTTCTCTGCATACTGTGTGATTATGCGTTCATGCAACAAAGTGCCCTTTTAAGTCTGATTGTTGCACCCATGAATACAATGAAAACGCAGTATGAGATGCACATAAAACAATATGCAACTCATCTGCCCAGTGGCAGAGTGAATACTGTCCAATTCCTCTGCAAGCTGAACAGGAAAAACAGGTAAAGAAAATAAATCACCGGATGTTATGAATTACCTGAAACATTTAAGCTTCTGCCTTAAATTGTTTGTTGAAAACTGACTGGCAATATTTTAATTAATAACACTATGACAACTATGTCACAATACATGATAATACTGACTTATACCTTTTTTGAAAGATAAATTTAAGCGGTGGCCCTCAGATAAAAAGTTAAAAGAGTCGCCTTAAACTATGGGGTGCGTCTTCAATTTGTTTAAACAGACCCAAACCCAAGGACATTTAGTTTATGATTTACTTAGATAAAGTGAAGCATCAGTCCCTGACAATTAATAACTTGGAACGTCTGCAGTTTTGTTTAAAAAGATATGCCAACAGTTAACCAATAATTGTGTACAACGCTTCACTTCTTTAAAGGATTTTGCTCAGCCTGCACCTTCCTGTTCTTAAGACCCATCATATTTTTGTAAATCTTTTCTCTTGCTTGGTTTTCTTCAGGTTTTTGTTTGCCTTTGTGGTTGGCTAGCTATGTTGTAAAAATGCATATAGGTTTACCATGTCTGTCCATAGGTTGAGGTCTGTTTTTTTTTTTTGTTTTTTTTGCTTCAGTTGATGTTCTTTTGAAGTCAAATTATATATTTGGTAGACTATTTTAGTCATTGTCGAGCAGAGGCCAAACATTAATAGCTCGTCAATTCTTGGGGTTTGTACATTGTTGTTGGCAAGGTTTTTTTTGTTGTTTTTTTTTTTTAAAGTTTAGTGTTTTTCCTTTATTCTTTTTTCTTCTTGCCGAATAAATCAAGAAAATGACAGGCAGACTAAATTGCTAATGAAAATAATCATTATTTTCAGCTCTATGAGATTCATTTTTAACTCCATCAGTCATATTCTCTCTGTCTCTCCTTTTGTTTATTTTCCCTCTCCCTTCTGTTCATTTCTTCTCTGTGGATCTCTCCAATAAACTTTTATTCTTGTGTAAATATTACAGTAATGAAGGAATATAAAGAATGGAAAAGCCACGCTGAAATAAGGTCAGACTAGGTTACTCTCACCTGCTTTCTCTCCTTGTGTGTCTCCCTCGCTGCCTCCCCCTCGCTCTCCCTCACTCGTTGCCTCTCTCTCATGTTCGCTGTCTGCTGATCTCGCTTTTCTCTCTTGTTCAGTTTCTTCTCCCTCTCACACACAGGCGCACGCTCACTCTCTGACGCCCACACATTCAGTATACTTGCAGACACAAGCGTACACACACCGGCGCAGGCATACACATATACACACGATGACACCTGCATGTCGAGTTGTTGAGGGTCTAATTTAAGTAAAGTGCTTCTCTTGGAACCACAACCCCTCAACTCACGATGATGGAGGGTGATGCAGTGCGAAGAGGTTGAACACACACTCACACACTTGCAGAGTTATACATAGACACACACACACAGCTTCCTCCAGTGATGCTGAGATATGACTCTCCTTGGTGTAGGACTAAGGAAGGCTTTGTAGATGGCTGCAAGTAGCATGTTGCAGTAATAATGTGATATTTGATCCCTGCAGGGAAATTCACAGCCTCTGTGCTGCTGGCAGACCTCACAGTATGGTCAGTTAAAGCGGTGTTGTGCTGGAGACGGACTGTTTTTCTTAAGGATATTTCAGTGAGATGGATGCTAGCTTACTTGGATGTGGTTAAATCTGGGTCTGCTGGTTAAAGGATGTTGTCTCCTCTGCTGTAACCGCCCTCCTGCTTCGCTTCTGCAGCGTAGGTGTGTTTGTTTCCACTGGTGTTTGAACTAACTTTAGCTGAAGCGGGATTGCGTTGCAGCGCTGCTGCAAATCTTGGACTGCAATCACAAAAATAGCATCCAAGTGTTTTGTTTTTAGTAGCTTATGTCCAACAACTACTGATGAGAGCAGCTACTCTCAGATCTGAGAGGATTATACCTTTACTTCGTACTCACAAATTAACCATTAATTTAAGAAAGTTTGTGTCTGTTAAATTTTCCAAAACTTTTTTGACATTTACTTCTTAGCTAGCTTCTCACAAAAGAAATAATTTTCAAAGCTAAATAAAACCACCTGTTGCTCTAAGAGGTCAGAAACTGCCTTTGGACCATCTTAGGTAGCAATATCCTCAAAATTAAAGCCAAGATGCAAAATAATATAAAGCCCTGAATTTGTCTTTCAGAATATCTTTTCAAAGCAGTCAAAAATCCAACCAGAATTAGCTAAAACCGCTGTACTTCAGTGAATCAGTGCAAGGTTTTTCCACCCATGTGCAAGCTTAAACTCTGATTTGAGGTGGTTCATGCCTGTTTTTGATTTAGATATGGGGGAATGGAAACAATCTTGATTCTCCAGCTGTTTCTGGTCTTAACCAACAAACAACAAACTCAAACAATAAACTCAGGTGACTGACTGGCATCTTCACAGATATGATGCAGGTTTCAGAGGCAAAGTTATTCCTGAAGAAAATCTATCTCCATTTTACTTCAATAAAGATGTCTGAAACAGTCCTTCTTGTTTCTTTTCTTCTACTGAATTGAAACCAACCACATAGTCTGAGCTTCCACTCTTTTAAAAAAAAAAGCTATTAAAAAAGTTGAGCGAACTTTAAAAAATCCAGCTACAAAGTTTTTTGAGTAAACTCAGCTGAGGGTTTCTTACAATAGGTTGAGTGAACCTAAATTAAGAGGGTTACTTGGTCGTAAACGTAACAAAGTTAGGCTAACTATGACATGCTAACTTAACTGCCCCAGTCCCCCTGCAACCCTGCTTTGGAATAAGCCAGTATAGAAAATGGATGGAAGAAATACAGACTTCCCAATGCATGAGAACGAGTGGTTGAATTAACTTAAAAAGCAAGGCAACCAGCTGTAAGGTATTTTTGAGTAAACAAAAAAAAAAGTGTCCTGTCAACCAACATTAACAGTGTAAATCAAAAATCAAAAGATCAAGTTGGACAAACTTGAGACCACAAAGATTACTCAATTAAGTTGAGGCAAGCTGTGAGCATAGATATTTTGACCTTAATTAATAGCTATCCTAACTTTGTTAAATTTAACATTCTACTTTGAGTTGCCCTCTTAATCTAGTTTCACACAACCTAAAAAACAAAAAACAAAAAAAAACCCTTAGTTGATTTTATTTGGAAAAAAGACTTCCTTAAAGTTCACCCTTGGGTGATTTACTTCAAGCCAGATAATGGAAATGTAACTGCAATTAATTTAACATAGCCCAATCATGTTTTAGAAACATAACAAGGAATAGGCTGGCAACCAAAACAATTAGCTTAAAGATGCTGAAATGTTTTTATTTCTATTTTTCTTTATAACATCCACGCTAAATGCTAAGAAAAATTAACAGCAGGAATATTAAAGAAAAAAAGCAAAAAAAAAAAACAACAACAACAAAAAAACCTGATTATCTTCTTTATTAGATGGGGCCTGTTGAAATTTTAAATCTTTATCTTCCTTACCGAAGTCACTAGTTATGTTATCAAAAAAGCATGTTTGACACCCATTAGTTTAATTATAAAGTAAAATACACCACCATCGCAATACAGTTTTCACATATTGTTAAAGTCTGTTTGTTTTGACTCATAGCGTAATCGGGAACACTGTTAATGAGTAACAGAGTCCCACAATGTGGCACTAAAGAACATGTGTTTAATAGGGATTGTGTGCTAATGTACCCTAGATTGCACTATGTAACCAGAAGGTAGTAAATTTTGGTAAGTGGTGAACTTCAGTTGTGTTTGAACTTCAGTCGACGGTGTGATTCATGGAGAAACACAACTCTCTGTCTCCACTTTGCTCCCAGATCGCAGTGACGTGTTTTCTGTTAGACTCAATTCTTCCTGGAGTCTTGACCCCCAGGTGTATTTTATCCAACAGCAGGCACATCCAGCTTCAAATCATTATAGTCTGTGGGTGCACGCGTGTGTGCGAGTGTGTGTTTTCTGTGGCTGGAGACTGGAAGGACCACAGAGGCGTGGCACAGGCATGTCGGACAGGATGACGAGCATAGCTCCCAGAACATGCTTCTTCACTCTGCACACACAAGTCAGATGGAATTGCATTATTGACCCTCACCGCAGGCTTTCCTGAAATATCAGCAACCTTCTGCTTTTAATTAGTGTGTCTCTGCCTATGTGTGTGTGTGAGCCTGCGTGTACCATTTGTGTCTCATTCTGCCCCAGCCAGGAGACCCTGTCTCATATGACCCCCCCAAATTCCCCTGTTTTCTTTGGTTAAACATGGAAAAACTTACTTTGACACCCCTTCATCCCCCCCACCTTTCCTGCTTCCTAAGAATCTCTCCCGTTGTGAGTTCCTGTTCTCTGCAACCATATATGGCCCTTCCTCCTGTCGTGGGTGTGTGGCGTCCAAAAAGTCTGTGGTCAAAAGCAGGAACATTTTTTCTCCTCACTCGCAGTTTACTGGAGCTTTTTGTGGGCCGACGGAAAACTGAGCTGCACCAGAATCGGTCTTTTTTTCCTCTTTTTTGGGGACGTTTTATTCAGTGGGACACAAGGTGCAATGTTGCAAATTTTTTTTCTCTGTGTTAATTTACTCCCCCCTTGTTATCTTATGTTATTTTCATGAGGTCACCACCAGCAGATGAAGTACCTTTTAGCATCCTTACTAGCTTTTGATGTTGTAAATGCACATGTGTAGGTGCTGTGAGACGGAGCTCTTACTTCTGTAGTCTCATGAATGCACAGAGATGGTAATAGAGAGAATGCGTGTGTGTTAGTGAATACATGAGTGTGTATGGATGGCGATGCTCTGGTCTGTAGCCTGAGAGTCAGGCTTTGAGCAGTGCTGTTCATAGTCTGCTGATTTATGTGCCTCGCAGGGAAATCTCTCATTTGTAGCTCTTTCATCTCATTTTCCCCCCTCCACTCTTTTTCTCCCTTTCTCTTTCTCTGTCCTTTCTCTTCTTCCCGCCATAATGTGATTCAGCACGGCTGCTTGTCCCAGGCGACACGCCATGCTTTGCTTGCACACCCTTCTCTCTTGAACATGAATGAGTCAAGAGGAATCGTTGATGAATAATAAGATAGAGCAGAAGGAAAATGCTATCTGGATCAACTCGAGCAAAAGAACTCCTTTTCTCCTATGAACGTATTCTTTGTAAGCACCGCTCGGGTGCTTACTCACACATTGAATGTGTTTGTGTCCCCAATGCCACAATGCTTTTATGGACCCGTGTGTGTGTGCGTGTGTGTGTGTGTCTAAGCCCCTTCCACGACCGCCTTGTTTGAGTAGCCCTGTCACTTGTGCAATTCTGTGGTGTCAAAACAGATCAGAAAGGTTTGGCTTGACTCCTGCCCCTGAATACACACAAACACACGCAAGCACACACACACATACACTCACAGCTGAAGGCTTGGTGCCAGGGCCCTTGGTGGTTGGAGGCTTATGAAAGGGTCGGACTGACGAGAGGTTGCCAAGTGTACGGCAATAAGCGTAACAGCCAAGCTAACGAGAGTCAAAACCTCTGACACACACAGTCTCACACACCCACACAAACACACACTGAGACTGTACTTTCAGGCTCTTCAAGCCTTCTCTTCTAGTGACAGAGTGTAGGCTGTGTGTGTGTGTGTGTGTGTGGAGTTCAGTGTATCAGTCTGAGCACAGAGGCTTTTGTTAATTGGCAAATGTGACAATACAACACAAGAAGATATCGATCTTCAATCGGATGGAGATTGATTTAACTCATCATCCTTCCAGGTGTGTGTGTGTGCGTTTTTGTGTGTGTGTCTATGTATTGATCAGCAGCAGTCCATTCAGCGAGATGCAGCAAAGGAAATCACTCCACTGCTTTATCCATCTTTGCTTCTTTTACCATGTGACATTGGTTTATCGCCACTAACAACCCTCCCTTTGGCATCTTTCTTTTCTCCTCTCATGTTTGCTTCTTCCTCATCCTCTTCCTCCTTTCTTTCTGTCTTTAGAATAGTGAAACCTTGGGACGAGCTGTTTTGTTTCACTGTTGATTTCATCAAGTACTCTCCGGCAGCTGTCGAGACAAAGGCACAAAAGAAGGTGCAGGGTTATTATATATTTATTTTCTATTGAATTTACTCTGATAATTTTTGCCTAGGCACACACATCAGCCAGCATATAGCTTATAGCTTTGGTGTTTTAAGGTGCTTTATGATTTCTTTGGATATATCAGAAAACCTTTCCCGTGCTACTGTGTCTAAACATAATTACTGAGTTTTTTCAGGGGGCCTGATTGATTTATCCTTAATCAAAACTGACATTATGCACCTTAAAGGTGTGAAAACATGAGTTCAATTAAAAAATCAGCTTTTGTTGCAGGGTCTGAGCCAACTTTTTGTTACCTACATTTTAGACTGGAGGGTGATTTAGCCTCCCACGTTTCCATGCTTTACATGTTATTTTAATCAGCCTTTCATGTCAGCAGGAGTGCTGGGCAATGGCTGTCTATGGAGCATTTTTAAAATCTTGACTCGCTCATTTCTTTTCCCCTTTTGTGATCTTTAAATTGGAATCTCAGATTTCACTGCTGTTAAATTCTGAAGTAATGGCACCAATTTGTTTATTCAGCCAAATCTTTTTTCTATGCTTTTCTGTACCTTTACTGGAAAAACACCCACATTTCCATTTTATGTGAGACTCTTTTGTCCATAAGAATAATAATTTGAACAAACACCAAAAATGCCAAGCAGTGAAATTTGCCCAAAAAAGCAAAGAAAACACATCCAGAACTTGTTTTTTTTATTTTCCCGAAACTGTGTTAAAGTGTTTTAAAGTGGATTTTCCCCTCAGCAAATCACATTAAACTCAATCATAAATAAACTAAAACAGATTCTGTTCACTGTAAGTACAGATGACTGTGTTAGTGTGAACAGAAACCCATAATTCTGGTTTTTATTACCTTGGATTGTCAACATTGGAGGATTCACTGCCTGCGTGTTGACACACTTTTCCAAGTTATGATGCCAACTGGGAAAACGGGAAGCTTACAAACACATTTTCTTTTTTTTAATTACCACTACAGAGACTTAGCGTAGCTGTCTTCTCAGTCAGCAGCTTGTATTTATAATAAATGACGTATGCACATACAGAAATTTGTAATATATGAGGGCTTTTAAAATTTTTTTTGGTTTTTGTAGCTGATCATAAACTCAAAACCAAGAGTTGCGCTCTTTCCTTCAGATGTGGCTAATTCATCGGATTTGCATTCGTAATTTGCTGTTTCTGTATGGAGCAACAGGAAACTAAGAGAGGATGCAGTGGTGAGCGATGGAAAGGGAATGCGTCGATCAGGATAATATAAAGACGGAAACAGAGGCAGGAAGAGAAGAAGGAGGAGGAGGAGGAAAAAGAAACCATGGACAGAAATGAGGTTTACGTTAGTGGCTGGCCTCAGAGATGATTTTCCATATCAGCAGGCCAGAGGGAGTGGGCAAATATGATTTTCTCCTCAACTCACCAACAGAAAACAGACAGAGAGGGCATGGAGTCCAGTGACAGGAAAAAGGGGAATAGAGAGGGGGTGGGGGGGAGAAAAGAAAAGAGATGAGTAAATGGAAAAAGATGGGGAAAAAGGGGGAAGGGGTGGAGATCTGATAGGCTCAGAGATTAAAGGGCAGCTGTGGGAAGATAGTCAATGAGGAATGCAAAATATTTACAATGCTTGAGTTGCTAATCAACATCACTGCTGCTAGAAATCAGCATATCAAGTTTTTTCAAGTGTCATCTTTAAAGCAAGTTGGATGGGCAGGTTTCACTGCAAGATGATTATCCGCACTCCTCCCAAAACAGTCCTATCGACAGTTGTAGCGCATTAGCTACGGGGAGCAGTGTGTATGTGTGCGTGTGTCACTCTTTATTTGATGTGTGTGTCTGTATATGTTTGTGTGAAAGTCTGCATTGCCAGGGGGGCTTGTGAAACCAGCCTTATACGAGCTGTGTTTTATTATGACTGGCTGAAAGTCCACTGATCTATGGTTGTACAAGAGAGGATTTGGAGGAAAAAACTGTAAAAATATCCTGTCTGAGAGAGAGTGAGAACAAAATAGAGAAAATAAATGTCAAGATGGGTCTTTTTCTTTTCCTCTAAAATTTATTATGACTACAAAGAGTGAAAATATCAAGAGCAAAGGAAAGAAGGGGGGATTTCTGCTTTTAAATAGTGTGGTATGTGTTTGCGGGTGTTTTTCATTATGAATGTGTGTGTGTGCGTGCTTAAAATGCTTGAGATCCAGCTGTGTAAATAGACACACACACACCCTGATTTGTCTCTTAATACATGCCGCTGCTCCACTGCTCCATCTTGGTCGTGATTTATCCCATGCCCTCTTGTGAGTGTGTGTCTGTATGCACATGTGTGTATTATGTATGTAGCTACGGAGAGAGAGAGAGAGATCGGCAGACAGCTGAAGGCACTTGTGGTTGTGGTTGTCAGGGCGTCGGGACGTCGTTGAGGTGAGGGTACTGTACGTGTGCGAGAGTGTGTAGCCTGAGTGCGGACTGTTGTGGTTGTGGTAATTGCCTGTGATGCGATGCAGCGTTTATGGGTAACGACCCAGCCCACCACCTCTCTCCCTCTCTCCATCCAGCGACTAATTACCTGATTCCCTGCGGATTTGTTTCCTCCTTCCCCTACAAATGTTCAGTTTGTTCCACTAAATGAGAGCATGCTGATGAGGGGTGATACATTCAAACAAAACTAAACTGAACTCAGCCAGCTCACTTATTTTGCTGAAGCTGAACTTGATGTGCAATTCCACTTCCTCTTATTCTCATTAGATCACATAGAAAAACTTGCATGACATCAGGATCACAGGTCAAAGACATTTTTAAGTGACATTTAAACCACAAAGTTTAAATTTCATTGAGGTTCTGTGAGGATTGTCTTCTTGCAACTATGTGTGGGTGCAATCTTTTGAAATGATCTGTCTGAAACGGACCGAACAGAAAAGACTATTTTTTTTAATTTTTTTTTTATCAATACAGCTGTTTACACATAGCCTGGGAACCAGACGAATTGAGAGCTCATGTTTCATTTGCTTTAGCAGAATGCATCTGGCTTCACTCCCCTTCAAACAGATATTCATCCGGCCTTGCTCGGCACAGGCCAATCACAACTGTTTATCTATAATGGGTTGGGTTTGATACAATTACTGCATGGTGGAGTGCCACTGAGGCACTCCGCTCAGCCCTATGTCACATGTTTTATTGCTCTATAGGTCTATTCAGTTATGTTAATACCATTTTGGTCTGTGCCTGTTGATAACACCCAATGAAATTGAAAATTATCTGAGAGGTTCAACAATAATTTGCATTTACACATTTGTCTGGTGATATGAGACCAGTTTACAAAATTTAGGTTTTAAAAGTGCAACATAGCAATCAGTGGACCTGATTGAAAACTGAGCATTTATATCTGTTACAGTGCCTTGCCACCACGACAATGGTGACCCAAACAACTTAGGACTGCAGTAGGGTGTAATTTAGCCTCTGCATGTTGGCTGTTTTGCACAGAGACTTACACATCTAAACAGATACTTTTTTTTGTACCTGTATGAATACCATAGTCTTTGTCTTTGTCATAAGGACTACAATATTCAAGCAGCCAACTTTTAAAAAACAGTTGTAACATTTCTCTGGAGGAAAATGGGTTTTTGGGCGGTGGCCAAACCACATGACTTCAACATCTGTGTTCATCACATGGTAGACAGTGGTCCAAAAAGCTTTTTGTTTTGTTTTTTTTCCATGCAGAATTATTGGAAATGTTCAGCTGAGCATCTGAAATGAAAGCGTTTCATTCATTTTGTTTAGTAACATTTGCAGTTTTCAGAAAAGCTCCACAATTATTTAATCTTACCCAATATATTTGTTCAAAGAAGCCAAGAGGTCAGCCAGCTCTGCAAGCTATGATTATCATCTCGTCCTTATATGCAAAGATTTGAGGACACATCAACATGTACATTTAGATAAGTCTAATTCCAGCTTAAGAAGCAACTAGAGGACAACCATGCACACTTACACAGCTACAGGATAAAACAGGTAAAGCTGACGGATGGATGACTGATTGGTGGGAAGCAACTACAGCTCATAAATCTAAAGATCGTGTTAAGCAGTCAGTCCACTCAAGCATCTGCTATGGCCTGAATGATGTCAGTTTTGCCATTTGAAGGGAGCACAAGGCCTTCTGAAAACAATTGTGTACACAACAAAAATCCAACATGACATAAAAGAACCAAGATAAATGTTGAGCTTAAAGAGTGGCATTGTCAGAGTACTAGAAGCAATTATGCTAACAGAGGCTGTGCTTCAATAGTGCTGGAAGCCATCTGTGAGCATGTCCATAAGAAATATAATGTTTGCCAAAGTGTGCATGGGAGGCTTATAATTCTATTACTGCAGTCCAATAGATAATGGCATTTTAGATGCTGAGAACATACGAATATAACTAACCAGCTAGCATTGCAGAAATGTGTATGCAAAGTTTTACAACTGCTATATAAAAAGGCTTGGGACCAAATATTTTCATGTGAGGTCATTTTTGTTGAAAACTGTGCAAGTTACAGTACATCTGTTGAGCTGGAATGTTTTTTAAAAATGTAAAAGTAATTTTTCCTCCATCAATTATGAACAAAAGCAAACCCTGTTTTCATTTTAAGAATAATCTGTCACCGTAATGTGTTTGAGCCACTTGAAGAATTACAGCTCAAACCCCGTCCAAGTGGCCTTCGACACTCAGCCGTCATTTGATGCTTACGCTAATAAGACCTGGCAGCAAAATAATGAAGATCCTCTCAGGTGAAAAATATCAGCTATGACAATTCTGATTAGAGTCTTCAAATACAAGTTGCATGTCAGATACACACCTCAGTCTTCTGTTTCTATTTGGATCAGAACTGAGAAAAAAAAAAGTATCCTTGAAGCTTTTTCTAAGTTTCTGGTTTTAAAAGAAATACTTTAAAAATACATTTTAAAATTAAAAATAAGGAAAGTGGATAAGAACAGGGGCACTTCCAGCTGCAGTTTGCTTGAGAATGAACTTTCCTGGGCTAGCTTGCAAAGTTCCACAGATCTACTTATTGATGTTAATGTGTCTATGATGTGTTTTTAAAAGGGGAAATTGCCAGACTTGCGCATGAAGTATTTTTAAATCTGTTAATATACTGTAGAAATGTACTGTTAATACATTAAACACTGTCATTTGGACATTTATTTTATTTAGCCTTTGAGGAAGTAAGAATGTCTGTCTTCATTTTCTTAGTTTAACAGCCATATATGAACTTCTCTTCCTCTGTAATGCCAATCATTGTCACCTCAGTAGACCTGCCACATCTTCAAAGAGCCTAATTTAATCTGCATTGAGCTCTCTAACCCTCTCTTTGTGTCATGTAGGTGCTTCCTTCATGGGCTCCTTCCTGGCTAGAAGTCTGGGGTCACCACCATCGCACCCTCCTCACCCCTCTGGACCTGCTGCCTCCCCTTCTTCCCCCTCCTACAGGGCTGGACCCCATTCAAGCGCTTCCCCTATCTGGTTTCACCATTCACATGAAGGTTAGACACACATACAGTACACACACACACACACAGGAAGCAGCTCGGGTCTCTAGCTAATCCAGGGTCTTGGTTTGGGATTAGATTGAGATGGAGCCATTAAGTGGTTTAACCAACACTGAGCTAAGGCCAAACATGTGCAGCAGTGATGCCTCGGATGATGCTACTTATAGCAACACACACATACAAGTCTCTTATGGTGTGTTTGTCAGCAAGCATGTGGTTTCACGTTTGTGGTTCTTTTCTAGTACAAAGCTTGAGCACCATGACACAGACTGATGCACCACTGAATCCCCCCCTTTCCCCCATCTTGCTCCAATTCATAAATAAGCACACAAATGAACACACACCTAGAGGCATCTTACAAACAGTGTTTCAAATAACATTGCACCAGTTTCCCCTTCTTTCAACCAATAGTCTTTCAGTACCCTTCTCTGAAACTCACCCCCCATTGCCACCATCCAGCTTCTCCTCACTGCTCCCTCCCCCTCTGACCGCAGCCCCACCCTCAGGGCCCCCTCTGGGCTAACCGACCTCCAACGGCCCCCTTCCTGATCTGACAACACACACACAGAAAAAAAAACACATGCGCATCCACATGCATCATGTCCTCTTTCAACTGTTAACCGTTTGTGGTGAAAGGCCAAGCTTGACATAGTTATCTGTCCCTTTCAGGTATTTATGTGCAAGCTTGTGTGTGTGTGTGTGTGAGTGAGAGAGAGAGAGAGAGAGAGAGAGAGAGAGAAGTGTGTGATGGGTCTGAAGAGATAGCATCTAAAGAGGCTTCAACAGTAACATAGTTTCCATCACAGGCTGGATTTTTCAACCAACTGAAAACTGTCTAAATGTTCATTTTTACATGTACCCACTTTATCTGTTTGTAAGTAAACACAAACTTCCAACAATGTTACTCCAATGCAGTCTGTAATATCACTATTTGAGTTAAAGAGTCAACTTTTGGCATCTTTGCAACACTCCTTCTGACCAATGTTTATTTGTCCTTTTTTAGTTAATTTTGCTCACACAATAGCTGGAAAGCAGAAATTCAATCAATGACTAAAATAATGACGGCACTCAGTTCAGGTGGTTCAGTTTCGGCATCTTTGCCGTACATGCTGGGACTGGCCTGTTATTGATGACAGTTATTACTCCTGTGCACCGCCTGCCAAGATAAGTCAAAATGTTTGCCATGAAGTCACTGATTTACCTGTAAGTGACACCTTCACCTACTAGTCCAAACAATGAAAGTTCACGTGATGTTTTAACCCTTTAATGTTTGCAAGGAGAAAAAAGAGGAATAGTAATTTGCATTATAATAAGATGTTATGTTATGTTTTTTTTGTTGTTGTTGTTGTTTATTAGCAGGCAGTTGAAGTGTCAAGTCACCAAAACCTTAATTTTTAATGGCCAAACTGTAAAAAAACAAATCAAAGGCAGTCAGTAAAACTGTTAAGTTCTCTCCTAAATGTTTAAATTTGTAACATCCTGGAGATGATGAAGTGTCCAAACACCTAAATTGGATTTTGGCAAATGCACTGCTCCCCTTGCCCATGACGTCTGCAGGTCTTACCACTGAGCATCAAGTTTCTGATAAATCTGATTCAGTCTCATAAAAAGTGTTTTCATGTTTTGTTTTTTTGTTTTTTTAAACACAAAACTCTCTCATTGCACCATTCTGAAGAGTTTTGTTTGTACAAGAGTCTCATTTGAAACAATGCAGCCCTAAAAATGGGTGGTAATGTTGCCTGCAGTGACCATCATAACCCCGGATTCATAGAAAGAGTTAGAGGCAGGACTCCAGCATGAGAGCAGGAGAGAGCAGCAGTGAAAAAAGAGCAAGAACGTGCGTGTGGAGGGGAGAATGTGTGCGCCTATCAGACATATTTTACGTCTGTGTGGCTCAGCTTTGATGTTGACACGCGTGCACGCGTGTGCACGCACTTACACACACACGCACACACACTACAAATGATTGTTTTTAAGAATTCAAGCCAGGGAGCTCCAGTAGGCGGTCTGCCAGCTGGCCACTGTCCAGACAGTGGAGCGTAGCCAGCACAGAGAGAAGAAACCTGCCCAACACACACATGCACACACACACACACACACAGATATTACCTCACACAAAAAACCCACCACTCTTTCTCCCTTTTGCACACAGACCTATACGGCCACTTACCCTTCTCTTCCACACCTGTCCTTGTTTTTGTCTCCTGCTCGTGCGCTCTCCCCATCTCCTTACCTCCCTTTCTCTTGTCCTCTCATCTCTACCATCTCAAAGCTCTCCACTTCCCTTTCACTTCTTCCTTCATCTTCCATTCCCCTAACAACCACACACATTCCCCTCTCCTCTCCAGCAGCACCAGACTGGGGCTTTTCATATTGACAGCCCTGCTCTTCTGGTGTCTTTTGTTTTGCTTCTGCCTCCACATTTATCCAATCACTAAACTCCTTCATCCATCCATCCATCCATCCACTCCATTTTTTCCTTCCTTCACTCCCCTTATTTTATCTCTGCATTTTTTGTCACCATGCCCCTTCATGCTGTCTTTGTTTCCCCTCTTCTTATTCTTCTCCTCTCTCACTCCCTCCCCAGCTTTATCACTCATCATTACCCAGTGGGATTGGCCTTAGATGGCTGATAGAGTCTTTTGGCTAATTGTCACCATCTAGATTCACTGGTTGTTAACCAGTCAGTGTAATCACACAATCACACACACTGTACACATTCATGCATTTACATTGCAGCGGGAACACGCAGAGTACACCTCACCCACCCCCCCCCCCCCCTCCTCCACACAGACACTCACATTCTGAAAACAGTGAGGGGGTGTTGGTGGTTTTTGCAGTGTGACTGTGGAATGCGTAGGATGAGTTTTTATGGAGTGCTGTTTACTTTGGCCACTACCGTTAAACTTTTAACGGCTGCCAATTAACGGGCCGGCAAGGACACTCCGTGGGGCATGAAACCAACTGCTGGAAAACACACACTTGCACACAAAAATGCACACATGGTCCAAGCCTTTTAGCTTCATGATGTGTATCTCCTGTGTAACGTGCATGTTTGTGTGTTAACATATGAGATTGTGTGTTTTGTGGGCTCACGCAGTCAACACAACTGCTAAGACCTCCTCTATCCCACGATGCAGTTCAACGTCCTTGAAGACGAGGAACAGGCTGAAACGACCATTTACCTCCCAGTGACCTCCTGGGAAGAGTCAGTGTGTGTGTCTTTTAAGGGGCTGCAATGCTTCATACTATTTGTCTTGGGTTTGAGAAAAAAATGTGTTTTCTAGAGGAGCGAATTCCACCCTGTTACATGCTGCAAACACTTGGCAGTAGCTGTCGGCTGTGGTTTTTGTCACCACTTTGTCCACTGTAAATAATGTCAACTCATCTGGCATGTTTGTGCAAAAGTGCATTTATGGCAAAAGTAGCGTTAGCTGGCTGTAGTTTTTCTGTGTTTCCCAAAATGGTCCCATTTCATGATAGATTGTTGAGATAAACTGTTTGTTTAGAGGGCTGCTGAATGTCAACATCGGACAGAAACATCAATTCTCTCTCATTCTGCCTCCCACTGACAGGGTACCCCAGCTATTCAGGAAGTCTTGCTTCTCCTTTCCTCCCCATGAGTCCCCTCGATCACCATAGCAACAGTCTCTATGGACAGCACCGCTTCTATGAAACTCAAAAAGGTAGGTGTTAGAGGGTGTGTGTGAATGTAAGTGGAAAAATTTTATCTTTTTACATACCTTCATAAATGGCCTATTCATTATTACCACAGGAATAAAACAGCTGGTAACCCTCAGTCAAGTTATTCAAGTTGGGATTTTCTTATTTCTTAAGATGTCATCATACGCCACATTTTCATGATCTGTTAATGAAACTTAGATCCAACAGCTGCCTTGCAGAATGTTTCTAGAAATGCTCACACTCTGACATCCATCTCTTCCTTGTAGATCACTTCTACCTGAGAGGCCTTCCTCCTCAGCCCCCGCTGCTCTCTACCAATCACGGCCTTCCTCCGCTGTCCAGGACTGCTCCAGGCCACCCACTCGGCTCTTGCAGCAGAGAGACGGACAGCGGGGGAGGAGGTGGGAAGAGCACCAAGGATGTGGGTGATAAAGGGGTTTTGTCAAAAGAGAAAGAGCGATCAAGCAGCAAGGAGCGGCACCAGGAGAGCAAAGATAAACAACAACTTCATCATCACCATTCTCATCAGACAAACCCTGTTACTACTCCATCAGGCCTTCACCACCAAGCTTACCCCCACCCTCACCATGCCCTTCTTCCTCACCTTGCGCTTCAGGGCCGGGAGGAGGACCACAGACACTCTCTGGAGCGACACAAGGATTACAGAGACAGTGACTCGGGCAATCAGGGAGTAAAACATATGAGTGCCTGTAAACTGTCCGGTGGCTCTGGGGCAGAGGCTGGCTGTGGCAGTAAAGGAGGAGTTCTAACCAGCTGCAGTGGTGGGGTGGGCCGACCTCCGTCTGGAGGTGGCAGGCAGAGCTCTAAAGATGTTCCTATAAATGGGGAAATGAGGATAAGTGAATCTTCAACTTCCTCACCTGAATGTATGAGAAGAGGAGCGGCTGCAGCTGCAATCCTAGCCCCTCCGACCCCTCACTCTGTGGCTTCTTTCTCCATGCCTCCACCTCCCGCACCGCCACCTCCTCCTCATGCCTTGCACGTGGGCTCCACAGTAACTGGAGGGTGGCTACACCACACACATCACCATCCACATCCAGAGTTTTACTGTCCTCCTCCCCCACTAACACTCACACCCTCTAAAGATCCAGCATCCAACCCTGGAGGGTCCAGCAGGGAGGCAAAGGTCATTGGCCCAACTTATGTGCCTTCAGTTGGGCCGCAGGGGGACTTGGTGGCCTCTGACTGCCATGGAGAAGGAGGAGCTGGGAGAAAGGTAGATGATAAAAGTGGAGAGGGATCTTATGAAATTCCCTCTCATCACCACAGCCGCCTAAGTAGCTGCCAAAAGAAGGACAAAGCTCAGCCACACCAACAGCAGATGGGATATGACAAAGCTGACAAACCTCCTGACTGGAGCCAACAGAAGCCTTGCTCTCAACCTGAACTGCGGTCTTGCAGCATGGAAACATCCTCATCCTTTAGGGATGTGGAAGTTGTAGACGACGTTTACCGTCCCTCTCTCCCTTTAGATGCCCAGGAGACACACTGTGGTGCTGGACAGGGTACAACAAAAAATGGCCCCAATACTGTCAGTTCTCCCTTTAGGGACTGTTCTCTTTCAGGTCCTGATGGTAAGGTAGGGTTGGGGCCAACAGCTCAGAGGGAGGGGCAAAAAGTCGCAAGAATACGTCACCAGCAGAGCAACAACCAGGCAGCAAGTGCAGAAGAAAGGAAAAGAGATGGAAATCAAACTGCGCCTTCATGGGGGGCTCGTGGGAGCCACCATGAGGACCAGAGAAAAGGCAGTCATCAAGCTGCGAGGGGGGCCCACCTTCAGCAGCCTCCACCACTATCCCGTTCCTCATCACACACTACTGACAGTGAGGGTAGTGCCATGAAGTACCTTATGAACTACAGCTCCCAGCAGCCTTTGATGCTGCCACAGCGGAGTCCCTTTGGAGGTCTGGGCTGCCTCAACAAGGGAGGAGAAAGATCAGAGAAGGGGGACAAAGGAGGAGCTAAAAACAACACCCCCCAGCAGGACCCTCCTAAAAAGTCTCTCCCTCCTCGCCGGGGCTCTATTAACGAAGGAGAAAGAAGTGACAGAGGTTTGAGGGAGGCAGGGGAAGCTGGCGAAGGGGAGGTCCGACAGCCTCCTGTGGGTATAGCGGTCGCAGTAGCCAGGCCCCCCCATCGTTCTCCGGACAGCACCCCTGTACACAGCAGGCAGGGCAGGGTGCTCCCCAGCATAAAAGGTGAGCCATCATTTACTTCTTTTCTTCATTATTGTTTTGTCCTTTCTGACAACCGCTTTAGAGTATTATTACATCTCAGGTTAAACAGTTATTAGATGCAATTTCTGGCAAAAATAAACATCACGCTTTGATATTACATGTACATGAGATAAGTGTTAGCATCTTTGTCCTGTTGTTCTTGTGATTCAGGGGTGTCACGTCCTGTGTATCCTCTTGGCCGGGAGGCAGAGGAGAGGAAGAGAATGACAGAAGACCAGATCAGTCTTCATCATCTTGACAGAGACAGAGAAATGATCATTAGGTAAAGACACAAACCCCAGCACCTACACGTGCTTTGCAGCAGCATTTATTTGGTTTTCCTCTCATCTGATAAGCTGCAATTCTTTTATTCTCTCTGCCTTTTTCTCCCAGTCTGAGGCTTTGCTTCACTTTTCTCTCAACCCCTCACTCCATTTACTCCTCTCACCCTTTGATGTGGGTTTTTTTTTTTGTACCTTCTCACTCTTTTGCTTCCCATCTCTCTCTTTCTCCCCTAAGATGAGGCATGGTGCATTAATGTTACAGGGACTAATACAGATGTCTCTGAAGTATCGGGCTTATTATGTAGTCATATTAAGGGAAGAAAACATATAATGAGAACTCACAGACCAGGCACAAGATGATGGCTGTTCCTGTTGCCCTCATATTTCCTTTTCTTGATGATTATAATGGTAGCAGTGGTAATGAAGATGACATGGATGAAGATAATAATCATAATGATGGTGATGATGATGATGAGAATAAGAGGGATTATCAACATAATGACAAAGTTCACCTCGTCTAATGCCACAACAGGGAAAACAAGGACTGCGTGGAGTTTGCTAGGATCCACCCTTCTAGTAGTTGCCATGGTGATTTGACCTCTCACCTCCTGGTCCCTGGAGGAACAAGCCAGTTAGGGGCGGACCCTGCTGCACATGCTCATTCAGCTCATCATCATTGGATGCAGAGGACAGGAAGTCCCTCCCTCTGGATGGGGCATTCATACAGTAAGTTTAATAAAACACAGCCATTAATTTCAATGTACTCAATGTTCTTTTAATGATTTTTTTTATACTGATGAATGTTTTTGCCTTCTTTTCTATTATTATGTTGTTTTGCCACAAAAAAACTCCATATTTTGTTAATTAGGCTTCATGTTGTGCTTGTATCTTTATTTCAGGTCTGAGCCATGTAGGAATGAGTCCTGGCTTCCCACCAGGTCTGGCCAGCCCTTTGCAGCCTGTCTTGGGGTCACTTACCCAAGACCCTAGCTCCCCCTTGTGGTTCTTCCTACAGAAGCTGGGCCTCATCACCCCCTTGGTATGATAAGCATCCTCTTACAGCAACAATGGGATGAAAAGACACAGCAGAATCTATATTCATTATTGTTTACTCATACTTGGAGCCCCACTGCCCCCTGCTTTCTTCCCATTTGTACCATGAAAGCTGCAGCCGTTTCACTCCCAGAGTTTTAGTATCATTGGCTAATCATAATATAATGCTCAACTAAGTCCCTCTGTCAGTAGGATGATGTTTTATAGCTTCGTTAATGGAAGCAGCCATTCCATTGCTCCCTTCTGCATGTGCCCAGCATTATGCAAACCATTTGAACTGGCATTTCATCTCTCTTGTGGCTGTGCAGGGATGTGTTTGGACTGGACTTTGTCTCCTCTTTTGTATGTGTGTGTGTGTGTGTCTAAAGTTATGTTCATGTCTGAAACAATATATGTTAAAGGTTTTGTTGGACATCTCAGCAATTGCTGGAGAGAGGGTGAAGAATTTGTTTCTCTATGCGTGTGTTTGGGTGTGCGTGTGTGTGTGGTGCATAGTGTGTGTGTCTACGCTGCTTTGCAAACAGGCTGTGAAATTTAATTATCTCCCACCTCCCTTGACTCACTCCGTGAGAGTTCCTGCAGAGAGGGGAAGTGCATCCACTGAACCCTTCCCCTGGGAAACATTAGCCCACTCAGGCTAATCTCACAGAACAAAGGTTCCCAGCGACAAGGCAGCCAAGGAGGGGATGTGTGTGTGTGTTTGTGCATGTGTGTGGATGTAAGTGCATGAGCATATGTGTATATTTGAATTTGTATATGCTTACGGTGGCTCCTTGACAAAAATGTGTCTCCCTGATGAGAGAAACATCACTTTTAGAAAAGAAAGTCAAAGCAGCTGGTTGTAGATGATCTATCTGTGAACTCATCAGTGACTGTGGAATTTTTGCATACTCAGGGGGCGGTTCTTTATTAGAAAACAAATTTTGTACTGACATTTTGTTGCACTCTCTTCTTTGTGCGTCATTTAAACCCATCATCCAAATGCCCATTAAGGTATTTATTCTCTTTATCCTCTTTTTCTGATTTTTCCTTTAGACGTTCTGGAGCAGTCAGGTCTGTGGTCCCCTGTGTATGGAGCCAGAGGCCCTCCCCCTCACCTCCAACACCACCCTGTCTACTCCCGCTCTTCATTCCTACGGCAGGGTGTGCAGGAGCTGTATGCCTTGCAGCAGCAGCGAGCCATGGAGCACATGCAACGCCTCCCTGTAGGACAAGTAAGGCTGACAATGGAAAAACACTTGTTCTTTATTGATCTTTAAGAGCTGATAGCCTGATTTATCAACACTAAATGAATAAATAATTGCAAAATCACACTTTACTCTTTTTAAGGCAATGACTTCCTCATTTTTTTTTATTTTCTAGAAGTGTTTCAGTGGTAAAGAGATGTGGATGTGGAGTGTTTTGCACTCTCACTTTGCCCAGTCATTGACAGTCAACTGTTTTGCCAACAGAAACAGAACTGACAGTTGAAAAAAAAACAAACAAACAAAAAACCAAACAAAACTCTTAACACATTGTTTTAAAATTTTGGTTCTATATTGCTTTTCTTTTTTCTTCATTTCCTTTCAAAGAGAAAACATGAGGAGCACACCATCACCATAGAAGACTCTTCTAATGAATCTTCAGCTTCCAGGACTCCCTGTTCTTCATCCTCGTCATCTGCTGCCTCCTCCCATGCAGCCAAGCCCTTCTCCCACACCCCTCCCCCGCCCAAGACCTCCACACCGTCTCCAGGACTGTGTCCCAGCAGCCGTCAGTCACCGTGCTACCATTCCCCTTCCACGCGCCTGCACCCGCCTAATCCTCTGACCCCTGCGCCAAGCCCGGCCGCGGCAGCTCCACGGTCCCCGGCACTCAGCCCTGCCCCCTCACACCTCTCTAAAGGACTAGAGCGGGGCAGCGACAGAGGAGAAGGGCAACCACCTCAGGACTACCCACAATCCTTAGAGCCAGGTACATGTGTGGAGAAACCTGTAGGCTTTTAAATGAACTCTGGGTTTGAATTGAAAGAACTGTACCAGCAGGTTGAACTGTCTGATAACAAAAAACATAAAGACAGCAGGCAGGGCAGAGAGATGGAGAGATATAATGTGAGAGAAAAAAGAGGCAGAGAGATGGTGGCTGCTGCTGAAATGTGGCACAGGTCTTTGAAGCGTGGTATTCTTTTGATTTTGCAGAAATTGTTTGAAGCAGGGCTGATCCTCTACTCTGTGTCCTTGAGTGTATGTGTGCACTCTTTTTTTCTGTGCAAGCTAAAGAGGGACAGCGGCCAGGCCAGCCATTAAGGTCAGAGAAAGCATATGGGCACTCTTTGTGTGTATGTGTGCGACCTGCCAGTACACATATGTGTGTCAGAAGAGGAAGGTCAGTGGTATCTTAAGATGGAGCCTTCTTATCCTTCAGCGGTCCTTGGAAAGTACAGGCGGAAGGATACACATTCATCTGGCGGTGTTGTCAGAGGGCGGAGGGATATCATCAATAATAAGAGAGCAGGGGTGACAGAGCTGCTGCTGCAATCATAGGAAAACAGCAGGGTGTCATCAATATCCCACATAGATCTATATCCTCACACTTCTACAAGCACAGGTTCACACACACGCACACACACACACACACACACACACACATTCTGTATACATAATATACACTTGTGTGCCCAAACACACTTTGTTTTCTGCACCTTGGTATTAATGTATTATGTCAACTTTAATCACATGCTTCATCCTGTGCGCCTGAACAGAATGCCAATGAATTTAAAGCACAAAAACCATTTTTTTTCTATTTCTAACCACCACACACACTGTCACTTTTATGTCAGATTCTGACCTTTGCTCTCCCTTCTTTCCACCAGACTTGCCACCTGTTTATACCTTCTCTCCAATCGCCATGGGTTACAAGGCTGGGCCCTCACCTCCTGAAGCGCGACTGGCCGAACAACCTATGGTGGAGGAAGAGCCAGCAGAGCCCGAATCCAAGTCCCTCCCACACCCGTGTCACATCCAGCCCCTCACTGGAGAGGAAGAGATGAGGAAAGAGGAGAATGGGGGAGACTTCGAAGTGGTGGAATCCCAGAATGGAGTTACAGAGGAGGCAAGGAAGGAAACAAAAGGATGCTCTGTCTCAGAGGCCCAAAGCAAGATTTCTGGATTACCGCCATGCCCTTTCCCGGCTCCAGTCCCAGATCAAGCCTGCCCGGCAGGCATAGCCCTAAAAGTGGATATCCCTCTAGGTTGCTCGGGCCAGAAGGCGGGCCTGGAGGAGTCCCAGCTAGCCAAAGAACAGGAGGATGATGGGGAGCATGAAAAAGAGGGCATGGAGGAGGATGAAGGACAGAAAATGGAGTCTGAACCAGCTGAATGTTCTGTCTCTGTGCTTGTGGAACCCGAAAAGGAAGAGGTGGAGGAGGAGGATGGTTGCAAACATAGAGAAAACTTTGATATAGTTGAGAATAAGGAGGAGCAGGAGAGTGGCATAAGTTCAAGGGAGGACCTGGTAGAATTGGCATGCAGTTCTCCTGCTCCTTCCTCATCCGATGAACCAATCCTCCCCCCCACAACAAGTACAGCTGCTCAGCTTGAAGGGGCTTACATGTGGAGTTTGGAGCTCTTGATTGCTGCGGCCCTTTGCGCCACCAGAGATGCCTTGTACCCACCCGTACCTGTTGAACGGTCCCCATGTCTTTCATCCCACCATGGAATGGAAATACTGGGGGAACTGGCTGAACTGGAAATCAAGCAGAGAAGCAGGGAGAGCAAAGAAAAAGACACTGAAGGTGAGTTTTTTTTTTTTTTCAAACTAATGCAGTTACATTGCTTCTCTTTTTTGTAGCAAAAGATCAAAATGCTCAGGAAATTAAATCAAGGCAGAAAGAAAAAATGTGCAACACTATTTCATTTACTCAGACAAACAGGCATACTTACAGCAAACTAAACACAAAAGGGGGTCTGACAGGTGCGAAATCCAGATGTTTAAAGTTCCACCCCCTCAAAAATTTTTTAATTAATTATTAAAAAAAAAAAAATCCACTAACTGTCCTGTTTCCTTCCATTGCTGTGACAATATCCTTACCCATAGACCATATTTTCCCTATGGGAAGTGTGAATGTGTTGGGTTGTGTGTTTGGAGTGAACACAGAGATGGACAAACAAGCAAAGCTTTAGACACAAGCCAGGACACACACACTCACACACAGACCCTCTCTCTGCCCAGTGTGTCCCCCAGGCTCTGGCGTCTTGCTTTGCTAATTAGACCCTTTCCTTTAAAACACTTCTCCTGTAAGCGCTCCTATTTTCCTCTCGTCCCTCTGAGAGAAAGTGTTTTTATTTATGCCAGCATCTGCATGTGTATGTTTTGTGCGTGGCGTGCACGCCGGGTGTGTGTGGCTAAGCTGTTAAGTAATCCCAGATGAATCCCTGCTCTCCTCCATCAGAGTCTATGTGTCTCTCCACCAGGCTGCCTGCTCCCTGCCTGTGCCTCCTCCCGCCTCTCCTCCTTCCTCTGTTATTTTTTCCCCCTCACCCACTTCTTTTTCTTTTTTTTTTTTTTTTTTTTTTTATTAAACCAATGTAATCTTGTGTGTAAATCCTGCCTCTGCAAGCCTTGTTGACGGAATTAATAAGTGTAAAAATCATAAGTCGCTCAGCTGCTGTCTGTGCATGTGTGTGTGAGAGAGATACAGGGTGTGTGAGTGTGCATTTGTTTACATGTGCGCGCACGTGGTTAGCATGTGTAATAGGTGTGAAATCAATAAGTCCTGTCGTGGCGTGGAAAACGTTCTCCAAATTGCAGCACATTTATTTAAAACCAGCTCTGGCCTCATCTCAGAGAATGTTATTAATACCACTGATGGGTTTTTTTTGTCATTGCGAATGCGTTTGGGAGATGAAACCGATCCCAGACAGATGCATTTATGGCGCTCCTTGATGCAGATGGATATCTCAGCTGTTTACTGGAAATCACAATTACAGATTATGGAATCAAGATATACTTTCCCTTTCGATGAATTAACATAACTTTTATATAGACATAGACAGAGCAGCTGTTTGCGTCATACTTTCCTTTATTCCCTCATGTTTCCTTTCTTGTGAAATTTCATCTCAATAAACTTCTTGAATGGCTTCTAATGATGCCATATCAGCTGTAATGGTTTTTAATTTTCCTGCACTGTTTTTGTTTCTCCCCTTGAAATCCCCTGTGCCTCCTCTTATTACACCCTTCACCCCCGTTAGAGACACTATGTGGTGTTATTGCTGTGCAAAGACGAGTGTGTAAGTGTGTGTGTGGTATGCAGTAGGCGGAAGGTATGTATCGATTGTGGCCATCCTCCAGAATACTACACTAGGCGTGGTGATGTCAGTGGTGATGTCATCCTGTCAGGGTAATCGGAGTGTGCCATTGGCTCAGAGGGCAGACAGATGAGATGGCATTGACCTCTGCGAGCCGGGACAGGACAAAGCCACATCCCTCAGCTCCTTCCCGCTCTCTCCGTCGCTCTCTGAGGAGTTACCTGTCGTTCTCGCATCCGTTTCTCATATTTTCCCGCCAGCAGACAAAGACTTTTCCTTCCTGCCCTCTTCTCTCTCCTCCGTTTACCGCATTTCTGCCTCCATATCCCACTCGTGAACGCAGGTTTTAATAATGTCAGATGTCAGTGAGTAGGTCTTACAGCTTCAGTGCGCAGACTGAGCGATCCAGTGAAACCTCCCCTCTCCTCTCCTCTTCATCTTCTCTCCTCGTCTTCTCCTCGAAGGGGAAATTGGATTCTGTCCATGTCCATAATGAGGAGATGTAGGAGAATAAATAGATAGCTCAATAAACACTTTGCCTCTTATTGCTTCTCCACCCCTTTGCTCCCCACCCCCATCCCTCCTTCCTTCTCACAGCATTGCATTTCTCCTCCTCCACCTCCTACCACCCGCTGTTCTCGTTTTCTCCACTTCTCCCCACATACACTTATGCAGTTTGCCCATGTCTGCGAAGCTCAGCGAAAATGTTGTAGGTGCCTGTGTGTATTCAGAATGTGTGTGTGTTTTATTTGCATAGGTTAGTGTGTGTGTGTGTTCGTGCATCCCGACTGTCTCATGAATATTCTGTTTCATCTGCTGGTGCTGTGACAATGACAGAGTTAATGACAGTGACAGATGTAGAGATCCATCTCCCCCCCCCGCTCCTCCTAGTGCATGTGTCTGTGTGTACGATTAGGCATGAACACAAGTATACATCAAATAAACTACACAGCTAATATCATAAATATCTCCACTTTCCAAGGCATGGTTTCACAGCTCCGAGAAATAAATCTGTTCAGTGCACAACATGTTTTACAGCGCAGTGTCAGCTGCTACGCAACGTACCAATGTAAACCGAAACAACCTGTCTCCTGTGCAGGTGAGGAAATGCTGACCTTTGACCTCCACAGTCTGGCAACGCTGGCAGCTGCCCGAGCCTTGGAGATGGGGGGAGGAGCTGTGGATGCAGGGGCTGACCAGCAGTGTCCAATCAGGAAGAGACTTAACCTGCGCAGGAAGTGCAGCTGGACTCCTCGGCATGAGCCGGTGAGGCTTCAGTCAGTGTGGTTTGTGCATGCGTGCGGCCATGAATCATTCATGCTGGGTTGTGAATTGCTGAAGTGTTGAGCAATGGACTCTTACTTGATTTGTTTCACTTGGTTTTTATCCGATAACTTTATCTGATAGCTTGTGAACTGGTTGTCCTTAGAAACACATCTGAGAATTATGCAATCAGTTTTGACATAATGTTAAAAGCACATTTCTAAAAATTCCAGTCACAAATTGCATCACAGTGCAGGGAAACTGTAAATTTAATCTTAGTACGCGTCATAGCCAATAAATCATGGGACAGAAGAATTTAAATAGACAGCGGAAACAATAAATGGATGCAGGATTAGCTGCTTGCTAAAATATTGACAATAAATATAACGAGAAACAACAAAGGTGAAGACAGAGTGTTGAATGAGAATATAAAAAGATTTAAGGGTATTTTGAGAAGGTTATATTACCGTTAAGTTATGCCCACCACTTTGTGTGCAATGATAGGCCAGATAGCTTTAAATGATATATTATTAAAGAAAATGTAGCTAGTAATGTGGTTTAATGCTTCCTAAGAAAAACAGTATTCAGCTTGAAAAAACAATTAAAAGAATATTATTTCTAGGAATTTATATCACAGTGTTTTTCAGGAAACAGAGCCAGTCTTTTAGAAATCTGTGTTAAAGAGCAGAAGCTGTTCTTTAAACAAAATCAGCTGTTTTCGAGATCAAACCTGCAAGCTTTGGTTTTCAGGAGGAAAAAGTCACCAACAAGCTGGCCAAACAAAAGCTGGTTACATATTCAGCGCCTGTTGAAGTGAAGTTTGTGTTCAGCATTTAAATTCCTTTGCTTTGTGTGTGTTTGTGTGCCTGTCAGGTGTGCCCAGTGAAGGGCTCCATGGAGACGATGGGAGGGGAGGAGCTGGCCATGCGTGTCCAGCTGGCTGAGCTACAGCGCCGCTACAAAGAGAAACAGAGAGAGCTGGCTAAACTACAGAGGAAACACGACCACCAGTGAGCAGAGACGACACACACACACACACACACACACACACACACACACACACACACACACACACACACACACACATACCTCTTTCGGTCCACACTGAATTGTGCATTCCAGCATTCACAGTTCTGCTTTCATGCTGCATCCCCCTGATTTATCAGGACTTGCCGCCTGCTCATAGTTAATGCGGTTTGACCTGTAGCCGATACAGCCCCCCTTTCCTGATTTCTCTTGCTGTCCTGGCTGCATCTTTAATCTCTTTCTCTCCTTCCTCTTCTTCTTTTTTGTCATCCTCTCTGCAGGAAAGACGAAACGTCTCGTAGCCCTGCTCGCCGGGGGCCCGGCCGCCCCCGCAAGCGCAAGTCCACCTCTGGCCCAGCTGCTGCAGAGAGCTCCAAAAGACTCAGGTCAGTGCTCTGATACTGCGTCACTATAATCAGTGTGATTGGCAAGCCCAGCTCATTCATCCTGATTTCTGTTTGTGTTTTTAGTGAAAGGCACGGTTGATTTTCAAGAAGTTCTTCTTCAGCTGAATTGATTCAAATGCTCTATAGCTGATGATTTGCTTGATTGGGCTCTGAAAGGAGCTGCTCACACACACACATGCATGCACACACACAATGGGTTATGCAGCTTAAGCTATGAGATGTGTGGGATTTTTAATGAGAGAGGGTAATGGAGACTAGGGCTTCATTAATCACCATTAATCACTTTTAATCATATTTATCACTTGTATTGATTATGTCCTGATTCCATGTGAACCTCCAGCATATATTAACACATCTGGACGAAGTCTTGATGTACAGTTATTACAGTGATAAATGAGCCAACACCTCCCCCACATGCTGCCGTACACAACCACACATTATTTAACACCTTAGATGTGCAAACTTCAATGCTGGTACACACACATGCATCAACTCAAACCGCACACATTTACACACAGCCGGTATTCAGCACTCACGGTGATAAATGTGTTTTCTCATGATGCCCCACCTCTGTTAGCTTGTGCACCCTTTGCCTTGATAAAATGATTAGAGAAACTCAAGGTTTGTCACGGTTACCATGATTAGAAAGCGCTAATGAAAATGACAATGAAAGCCTTTAGTCATAACATGCCGGTGCACATATACACACACAGAGAACTTGTTTAATTAGCGGAGCCAGTCTCTACGTGCCTGAGCAACATTTCTGTTGTTATTAACAAGCAATGTATCATTTGTTTAAGCTTTCATCTTCTCATGAGGGTTGGGGAGGGGGGTGCACTGTCAACAGAGTGAGAGATGAAGAGGAACAGTAATCTTGCAAACTAAATGGACTGCTTTTTTTTTGTACATAAGCAATGCAGGCAAACACCTGAGCTTTCACATCACAATGAGCTAATATATAATAGCCTCCAGCCAGCTTTAGAGATTTTGCCCCCAGTCAGCCACAGGATTCCCTGAATGGAGCAAGCGATCTGGAGGCAAATGTATAGTCACACTTGAATGCAAGGAGAAAAGGCTGCCATCATAAAAAGAAGTGAAATCTTTCAAATAGGAATAACAATGGAAGTGGTGTTCTCTTTCTGAAGACATTCAGTGCAGTCATAGTAAAACTCTGCCGGCTTTCTCACTTATGAAGCAACTTCCAGGCTCGCAAAGTTATGAGGGTGGATATTTGCAGCGTTCACATTTTCAGCATGAGCAGATTTGATTTTCAGCTTTTCAACACTGTTTCTAAAAATCTGAAAAATGACACTGCCTAATTTAGAATGATGCCCTGTTTAGACCTGCAGTTTGCACTCCAGTTAAACTCAGATGGGTTTCTTGCTGTTCTAACCCAACAAACTGGAGGTGATGGGCAGTTATACTGACATAAACTTTAGCCCAAAAAGTTTCAGATTATCAAAATTCCTGCATCTTGTTGTGATAATCCCTGTAACTGGAACAAAGGCCAAAAGTATTAAGTATTTGACTACTTATGTGTGTACTGTCAGAGTGTGTAGTGTAAAATATTTAGTGTATAAGGATGATTTTGCAAGGAGAGTAATCGTCAAACCAAACTGAGCAAGAAGCTCAAAATCTTGCATTAAACTGCGAGCCAGGGGGATGTACTGTATCTGAGAGATGTGGTCTGGATGTACAGACTCCTCCTCTCCTCCTCTCTTGGGAACAGAGATGCTGAGAGCCAATCCTTCCCTCTGTGGGAATATAGGATTCACCTGCTTCAGACACCAGCTGCTAGCACCGTGTATGTGTGTGAGTGTGGGTGTTTGTGTGTGTAGGCTGCCTGTGGTGTAAGAGTCCATGCAGGCAGTGAAGGAAGGACAGAGAGAAAGAGAGGGAGGGAGGAGTAGTGTTCGATAGAGGTTAGTGTTTATCGATTGAGCCCTGAAGCTCCGGTCAACGGACAGACTCCCCCGAGACTGCTTCATCTCTCTCTCAGTTTCTTTCCCTCCCCCGCTCCTCAACTGCTCTCCTCCTCCCTCTGTTTCTCTCTTCTCCAGTACAGCTTCTTCACACCAGATAATTCTTCCCCTTTTATGTGATGATTCAGCTGAGTTTCATATTCGCACAGCCGCTGAATATTTCTGTGTTTGCCGTCAAGCTGCGCAGACGGTCGTCAAAACCTGTCTCTTACCTCATCAAAGAGATTAGATAGAGGAGAGCTGTGGGAAACAATGAAAGAATCCACCAGAGATGGAAGTAAAACTAGAAAGAAAAGAACAGAAAAGCAGAGTTGCAGGGAGATGTAGCCTATCCCTGAGAAAGAAGAAGACTGATTAGTTTATTCTGTGATGTGTTTAATGTATGAATTCATATTTATTCCTTGCTGGTTTTGAATGTTTTTTAGGGCTGGGCTGAATTTATTGGTGGAAAAAAACAGGAATTCAATGTCCAATCACAACTTCAACAGCATCAGCTCTGCACAGGTCAGTCCTCCTGCTGAGTCTCCCAGTTTATCCACAAACACACACAAAGGCAGCCACCTCCTGCTGCTTTTTTTCCCTTTTTCCTGGATATTACAATTAGCAGAAAAAAAATGGGTCAATAATTAGTTGTTTTGCTCTCCGTGTACAGATGAAAGCTCGCTCTAAGCATAGAGGTCGGCCCACCGCGCTGAGCTCCAGGCTGGCCAGGCGTGTGACCCAGTTGAAGCAGAGTGCTGTAGCCCAGCGTGGTGCGCCGTCAGCAGGCGTGCTGCACAGCAGTGAGGAAGACCCCTCAAAGAGTCACTACAGTCAAGGAGGAAAAGGTGGGGATAGAGAAAGCCTACAGATGCAGATGCATTTGTTGTTTTTTTTTATGAATCCCCCTAAAGAAAACTAACTCTCCCTTGTGCTGATGATCTATCAGACCTGCAACAGGACCGGGCAGCTGATCAAACTGTAAAGAGGAAGAGGGGTCGAAAGCCCAAAGTGCTGATGGGCATTAACCCTAACAGAGCTCATCCTAAGGACAACCAGGCATCTGAGAAACACAATGTGAGGGAAGGAAAGAGCGACAGCGAGAGTTCATATCACGGTGAGTTTCTGTGTAGATCACAGACCAGGATCTTCCTTAATATATAATCTGCTTTGTCTTCTTGACAATTATTCAAACATTTCCTAAATGAAAATTAAATATGCAATTGAAATGATTCTTTGTTTTTTTGGCAACTTGAAAACAAACTTTAGATAAAAGCTTTGTAGAGCGACAGAGTCTCCTTGTCATACTGTAAGCTAGGTAGCATTTCAGGCAGTTAATCATCCCAGTCAAGCAGTGCTAATTTGGCTGACGGGCTGATGAACATTGACCATTCAGTGTGAGATTTCGCTATGAGTGTGCGTCTGTGTGCGTCTGTGTGTGCAAATGAAACATCTGAAAGTGAGATGTCTGCCGTCATCAGGGGCCCTCTCTCACTTCCCAGCTCGTCTGTCACACTGTTAAAACCGTTAACGACTTGCCACAGGCATGCAGCACAGCCGCCCCCTGCCCCTCATCCGAGCTCGGTAATGTGAGCCCGTTCCGGCCTCTTCCAGAATGTCACCCCCCTCCATCCTCCCCGCTCATCTTCCCTATCTCCAAACTCATGAAAACGCCTTCATTGGAGGCTTTGAGTTGGGGAGACGCAATCGCACCCATCCTAATGTCTGACTTTTCACTGCAGAGTCTGATATTGAGCTTGCAAAAGTTGGGGTAAACCCTAGAATTGGATCTATCCTGTGGCCTTGATGGCATGAAGAGGTTGTGGTTGAGTGTGTGTGTCTGAGGGAAAGTGTTGACGAGAATGCCATGTAAGTGACAAGTGTGTCAGAGATGTGTCGACACCCGACACAACCCCCACAGTCCACGACACACAGCTGCCAATAATAATCTGTGTGCATGCAACACACGTGAGTGTCAACATTTGCTTCTGCAGTTTAGAATTAAGCTGCACATTGTGCTGTCGCCATTAAAGCAGGTTGGCTCCATAGATTTTACTATAGAATAAAATATCCCACTTCTTAAACCCTCCTAGGAATTTTTCTTTATGGTTGTCATGATTATGCAAGTTTAGCCACAGGCTTGTGAGATGTTCTTCAGATGCAAAGGACTCTTGATAGCTTGCTGTCAATACATCTCATCAAGTCAGCGTTGGCTGTTAACACTGTTTACATATAAATCACTTGAAGCGCTCTGACTGATCATACTGATGTTGGGATCTCACAGAGGAGGACGACGGCAGCTATGACAGTGAAGACGGAGAGAGTGACATCAAGATTAGCTCATCCTCTAAAGAAGCTCCTGCAAACCCTGCTGGGACTTTGTCCTTTTCATCACAGTCCGCCAAGCTTCAAGCGAACCAGAAAGTCAGGAGTAAGAGACCAGGACCTCCTGGTGAGATATTTGATACATGTCTTTAAATTTGCTGGGGTTGTATGATCATCATAACTTGAGCTTTGGTGATTTTTTTCTTTCATTATTTTTAACTTTAATTGAAAGTGAGAGTGGAGTGTAAGTCCTATCCCTCTGCCTTCTGCCTTCTTTCTCTCCTCTTGTTAAAAGCACAGCTTCTAATCATTGCTTTTGATTTTCATGATGCTCCTTCTTCATCATCAGGCATGGGGGACTTGCCTTGTACAGATTTCCAGAGGAGAGTTCCCAGGAGGCCGAACCTCGCCAGCATGGAGAGGGGGCGTCCAGACCATCTGGGGGCTAACAGAGCCTCTCTGCCTGGTTGGGGTGTGTCGTCAGTGGGCCACAGCTTCAGTGAAAGCTACAGAAACCATCGAGCTCTGACTCGAACTTGCAGAGATGATGAGAAGAACTCTACAGTACAGGGCTTACGGGGAAAGGTGAGGCATTACAGTGCAGACTTCCAGTTAAACATTAAATTCCATATTTGTGTTGAAAAATTTTGCATAAAACATATTCTTACAGCAGGAAGTGTGAAATTATTTGTTATTAAAATTGGGCCAATTTAAGGGAGATCAAATTTGTGTACTTTGTGGCTGTTTCCTCCATTGATCATTCTCACAGACGTGCAATCGAGAGGGGAAAGTTTTGACTCAACTGCCTCTTTAAGAGGTGTTATGGAAAGGTTGCATAATTAGTATCACCATAAATTACTGCTGTCACAGAGCTCTGAGCACGGTTGAGCTACTTTTGAAGGGAGTTCATGAGCAAACAGAACAACACTTTTTGTTTGTTACTAAGTCAACAGTGACAGCGGTGGGGCAGATACTGACTGAAACAATGAAAAAAAAAAAAAAAGGAAGGTTATTCCCTTTAAACTTTGATGAAAATCAATCAATTCTGACAGGGAGATAAACCTAGAAGAATTTGTAAAGGTCCTGGCTTCACCTTCACTCATGGCTCGTTAAAGTGAACCACACCCTGCCACAAAATTTGACAGTCCTGCACCTACCAATAACTTCTGCTACTTATGGGGAGATGCTTCACACCAGCTGTAAATCAGTCCCTTTGTCAAATTTACCCTTGTTATCGGAATATACTTGTATGTACACTGACTGTCCTAACAGATGACAGGTTCACTTTATCTGCACAAGCAGCTGTTGGTGAAGCACGTTTACTTAAACGTGAAAAGCCCCAAGGTTGCTTTAGTCTTTGAGTCATCGTTTGGAAACGTCCAAAAACACATAACTCCAAACTAAACAAAGGAATATGAAGATAATCATTGGCCGTAAACCTACACACATTCATGCGTGCTCACACACACGCACACACACACCAGTGCTAACAGGAAATAACCATCCATGCCCTCTGGTGATGAAACTTCTGTCACTGAAATATATGGTCTCTTGATGTGGAAAACTCCAAGAGACACCCTCCTCACACACATAATCTTTCATACATTGATTATCACGATCTCTTCTTTGGAAAGCTTAAGTGCAAGCAGGAACTTGTTGGGCAAGCTGACTTACCATCATCACTCATCTGTCATCCATGGATAGACTAGCTTAAACCGGTCTTGAGATGGGATGTAACCATAGTGTGTGTGTATGTGTGTGTTTGTGCATGTGTGTGTGAATGTCCACCCAAAGTGAAGCTTCTTTCAACAATAAGCTGAAATCCACTCAGTAATTGCTGACTGTGACCTCTAACATCAAAGTGAACTGGGGGCTTAATTGAAGTATCATATTACAGGAG
The DNA here is from genome assembly GCA_023101725.1 of Atherinomorus stipes. NCBI lineage: Eukaryota > Metazoa > Chordata > Actinopteri > Atheriniformes > Atherinidae > Atherinomorus > Atherinomorus stipes. Next base: position 187,959 of record JALJCO010012533.1, read on the forward strand.
ATGTTGATGCCCGCAGTCGCATTTCACTGACGTTTTAGTCAAACCAAACTGAAACATATTTGATTCAGTCACCTGCAGGTTTTGTTTACACTTCATTCATTTGTGCATATCATGAAATGATATCACATCCTGCTTTCCGCCCACTGATGTCACATCCTCTCTCCCGCTCAGGAAAAGGGACACGCTGTGAGCCGACTCTTACAGAGCTTTGCAGCTAATGACGGCTTTCGCTTGGATGAAGACAGCAGCTTCTCTGAGGGCGAGGAGGAAGAGGAGGAGGAGGAGGGGTTGAAGGATAAGTTGTTGACACATCTTCCTCCCAACATGCCTTGCAGAATACCTGGTGGGCATAAACAGTGACACATCATTCATTATTACACACTCAAGCAGGTTTTAATGCATTCTTTTTACACATGCATACGAGCAGCTGTCTCTCCGTTATTGTACCTGTTCTGTTCATCACATTGCAATGATTCAGCACTGTCACAGATGATATATATCTCACCCTTTATCTGCTCCATCCATCCATCTTTCAACCCCACCTTCTGTCCTCAGTGCTGCCAAACTGTGTGTTAAGTAAAGAGATGTTGGTAGACGGGCTGAAGATCCTTATCTCCAAGGAGGACGAGCTTCTGTACGCTGCCTGTGTTCAAACCCTGGACCTGCCTGACATGTAAGACCCCACTCTCCTTTTGTTCTTCCAGAAACAGAAAAACTGTGAAGCAGTATATTGATTTCTGTTTTTTTTCTAAAGCTCATGACACACGTGACCCATGACCATTGTTTAAGCAAGTGAATTAATGTTTTTAATGATTTTGTAAGTCAAATAATATCTGAAACGTCAAAATATGAGTGACTTGGTGACCTAGTTTCTGACAAAAATCCCAAAAAGTTAGGAGGACTCAAAATACACAAAAGAATTTGAAGCGTAGTTTAAACAAGTTAAATGTCTGGAAGCACGTCCAAGAAACGCACAAGTCCTAATAAAACAGGAATGTTAAGATATTGTTGCAGCTTTGCAGCATTTGTAGATGACAAAGGAGCTAACAAATCCCCTGAAAACCAAAGACATGCACGTTAAGCTATGAAAAATAAATGGTACTTACATTATCATATAAAGGACATTTTTTGATATGGAATGGTGAGCTGAAAGAAGGGTGGATGGCATTAGAGTAGAGCTAAATGGTAGAGTAAAGTTATCTTTCAAGTATAGGAGTCTCTTGTTCCAGTTTATTCTAGGTTTTTAAGGTTTTGAGGTTTCACTTGGTCACGTTAAGAAATGTGTTTTTGTCTCAGATTCAGTGTTGTCATCGAAGGTGAACGAGGAAATCGCCCCAGGATCTACTCTCTGGAGCAGCTACTACAAGAAGCTGTAAGTTAGGTCATGTTGCCTTGATGACATTTTGGACTTGTGGTATCTATGCTGTCTTTAAATTACATTTTTGTGACATTTTTTTCTGTTTTTAGGTGCTGGATGTGCGACCCCAGACTGAGGCCATCCTGACCACAGGGACACGAGTTTGTGCCTACTGGAGCGAACGCTCTCGCTGCCTTTACCCCGGATACGTCCATCGCGGTATGCTACATATACCACAGGATGGCAAGGATGTTTATTTCTCTTCAGCAACTGATTTCCTCCTTTCTGTGTTGTGGCTCAGGAGGTCCTGGTGACGAGGAGAAGGAGGGCAGTGTGATGGTGGAGTTTGATGATGGTGACAGAGGAAGGATCTCTCTTGTTAACATTAGACTTCTGCCCCCGGGATACCAAATCCGTTGTGAGTATGGTTTTGTAAAAAGCGATGGGAAAAGAGAAGTAAACAAAAGAAGATTTCCATAAACTGAAAATCTCTTTCATGTCAGGTGCCGAGCCTTCTCCAGCTCTCCTGATTTCTCCTGGTCGTCGAGGTCGGCCAATTTCCACCCTGGAGAAGAAGGACACCGCTACAGAGAAACCAGCCAATGAGGAAGCAGGAGGGAAGCTCCAGGAGAAAAGACCAGGTAAGGAGAAGACAGTGCATAGAGCACTCTGACCAAACATCTTTGCTCCTCCTATTTAAAGTTCAGCCATTCCTCTAACTGAAAACCGTGTCAATCCCATATTTATGATGTGTGCAAAAACCTGGTTATCTACCAGCCAATACATGTTGTTTGAGACATACTAGTCTCCAACTCACGTTCATTCAAACACGTAGCCCCTCCAGGTAATGCCATAATCCCCAAGACAAGGCCTCATTTACAGTTGCAACCGTCAGACCCTTATCAGATGCCTCCAAGTGAGCAAGTATATAAACTGAAAAACTCATAAATTAAGATTACTTGCTTGCCGCCTGTCGTTTACCCTCCATACAACCACATTAATCATGATTTTATGGAGTGTCATCGGTGTGCTTTGTAAAGTTAGGCAACATCTATGTAACTCATCTCTAACTCAGAGTGACAATAGTGCAGGTGAGAGAGACAGGTTTACCAGGTTTGCTGTTGTTTGAGTAATGGATATTTTGAAAGTAGGTGAAGATCAAGGAGATAAAGATGAAGTTTCACCACAGCTTTTAGTTTCACCATATAATCATTTCATATTGATTTAACCCCCCCTTCTCTTTCTGGCTCCTTTTACAGTTGGCAGACCGAAAAAAATTCACTCCGTGCCGAAGACAACTAGCGTGCCGACTTCAGTGACAGACTCTGTAACAAAAGTCAACAGTTCTTTACTGAACTGGTCCGTGCCCAGGAAGAGGCCGCCAGTTGACTTCTTCCTCTTTAATGGGACATCCCGTAAGAGCCAGAAGAAGATTCGAGAACGAGACTTGGGGTTGTTTCATCGGCCTGCCTCACACTCTGCAGCACCACCCACCCCTATTAAAAGCATTTTTGGCTCTCCTTTTGAAGTTGACTCATTCAGTAGCATTGCTAATGGCTACTCTGCCTTTGGGAATGGTGGAGCTTCTGCAGCTGGGAGACCAGTTACCAGCATAGCTTCCATGGGGCTCCGGGAGTCCTCCTGCTCCTCTTCTGTCGCTGTGGCTATGGCAGCGGGTAGCCGTAAGCCTGTGAGTGAGCGTGACAGGAAACATTTCTTAGTGAAGCTTGACCATGAGGGAGTGACCTCTCCTAAAACAAAGAATGGCAAAGCTTTGCTTCGACTTGGAGGGGCTGGAGGACGGGGACTGAAAAGTGTCACTTCTGTAGGGGCACCACTTCGATACATCCAACCTTCTCTGCTGGTGCGAGATGGCAAGAAGGGAGGAGGGGAAAAAGACAGTGCTGGGCCTCGGTCCGAGGCTCTTCTGAAGGGCGTTCCACCTCTAAGCAAGGAACTTCTCTCTGCTGGACTTGGCGTTCAGGGAGGGGATTACAGTTTGGACTACGCCAGCGATTGCCCCAGCTCTTACTCCGAACTGGATGAGGACGAAGAGGATGATGGTCAAGAAGCACGGAGAAGAGCAGCTGTCACATCCCATCGTGGTGGTCGTTTTCTGTCTCGTCCCTCCATCTGCTTCTCCTCATCGTCGTCCTCCTCCTCTTCCTCTGGTTCCATTTCCTCCTCATCCCTGTGTTCCTCAGACAACGACTCCTCCTACTCCTCTGATGAAGAGTCCTCCTCTGTGCTGCTGCGCCGTGCTCTCCTTCAACAGGACAAACACAAAAACAGGCAGAGCGTGAACCCTGACCTTCGGAGCCCTGACCCTACCACCTCTAACTCCTCTTCCTCCTCTTCAGCCCAGGCTCATGGCTATGTGGCCAAAGGCAGCATGGCTGTTGGAGGGTCAAAGGTGAGGACTGACAGAGGAGAAGACAGGAAGGAGTACTTGTCAAAAGGAACTATGATGGCTAACAGCAGCACAGCTAAGGCGCAGCTGAAAAGGAAAGACAGTGCTCCCAACAGCCACCATCAAAGCCAAAACTCTCCTGTGGGCCAGCAGCTGAAATCTGCCACCAAGGACCTGGCAACAGCGAAGAAGCAGAGGATGTCTTCGCCTGAGTCTCTTCCCAACATGGCTTCCATGCTGCCTGGACGTCAGCTTTGGAAATGGTCTGGCAACCCCACACAGGTAGGCACCTTTAGGTTGTATTTGAATATTTTTCTCCACCCAGTGTGTAGTTAAAAGAGCTGTATTCCTATATTTGTTTCTTCCTAAGTCCTTAATTTTCTTTTACCATCATTATCACTCATATTTATCTTTGTTACGTGGTTTTAAAACTGTTGTCTTGAGCAGTGGTTCTCAACCAATTTCCTACAAAGTACCCCTTGTGAAATGCATTTTCAGCCTAGTACCCCCTATCTGCTGCAAAGTATTTTTGGTCGGAAAAATAAATGAAAAGAAATAAAAATACTGCATTTTTCTATTTTTGTTGGGTTTATCAAACTGGAACTGTGCAAAGCAATGGTTATTTTGCCTTCTTTGGCCCTTAGTCCTCTTTCTTTTGAGTCAGATTTCTGCTACGCTTCAACTACAACTCCATTGTTTGCATTATAAGGTGACGGTGATTGACTTTTGGTGTCATTTGGCTTATAGGGTCAAACCACGTCAGTATGTGGAAGACAGGGTTTTAAAGAAATGGTGTGAAACTTAGTTTAAACTTAATTTATGACCGTACACTTACATTTATTGAAATCTTTATTTGATCAATTTTATTGAAGGATATTTATTCATTCAAAACAGATATTTAAAAAATTCATGTACCCCCTGGAATGCCTCGAAGTACCCCCAGGGGTACGCGTACCCCATTTGAGAAACGGTGGTCTTGATTATCAGTGGCTCACAGACTTTTAGCAGGCTGTTGATAGTTTCTGCAGTCTCTGCTGCATACCGTTGTTACATAAAATAGATGTAATTATTTAAACACAATATGCCTTGGCACTGTTTGATCTACCAAAGAGTTGGTGCACACTGACAATCATGCTTACTCTGTCTGGTTCATGACTGAAACGTTATCATGATTTTTAAGTTTCATTCCTAGGGCAAAACAACAAAACAGTTTGAGCAATTGTTTGCTCCCTCAGGCTCAATTCTGCTTCAATATTTACTTGTAAACAAGAATCTGTCAACTGAGATGTGCAGAGTTAATAGATGTAGAGATGTTGTATGTTATCCACAAATCAGACGCATTTACAGCATAAGTTAGAGTGAGTGCTGTGACACTATGCCTTAAATCAATGAAACTGGCTGCAACAGGTGTGGAAGCATTGAGGAAGTGGTGCATTTCTGCCTCACAGAGCTGCTTTGAAAATGTCAAAGATATGCCTGTTGTCTGTTTATAGCTTTACAAGTTATATAAACACTTGTGTGCAATTAATAATGCTGTTGATCCAAAGAGCTGCTGTCAGCTCCTTTGTATTCTTTAGGAAAACTGACGCATGGTATTTAAGCAAAGTCTGGGAAAGGATCCCGATGTCTGATAAGGTTGCAGAAAAAATGTTAGTATCTCCATCATCTGTTTCTGTCTGGCTTCATTAGAATATAATCTGAGATTCACTGGGTCCACATTAGGGATGTGAATTTGCTGAACTAATCTGGATAATTGGAAAATTTACCTCCTAGTAAAGTAAGTCTGATCTTAAACTGACTGTAAATATTATCAGTAAACTAGCATATGTTTTGACTAAAGTTAGTTTTGGATTTCAAAAAGCCACACACAAAAAACTCAAGTTCATTCTTATAATATTGTAGGCAGTGAACCAAATCCTCCATGCTAAATAAAGTGAGTGAAAATGCTATTTTCTCTTTCTTTGACAGAGGAGAGGTCTGAAGGGTAAAGCCCGTAAGCTTTTCTACAAGGCTATCGTGCGGGGTAAGGAGGTGGTGCGTGTCGGAGACTGCGCTGTGTTCCTGTCACCTGGCCGGCCCCAGCTGCCCTATGTGGGCAGAGTGGAGAGCCTCTGGGAGTCATGGAGCTCCAGCATGGTGGTCAGGGTCAAGTGGTTCTACCACCCGGAGGAAACTCGCCTGGGGAAGCGACACCGGGATGGCAAGGTAAGGACCAAGAGGTGCACGGATGATTTCTAAACTGGAAAGATAAAAGTTATAAATACTCTTATCACTTTGCTGTTTTTTTTTTTTTATTCCTGTCTGACATGAAACACTGAACTTCCACAGTGACATTTTTAGTTCCTCATTCTTAGTCTGAGGTGTTATAATGGTCTTTCTCAGGAAAAATCTCCACTGCACAGGAACCTGTGTGTTTATGTTGCTACCAGCATTAAGAATGGTTTGTTGGGAGCAACACTGAGCATGTATATTGAGCGCTAACAACCAAAAAAAACATTCATGAAAAACTCTTCATGAAATACACAAAGGAGTGAAAATAATTTAAAAATTGCTGCACTACAAAAACAGCAATCCAGCATTGTTGTGCACTTTTCTTGTGACGGTAATTATAAAAACAACATTTTAATTGTTTTATATTTTTCTTCTTATAAGTTCTTCCTGTTTTCTCTCCATCAGAATGCCTTGTATCAGTCGAGCCATGAAGACGAGAATGACGTGCAGACCATCTCTCATTGCTGCCAGGTGGTCAGTAAGGCTGAATATGATCACCTGACGCATGAACGGAAACCAGGCAGCGCCACCAACGACCTGTTCTACCTGGCTGGAACCTACGAACCAACCACAGGCCAGCTGATCAGCGCAGACGGCATGGTCATCTTGTCCTAGCACCATCAGCTAGAAGAGAAACCCAAAAAGTGACCCGATCGCTGGAGTTCTAGCCCAGTCCTTCAACAAGGAGCAGAAGATAGAAGCAAATCAAGACAAAGAATTTTGGCTTTCTGATTTGCTCCTTGCAGGTGAAGGAGCTCGTCCACTGGATAAAGCCTGATAATGGTGGCACTTACAAGAGTCCCGTTTGTTCTGAGGCAAATTCTGATCCATGCCAGATTTGACCTTTTTAGTAGATGTGGACAGAGGCTCCTTGCCTCAGTGGGAGTTTTCAGCCTTCCCCGTGGCTATCTCGTAACTGCGACATGTGAGTAGAGAAACCAATAACATGAGCACTTTGGAGTTTAGTAGCTTGGATACGTAATGGAGGAAGAGGCAAACAAAGACTCCCAGAGCAGGAGAGACAGTATGGTAAGGAGAGACTTTCTGTAAACCACACTGGTTTGGATGGTTTTAGTGATCTTATACTGGTAGTCTGACTACATTGACGCTGATTGAGAGATCCCCAACAGGACCAATAAACACTGTAATATGGACTGTGTTTATATACGTTTATGTGTTTTTGCAGAGTGGCTGCGATGAACCTGTTTAGGCATTTAATGAGCTCTAAGTAAATAGTGCTTTAATGCGTGTGTATGTGTGTTTGTACAGTCGGTGTGTGGTCATGCACGTGCGCCAAGATGTGCACATCATGATGTGGCATGGGTATGTCTGTGACACTTCTATTAATCAATCCAGTACTTAATGTGTAGTCCTTAGTCCTTGCGACGGAAACACAGAACAATGTTTTTCTCCTTTCAAGCCATACACATCAATACCTCTCTCTCTCGTATCCTGCTGTCCGGGTGCGAAGACACATGTACAGGCAGTAGGATTGTTTGTTTGAGCTGTGTGTGCATATGTGTGCATGGGCGAGCGTGTGTGCTTTGTACAGCACTCTGTGTAGAATAAGATGATGTAAATAGTATACATATATATTTGTTCTTATTTCTTGTTTCTTTTGCAGAGATTATTTTATTTAGATTTTTTTAGGGAGGGTGGGTGGGATGGGGGCTAAAGCAGAGGGTAGGAGGTGGTGTTATGTTTCCTTCTCTCTCAATGCACTGAAAAGGATTGGAGGTTTGAATTTTGGGTCAAACTGTGCGACTGATGTAACAACTTTGTGGTTGTAATCACTGAAAGGTGAATTTGTAGAAAAGTTATTTGGGATATTTTTGTTTTTATAAGGAAATATGAAAAAAAGCTCTTTTTACACATGTCCAGTTTTCTTTCCCTTTTTTCCCCATTTTATTTCACTGTGTTGGATTTAGAATGTGCATTAACTTTTTTAAAAAACAAATACTGGAAAAGCAAGTTGAGTCTCTGCTGTTCTTTGATTCGAAAATAATCTAGTTATTCTTTATCTATTTTAGCCTGTATTCCTATAGAAAATGTAGATATTTATCTGGCAGCAAAAAGAAACATACCAAAGCACCTGTTAGTTTATGCTTCACCACATTAGATGAAAACAGTTTTTGAGTGATGTTCAATCAAAACTGTATCCGGGACCCCTGCAATCAGAGAGGCATTTGATAGAGTTCCTCTTGTTGTCCGCTTGTTTTCATCCAGCGTTGCTATGACGGCCTCCAGGAAGCGTTGCAGCGACATTGTCCACAGGCTGCCCAGCTGATGCACTTGAGATTTCTATGGCAACCAGAATGGCATCACGTGACTGTGAAGGACAATCAGAGCAAATCAATGGGACAATGTTGAGAGACAAAAAGAAAAAGAAAAAAAAAAAGAAAAAAAAATCAATATTAAGGATCAAATCACAAATTATGCTTCTTGTCACTTTTATTCCTGCTTTGCCAAAAATGTCTGTTTTATGTTTTTATGTTTATCATCTTCTTGTTTATGCAAGCCTGAGATGACTGTTTGTTGTCTTTATATAGGATGTACAGGGGGGAAAACATGAATGCCTTTTTTTCTTTTTTAGGACTTTGACTGACTTTTAACAACATTGTTGCTGTTACACTGCAAAGCAAAAGCTTTAAATGAAATCTAATGTGAAACTCAGTTATGAAATATTACTTTTATGGGTCTTTAATTGATTTTTTTTAAAAAGCTGTATTTTCTTTAAGAAACACTGGATTCAGTTCTTAACATCGCATTTTGACAGAGGCAACATCATTGTGTTTTATATTTTAGACCCACTGGAATCTGCTTTGTATGGTTGAGATAGCCTACTAAAATATATTATGTAATTTCAGTCTTTGGAAATATGACAAATATTTCCTCATGTACAAAAAGAAAAAGTATTTATCTTAATTTTATTGCCTTTTTGTGTTTCATTAAAAAAAAAAGGATTCTTACAAAACAAAGCTTTGCAGTTATTGTGTTTTCTTTCATGTTGGGTGTGAGCTCTCTGAAAGCCGCCTTGTGTGCATCAATGCTGATCATTTGTCAGATGTAAGGATATGAACCACAGAAGAAAGCAGGAATGAAGAGGCAGGGCTCGGGGTTGGGGGGTGGGGAGGAAGCAATTTGAAATTGTAGCTGTAGCTGATAGAAAGGAAAGAATAGGGAGGGAAGGGAAAACATATCTTATGGTGTACCATGAGAGGATACGAGAGGATAAAGTCTCCTTGGGCTCTTCAGGTGGGTCAGGTATTCAGCGTAATAAAAACGGAACAGGACCATTAAAAAGACAAAACCAGGGTGTCTGCTTTCAGCCCACAAAGATTTCAAATCCTCAGTGCTTTCACACACATACTATGTGTGAATAGTTAGATGTGGTGTGCAAATATGTAGTCACGTGAACTTAAAAAAATAAATGTAAAGAAAAGATGTACATCCTATTTCAATTATTCATTTAACCATTTTCTAAACCTGCTTATTCCTATTCTAGGTGTTATGGGGCAAGAGGCAGGAACACCCTGTTACTTGTCCATCCCAGAGACCCTTGGACTCAGCATTAAGTAGTATCTAGAAACATCAATCAACCTATCATACATGTTTTTGGACTGTGAGAGGAATTCAGAATTCTCAGAGAAGACGAGGACCAGAGTGGGAAAAATATGCAAACTCTACATAGAAGCTCTCCAGTGAAGGTTTGAATCAGGAACCTTCCTGCTGTGAGGCCATGATTCCAACCATCAATCCATCCATGGGGGGTTGGAGCCTACCAGCTGCTATCAGGTTAGAGGAAAGGTACACCCTGGACAGGCCACCAGTCCGTCACAGGGCCAACACAGAGAGAAGCAACCACTGACACTCGCATTCATTCCTTGGCAGAATTTAGTAACACCAAGCAAGCATATTTGTAGACTGTGAAGGGAAAGTACCCAGGATGAACCACAATGCATGTGGAGAACAAGCAAACTCCAAACAAAAAAGCCCAAATGAAGTTTGAAACAGTAACCTTTGTGTTGAGAGATGATATTAGTAACTACCACAACTTCATTAAACAAGAGCTGAGTCAAAATGGAGAAGCAGTGTGAGAAAAAAAAAAAACCTCCCAAAACAATAACATCCTTTCAGTTTTTATAGCTCCTTTAAAGGTGCCATGACATCAAATTTCCTTTTTCTGGGTTTTGGGAGTATAATATGATCTGTTGTGCACTGATGAGGCCATGTGAATGTCCAGAGTGAGTATCAAAGTCCTTGTTTATGGTCTGTCAGCTTTGTTTCTTTGTTCCAAAACCGCTGAACCAGACAGCAGCTTATCTTCTACATAGTTTTGTCATTCTACATAATTCAATTGCTCCAATTAGCGCACACTATCAAGCAAACAGCCCCCCCCCCCCTCTCCTTCCACTCTCCGCTCCGCTCTTACCCCCTCCCTTGCTGATTCAACTGCATAAGTGGAGCTGAGAAACTGGTGAGCAGTCAGGTCTGGGTTTTTACACAAATTGATTTAAAAGAAAACTTCTGCAGCAACACTGAGGGAGGCAACCACAACCTTTATTTATTTTCTAAATGCTGTCTTGTCTGATAAACATAGCTCACTGTCTGAAATGCACGTTGCTAAAAGATAGCCTTTAGCAAACTTCGACTGTAGCGTGACCTACTTTCTCTAAATAAGTTGTAGCCAATCAAATGAAGTCAACTTGGGCCCAATTCCAATTCCTATCTTAACCCTCAAGCTCAACCCTCAATATTAGTAGCCCTCAAAACCAAGTGTTAAGGGCTATTTTGTGACTTGGAAATGGGACACCCTTAAATGCAGATACGTCTTCAAACTGTGGGGGGCAGCATTACGCCAAAGCGGCATTCAGTCTGTCAATTCAGAAGAAGAAGAAGACGCAGAAGTAGAAGAATTTATTTACATTTATTTGCACTGTTAACCCTGCCTATGGACATATTCAGCTGTCACCGCATACCACGGCTTATTGAAAGGTAAACACCAGCTATAACTAAAGTTACCTAGGTTACTGTGGTTCTGTGAATTCTGGGATGACTGCCAGTCAGCTGGCCCGCACGTCACCTGATTGACAATTGTCATTAGGACTCGACCTGCGAAGAGCGCGAGGTGCTTTGTTTACAGAAGGAATGAATCAGAACTACCGTTCCATAACTCTGCGACTACGGGAGATGACATCAGCCCGTTTTTTTTATACTGTTATTGGCACAAGCACGTTATAAAACAACAACATTAGCGCCGAGAAAAATTACCATTTTGTAACGTTAACTAACTTAAACGATAGCAACATGGCTTGACCGCACCGGCTGCTATTGACAAAAGATCGTAAAATAAAAATAAATGTTATGTACAATGAGGTAACTAATCCATAACATGGGCCTATACTAAGATAAAGCAATGGTTTTCGTAATTTTTATATCTCCATTAACAAAGAAAATACTTAGGATTTGTAGCTCGCCTTCTTTGCCGCTTGCATTCTGGATAGCCCTTACTCACAAGGGACGTGTCGAAGAATCTCAGTATTGAGGGCGATTCAGCCCTCAAACTTGCCCCTTAACTTAACTTTCTGAGAATTGGGACAGCACTTGCACTTCGGGGAAGTGCGCATTTTTGAGATTGAGGGTTAAGACAGGAATTGGAATTCACGCTTGGTCTCCGGGTAAAGTTGCATATTATTACTGCACCCAACTTTTTTACTGAGGAAGGGAGGTCTAGCGTGCCAAAACACTCCCCCGCAGTAAAAAGTGACTTTTCTTTGGAGTATTTACATTTGCAGTAATGTCAACTACATGAACCAGTTTTAACAACTATCACATCACTACTTTAAGAACGAAGAGGGTGGTGCAGCTCATTTAGTTGGATTCACTTGATTAACTAACCCTAATGTTCTGACCCAAGTCAATGCTTGGATTAGAATCATTTTTGGATTTGGCAAAACAAACAGAAACTCAAATTGACTCCTATATGATGTAGGGGATGGCAAGGTAAAGACCAGAAAGCAGATGGATAATTTCTAAACCTCTTAAAACTATATGACTTTTCAGTTTGTTTGTTTTTTATTCCCATCGACTAGAAAAGCACTCAGAGAACGCAGACCTTCGCCAAGCAGCTCAACTTATTATTTCTCTGTGTTCTGGATCAAAGCATCCACAATTTTCTTGAAACATTATAGAACTCATTGAGATCCTTTGTTGTCATTTTTTTCACCAAACACTCGTGCCATTTGTGTGGAGTTTTATGGAAAAATTCCAAAAATGTGGCCTATCAGTGTGATGTTCATTTAAGACTGTTAAGGCGTTGGTAAGGAGGTTTAATGTTCACCATGGGGTGTTGGTCAGAACACACAGGAATCGCATTTAACTGTCTTTACTGGTCACTCTTAATCACAACAGCACAGTAATGCAACAAACGACAGGCTTACAGGTGAGAAATTCCAGGGCTAGTTAAGGTGAATGCCTGGATGGAAGTGAGTGTGGTCTATAAACACAGAAATACAAAGCCGTGAGGAACATTCATTCGGCAAATAAACACATTCAAGGTATTAATTATGACTAATAAATCCCTTACAATTAGGACTAAACATCATTATGTGTTCAAGGCTAACAGCTACAGTAACTGGCATGTAACAGGTCAGCTAGCTTAATAGCATAAAAAAGGCACATAGTGAATGGCGGAACACTTCTGAATAATCAAATCAGCTAAATAACATTAAAGGCTAAACTTAAAGCAACCCTTACCGATGTTGCATTCTTACACTATTTTTCTAATAGGGTAAAATGCAATGAATGAGGTAATGGAACTCTGAAATACAAGACAGATCCACCAATAATCAAAATAAAATATTATTCCAATCTCTAAATATTCAATGAAAACTCCAACCAATCCTTGAAGTGGGGTGCACCCCTAGGATTGGCCAAAGGACCTGTCTGTCAGACCTTTGCTTCTGCATTGGGAGGCAGAGGGAATGAGGGTGTGTCTTAGGAGTGAGGCGGGACTGTTTATATTCAAATAATCTTGCTGTGCTTTCTGAAATGCAGGATCGGTAAAGGTTGCTTTAAGGCAGAAATACAACTAGTTACTTACAGTTAATCACAGATGCACACAGTTCACCATATTCAACTGGCTAGAATTCTGTCCAACAGTCCTCTTTCCTCGTGCTTACTGCTGCTCATAAATTGCATTTCTGCGTCCTGACATCATGTGCTTAGTAGCGCAGCTGCACACTTCTGCCACAAGGGGGCACTAACACCTCATCAACAGCCTTTCCAACATGGCCAATCTCACAATGATAAAGAATCCTTCAAAACGTTCCTGGCTCCAGAAGGTGATCCACATCACCACCAAAATTGAATTGGTTCGTCCTTGGACTGAGGCTCATGGCTGTTAAAAAGTTTCAGGTCAATCCGTTCAGTACTTTTTCTGTAAAGTTGTTGACAGACAGACAGACAGACAGACAGACAGACAAACCAACGCTACCGAAAACATTACCTCTTTGGCGGAGGTAAATATGAATCAGTGAACTTGCACATTAAGTTAAATTATGTTTCTTAACTCTTAGTTTGAGGAATTACCAGAATCTTTCCCAGGAAAATTCTAAGCTGCACAGGACCTTGTGTATTTCACACAGCTGCCAGCACTAAGAATGTTTGTTGGGAGTAAACAGAAAAAAAACTGGCATGTACAGCATAAGGAGCACTTACATCACCATGAAATTCATGAGAAAATTTGCGTGAAATACATGAAGGACATTACCTGCCCATTACCACTTTTCTAGTAATAGTAATCATTAAAACAGTATTTTGGCTGTATTATATTTCTCTAGAGTTTTCTCAAAAATTATTCCTGTTTTCTCTCCATTTATATTATTCTGAATACCTGGCCCATCTGAGGAGCCCAAGGAAACTTTATCCTGTCCCATTCCTTTTGTGGAATCTGTAGGAAATAAGAAGGCAAGGTGGATTGCCTTTAATCAAAAGCACTTGAATAATTGATGATCTGTAAATGCAAGCACCTGTGCAAAAGCAGAGATTTTTGGGAGTTTGCTGGTCTCGAGCATTTAAGTTTCTGTAAACTTAATGGAAGAAAGGCATCAGCACTTATCTAAGAGAAGTAACAGTTGCTGCACATCAATTTGCATAAAAGGGTTATAAGGCTTCTTCCAAACTACTTTGACTATGTCATTCTGCAGTGAGAAAGACTATTCACATGTTGAACATACTCAAGACACCCGTCAGCCTTTAAGGAGTGAATGTCCCAGCAAGTTAAAAAGATATTACTATAAGACTGAACATTACAGATTGTTACCTCTGCCAAGGAGGAAATGTTTTCGGTAGTGTTGGTTTGTCTGTCTGTCTGTCTGTCAGCAACTTTACAGAAAACGTACTGGACAGATTGACTGGAAATTTTTACCAGCCGGGTGTGCCTCAGCCCAAGGATGAACTCATTCAATTTTGGTGGTGATCTGGATCACCTTCTGGATCCAGGAATTTTTTAAAGGATTCTTTATTATTGTTCTCCGAGTGCTTTTCTAGTTTAGAAGAGTTGCCGGGAGAACACCTCTCCTCTGGACACCTCTGGAACAATGTCAATTGGCCAGATGAGACCCAAAGTAAAGATGTTGGACCATAACGCACAGCAACACAGAATATAAGCACAAACACTTCACACCAATTGTCAAGCATGGTGGTGGAGGGATGATGATTTGGGCTTGTTTTGTAGTCATAAGAACTGGAGGCCTTGTAATCTTTGGCCCTGTTTCCACCAAGGGGTTTAGTTTGGTCTACATAGTGGGACGATTTCCACAGGTAAACCTTAACACACGACAATCTACTCATTCGTCAAAAAAAATCGTACCTATGCAACTCTGCAATGGGAACAAAGTGGGAGCAGTGCTTTGTTTAAGTGTACCATGAATTTTTGTGCAGTTTAAAACCACATGCAAAGATAATTATAATAATAATAAAAAGAAAAAACCATAAACTCCTGGATCTCCAATATTCTCTTCTTTTGTTATGACTGAAATGGTATGTTGTACTTCAGATGTTTTATCTGCCTAATTTTGAGACATCATATCATGTTCTGACATACAAAACCTTAGCATTGCAGATGGTGCACTTTCTTTTTCCCATCTGTGTGTTTCTGCGTGCAAATTTGTAAACCAAGAGCTCATAGGAACAGTTGGGATTAGCACCAGCAGAGTTTGGACATTCTTGGATAGAATGTACAAATTTACTGCCTTTTATTTGAAACCTCTGCAGCATGTTCACACCTTCTTATCGTACTGCAGCCTTTGTGATGTGGCTTATTGCAAACTTCTAGTCGGCATGAAGCATTTACCTTTGACCTCAAACCACAATGGAGTTGCCTCGTGGCACCGCTCAAAGGAAGCTTAAGTGCGGTATTGCCTTGAACATCGGCCATAAATTTTATTTTATTCTGAACTGTGTTTTTAATGGCAGCCCCTCCTTCACCGTTTTTCCATTTTCTTCTTGGCCAGCGCCGGTTTTCCTTGTCAGTACAGGAAAACTTGACTCTCCTTTTTTTTTCCTGCCTAACTTAATGGTCCTTGACCAAAGTTTAAAATCAGGCACATACACTTATTCAAATGTGAACCTTTTGTCCACCAGTATGTGTTTGCTTTACTTTTGTCTCTGTGTTTAGCTGCTTCGGCAGTTTGACTTGTTATGCCCTCCCCCCCAACACACACACACACACGTACCAACACACGCACGCACACACATACATCACACACACATATACATACACACATAACACCCCTATTCTGCTCACTGTTGGTCTTTTACATCCTCCTCATCGGCTCTTCAATCAGCCGACGCCTTCAAAACACACAGACATTAAGTGCAGTCTTTGACTCCTTATCAGTAGGTTTGCATTGGGCTTATCTGGTTGACATTGTTAAACTACTTTACCCAGAATGCTGCAGGAGATAGGGGCACAATGGTAGGTTGGGGGTGCCCTCTGGGTTAATGAGAGAGGCTTTCATGTTGTTAGAGCAAACATGCTGCAAACTGATTTGAGTGCATGAATGTATGTGTAAAGGGTCAAGGTGTCACAGAAAGGTGTGGCAGCTTATATAGCTTTTTCTTTTTTTTTGTTTGTTTTTGTCTTTTTTGGTTTCTGCCGCAGGCTGGTGGACAAAGACACAACAACATTCATTTCATGGTTTTGGAAAAGAAATAGAGAAAAAACTGAAGACTATTGAAGGAAAGGGCGTGAACCAGTGTATGTAAAGTTGTGCATGTAGCTAGTGGTAGTGGGGGGCTTTCCAATCCCAAGAAAGCCCTCTATTTAGATATAGCCTGAGCGTGTCACTGAAGTGAATGAATGGCTGTCAGCTGCTGCGGGATGCTGCGTGTGTGTGTGTGTGTGTGCGCGTGTGCAGTGGGGTGTGTTCAGGTCAGAGTGAGAGTAAAGAGATCAGCAGTCTTGTCTGCATCACCTCATCCATCGTTCATATGAGCCTCTGTAAGCTCGCTACTGGTATCCTTTTTACTCTGTGCATGTGTGTGTGTGTGTGAGACACTGTAGATGTCCCCATAGCCAATCTGACTCATTGGTAGTTGTGTCGCATAGTTTGTGGCAACAGATGGTAGACTTACATAAATCATGGATTCTTGGCAGTGTGGGAGTCGTGTCGATGTTCTTCTGCATTAAAACACTAACACAACTCCACTGTTCTTTTCCCTCCAATTTTTACGACATGTTTCACTTTCTGGTTCATTACACGGAAATTTCAAAGGAGAATCTTGGGGAAGTACACTCCTCTCTTCCCACAGATAGGCGGCCAAATGTAGATGATAGGGGTTTGTTTTCAACTGAGCAGAAAATCTGGTGTCACTTCCTCAAAGTACAAAGTTTTTTTTTTTTTTTTTTTTTTCTTTCTTTCTTTCTTTTAAACAGCTGTTATCTTACATCACTGTTCACAATTATGTTACATTCAGTAGATGCGGTTCATATAAAAACTTAGAGAAAGGGCAGTGTTAATGACATATCGAATCATGTTTACTTCAACATATTTCATAATGTAAGCATATACTTTAGAGGAATGACATTCAATTTTAGCTCTCTGCTTTTCATGTGTTATCTAATGCTTTTGAATAGAGATGATAGAAGAAAAGTGTCTCAAGTGTTGAATGACTTGTCTGCTCTACAATGTGATCACCTTGACCACTGATGAATTATGTCAGCAGTGAAGGTTATGTCAAACAAAACTATGACTATTTTTCATCCCAACTGTATCTGATAAGAGGAGCAAAGCAAAGTCATTATAGTCATTATAATGTCATTGATTTAAAATGTATTATATGTTTATTTCTTCTTTAATATTTCCTTCTGGTTTTTATTCTATTTGTTGGGCCTATTGCTTTTCATTTGATTTTATTTACATCTAGAATAATTAATCTTTTTAATGTCTCTTTGATTGTAAGTGTATTTAAGATGAATAACCTAATGCAAAATAGCAAGGCAAACGCCACTTCACTCACTTAAACATTGCCGAATTTGACAATGCTAATAATTAACATGACTTAATGGGTAAGACGTTGCATTTAAAAACAAAAAGCATATGGAATCTGAGTCTTTCCAGATTCGGTTATTTGCTAAATGCCTCAGAAGCTGTGTATGGAAGAGGATTAGAGCCACTGAAGAAAAAAAAAATCTGAGAAAAAAAGTCATGAATTATGACTTTAATCTCAGAATTCTGACTTTTTCTAGAACATTTTTTTTTTCTCCAGGAAATTTTCTTTTTCAATTTTGAAAATAAAAAAGTCAGAAATCTGAGATCACAGACCTCAGAAGTCTGTTTTTTTCAGAAATTGGGAAAAAATAAAAAATAAAAAAAATCCCTTTTTTAAAGTTCTGGACAAAAGTCTGAATTTTGGGGAAAAAAATCTGAATTCTGAGTTTGATCTCAAATTTCTGACTTTTTCAGTAATAACAGTAATATTTATACTGTATATATGTGTGTGTATATGTATATATATATATATATATATATATATACACATACACACACACATATATATATATATATATATATAATCATATATATGGGCCTAATCTTGACCCTCAAAAATGGGTTTTTCTCAGGCTTTTTTTGTGAGGACCGGCCAAAATGTCCTCACTTTGCAAAGATGTCCTCAGTTTGTTGGTTAAACACTCAAAACGGTCCTCGTGTTGATGGCTGAACAAGTACACACACACCCGCAAACATCAGGTTGCACATTACACAGAGTAGTTCTGGTGGTTATCGCTGACACTGGTATTTGATATTTGGAGTAGTAGAGAAGCCTTGACCGACTGGCGGCCGCCTGCTCTAGCAATCAGAATAGGTCAAACATCCTGTAAAAGTCTTAGTGGACACAGCAAACCGAGCCACAGACACCTGATAGTAGCTCTGCGGGAATGTGTGTGCGATATTCATGATATCATCTCGATGTGAGGTAAAATTTACAAGTATGTGTGAGTTTGAAAGAGAGACAGTTTACTGCCAAGGTTTCCAACTTTTCCCCAGTGACAGCAATAGAAAAGCCATAAGCAGTGTATTTATATAAAACAGCCTCTGCAGACTCACTTACACACACAGACACACAAACAGTCCTGTATGTTCTTTCCTCTTGATGTGCTGTCAGCTGCTCTGTGGGGGTAATCAAAATACCTGTAACATTACACCTGTCTGGATGTAATACGTACAGTAAATTCAAGTGAAACCTGACCACTGTGACAGTGTTTGAGGATTTATCTCCTCACATGCTTCTATCACCACGTTTAATGTGAACTGATATGAAAATTGTGATGCTAATAGGCAGCATTTTATCAGATTTTTTCAAACAACCCATCCATGCATTTTCTTTACCTACTTAATTCAATTCAGGGTAGTGAGGGAGGCTGGAGCCTATCCCAGATGCAATCAGAGGAGAGGAGAAATACAACCTGGGACAGGTCACCAATCCAACAAAGGACCAACAAAGACAGACAGAGAAAGTTGTTCATTCAATTTTGATTTAAAATCAGGATGGTTACTGTATTTCTGGTAAAAAAAAAAAAAAAAAAAAAGGTAAATGTTGAAAATATGTCTATGAATCGAAATTGTATTATTGTTAAATCCAGCAATGTACGAAATAAAATGATTAAAATAATGCTTTCAAGCTACATGATTATCAGAGTAAATTAATTATTTCTACCAGATTACAGAGGGAGGAGCTGCAAGAGTGCCAGCCAAACTAAACATGTGTGAAGAGGAGCGTAGCTGATACAGAGAAATGCAACATAATAACTTCAGATCCATTCTTCACTAAAATTAAATCAATACAGATAACCAATAACTTTTTGCTTCTCATGACTGATATCGATATTAAAAGCTGAAAATGATGTAATATTCATTACTTCTGCAAAATTACAAAAATACTTCTGCTGCATCTGCTGCAAATCCACTAGTTGCTGGAGACATCATAATTTTTTATGATGGACGTAGCTTTATGTCATTCCCATGTCCCATGGATTAAAAATAAATCAATTAAAAAAAAAAAAAAAAAAAAACAGCCACCAAACAGCGTCTGTAATATATTGGTTAATTATATCAGTTATATTGGGACAGTTTCAGGCTGACGTCAATATTCAGTTTTGAAGTCGACATCGGCTGATACTGATGTTAGGCCGATAATATTGTGCATCTCTACAAATAACAGTTGGTATAACAATGGTCATCCATCATAACACCATCTTAGTTTAGTTTGAATTGCAACTGACTATTAATAATCAGTGATGGAATAACGGCGTTAGAATAAACGGTGCGACCAACGGAACGACTTTATTCAGCCGTTACCATAACTGGCCTTCACGGACAGCGCGTCACTATTGTTATGTGAGATTCATTTTTGTTCCTGGTGAACAGAAGCTTCACATTTGTTGGGGCTATATTGTGCTGATGCTGTCATGGAGACATTGTTGCTAACTTAGCAACTTTGTTGCTATATTTAGTGACTTTTCAGACCCCTCAAGCGACTTATTTTCAAAAAAGTTCCCAGCGACTTTTTCTGGTGTTCATGGAGACAGGTAAAGTTTATATCACTCTCCGTCGTTCATTGGGTGCTGCCTGCTGTCGTCCCCTCCCTCCCGGCACTCGCTCACTGTTCACCCTGTCCTGGTGCAGGCAGCAGCCTTTCTGAGCTGCTTTGAGATGTTCTCTCCTCCTCATCCAGATAACAAATGAATTGTGCGAGAAGACACTTTCTTTTTTCCTGGTCTAAGCATGAGAAGGTGCATTTTGGCTTTCCTATGGCATTTTGATATTTTATTTTTGCCACAACGTTCACCATACAAATATGTTAGTATTCGTAAATAGTCCATTATAACCTAATGTAACAGCTGCTGCTTATTTCCCATGATGCCTTGGGGTCTTCTTTGCACCATGACTCAAATGTGTATGCCACCCCTGCAGTACCCTTGTAAATTGGCAATGTAGCATAGAAGCAATCAAATTGGATGCCATCATACAGTATGATACTGCGCATGCGCAAATTTGCTTGTCTGTCGCGGTGATGTCATTTAACAACTTATGGCGACTTATGGGCCAGCCAATAGCGACTTCTCTCCCTGAGATGAGGTGGAAGGTTGTGGAGATACCTGGAGACACTCGCCTATACACTCAACAGTAACCTGCAGTCTCCAGGGCTGCAGACACAAGCCTCTCCATACACTCATGTTTGAGTTTCAAAAAAAAGAGTTGCTGTGTTCTGTTGAGAGCGGCTGCACGTCAGACTTGAAGAGGCTTGTGTTGAGCCTCTGTTGACCTACAGTTGTGTGAAAAAGTGTTGACCCCCTTCCTGATTTCTTACCTTTTTGCATGTTTGACACACTTATATGTTTCAGATCGTCAAACAAATTTAAATGTGAGACAAAGTTAACACAAGTAAACAGAAAATGCAGTTTTTAAATGAAGGGGGGAATCCAAACCTCCATGGCCCTGTGTGAAAAACTGACCCCCCCCCCCCACCCCACCCCTTTTCAGATCCAGATCTATCTATCAAGGTTATAAAGCCATTCCTTAAGTGTTGGGACTCCTGCAAACCACTGAGAGCCATTATCCACAAATGGCAAAAGCAAGGAACAGTGGTGAACCTTCCCAGGAGTGGCCAGCCGACCAAAATTACCCCAAGAGCACAGCGACGACTCATCCAAGAGGTCACAAAAGACCCCAGAACAACATCCAAAAAACTGCAGGCCTCACTTGCCTCAATTAAGGTCAGTGTTCATGACTCCACCATCAGAAAGAGACTAGGCAAAAATGGCCTGCATGGCAGAGTTCAAAGACCAAAACCACTGCTGAGCAAAAAGAACATAAATGCCCATCTCAGTTTTGTCAGAAAGCATCTTGATGATTGCAAACACTTTCGGGAAAATACTCTGTGGACTGATGAGACAAAAGTTGAACTTTTTGAAAGGTTTAGGTCCCATTACATCTGGCGTAAAAGTAACACGGCATTTCAGAAAAGGAACATCATACCAACAGTAAAACATGGTGGTGGTAGTGTGATGGTCTGGGGCTGTTTTGCTGCTTCAGGACCTGGAAGACTTGCTGTGGTAAATGGAACCATGAATTCTGCTGTCTACCAAAAAATCCTGAAGGAGAATGTCCGGCCATCTGTTCATGACCTCAAGCTGAAGCACACTTGGGTTCTGCAGCAGGACAATGATCCAAAACACACCAGCAAGTCCACCTCTGCATGGCATAAAGGCAGGGTGGATGATGTTTTCGAGGAGCATTTTTTACTATATTGCTTTAAGTCTTCTTCACACCCCGATGGCAGACGATTAATTAAATGTTCTGACACAAAAATTAAAAAAATTATTCACCTGTGGAACGTACAGGACTGGAAAAACCCCTTCCAATGAAATGAATTTCATTGGATGGGGTTGCGAATGGCTTGTACTGATTGATTGAATGATTATTATGTCCATCAAACTCGACTGCCGTTAGTCGCGTCTACCTTCCTCGCGGGTGGGTGTGTGCGCTCGCAACTTGCCGTGAGTATCTCACAGTGCAGACGAACTGAGACCAACATGGCTGCGCTGCTCGCTGCTCTTAACTATGTCGCTGTTTGCTCTTAAAAACAAAAAACGGATGTGGATCAAGTCATGGGGGTGTTGGTGTTTGCAGTGAGGATGTTTTACACTGCAGAGGAAGTTGGAGGTGAGATAATTATCACTTTTAGAAAACGCGAGTCCTCTGCTGTTTACTAGGAAGCAAACAAGCTAGCCACTTGGCTGTTCTCAGTTATGTTCGCCTACAACCATTGGTGCACACGTTCTTGTGCTCTGGAGGTGTGGTTGCGGGGGGGGGAGGGGGGGGGTATTTTTTCAAATGTACTGTACCTTGCTCGAACCGTTTTTCCAGGATCCCCTACCCTGCCTTTAAGAAGGAACAACTGTGTTTTTCTCACCCTATATCACACCTGGCGTGTAAAGCGCCTCATGGGACTATAAAACTTTTTTTTGTGATATTATAGTTTTGTTTTGTTTTTTTCAAAATTGAAGTGTTTCCCTTACCAGTTTCAAATTGCGATAGTTTAGCAAAATTCTAATCATAATGGAAATGCAGCTATTGTTATTATATCATGGTATCTATACACTCAATGTAACAACAAACAGTGTCTCCATGGTACTTGTGTGCATCACTGAATCAACCAGATTTGGTTTATATTTACATTATTATTATATGAGGCAGTAGGCAGTCTAGTGGTAATACCGTGGGCTTTGATGTGGCAGACCCCGGTTTGAGTTTACAACATGGCACTAAAAGGTGAACCACTATTGACCTTTGAGCAAGGTCCTTTATCCCCACCAACTGCTCACTGGGTGCTGTAATTGGCAGCCCACAGCTCTTAGGTTCCGATGGGTTGAATGCCGAGAACCAGTTTTCTAATCAAGATTAATAAAGTATATATTATTATTATTATTATTATATAATTCAGTAGGTCTAATATAAAATTAATTTAGACATAACAACAAACTTAGAAAGGAATACACTTTGAATATTTTGGATATACATTGACAGGAGAGACAGGCGAGGACATATGCATGCAATATGTGCAGAGGGAAGACAGAGCAAAACATGGAGGACAGAGAAATGAAAAGGAAAAGAAAAATAGACAAGGAGACATAAGAGGGACAAAGTTTTTTTGTAAAACATGGAAACATAGAAAAGGAAGCTGACAGGAAGAGCATGGAAGACAAAGGGTGCAATCAGAAAGCATAAACTGGTAGACTGTCCAATTAGGGACTCGGCTCAGCTAAGGTGGTCTTCCTGACCAAGACTGCGTTCACGTTGCACCAAAGCCAAACGAGCCAAACCTGAGCAGATCTTCAGTTCGTCAAAACTTCTGTTCCCCCTTCGTTTTGCTAGACCTACTTTGTGTGTCATGTTTGTATTGTGTTCTGTCATTTCTGTGGGTTTTTGTTTACAAAATCCCTGTGCGGGGTTTTGTACTTTATGGGGGGAGTGTTACGGCCGCCTGGTTTCTAACCCCTTTGTTTTTCACTTTACATGCAATCCACCTGCTCGATCCCTCTGTCCTCATTTGCCTGGCACCACACCATCATCTCCTCCCTCCCTCCACCACTAACAACTTATCAGTCCTACCTGAAGCTGCTGGCTGCTACAACTACAAAAGAACCCAGCACACCCTCAGTCAATGGCAATTGCTTGGCCTGGCAACAGTTGTCCTTAGTTTTATGCTTTTGGTGACTTTAGTTTGAGTAACTTTGTCTTCTTTAGTTTTGATTTCCAGGTGTTTGGTTGATGGGTTAATTGTTTGATCCTTTCTTTGTCATTTTCACTGATAGTTTGGAGTTGGGATAGCCAGGTATTTTGTTGTAGTTGAGTTTTTGGTTGCAGGTTTTAGTTTATGTGTGCTGCTCGCTCCCTCTGGTTAGCCTAGGTTTGTGTTTTTTCCCCATTTGGTTTCCCCCTTTCAGTGTTAGGGTTTGTCTGTCTTTTTCTTTGTTCCTTTGAGCAGCATCCTAACTTTAACTCCTTTTTAGTTTTCCAGGTTTTTGTTCATGCTTTAATTCACCCTCTGAACAATAATATAAACATCTTTACTTCACCCTTTTCCATCTGAAACCAGTCTTTTGTTTGCGTCCCCAACCCCTAGCAGAGCTGGGACGTAACAGCAAGCAGTTGTTTTGGACAGATTTTGGTGAGACACGACTGACATGATATTATGACGTAGGCATGTGATGCCCAACCTCAAAGTTAAGCAGCTCAAACCGGCCAAAGGGAAGCCGAGCCGTTTGAAGGTGATTTTAACCTGCATCGCTTGCCAAGTCGTTTGACGCTGGTGGATGTGGGTCATTGAGCCTTTCCTAATGCCTTTAAAAGCCAATTGTTCTCAGGTTTAAACAGGTTTTTTTGGCCAGTATGAAAGTGGTATTGGTTTAAAAAGGTAAAGTAAACAAGCCTTGATTGAGCAAAGGTCTAAAGCAGGGGTGGGCGCTACAGGTCCTCGAGGGCC